>CM018691.1:42013398-42542389 GCA_009363875.1 Mikania micrantha | reverse complement strand
TGGTTTTCATTTTATCTTTTCCCTATATATATATATATATAGATATGGGATGGTTTAAATGTTAACTCTTTCTTATTGCATTAACCGAATAACTACTTCTTATTACTTTGGGGCCCACATTAAAGTAAATTTAAAATTTAGATTTTTTTCTTTTTTTATTAATGTAAGTGGGCCTTACAGTAATTAAAAAAGAAAAAAAAAACACCTTTAGATTTATTTTTTATGTGGACCCCAAAGTAATAAGATGTAGTTATTCGGTTAACACAATAAACATGGGTTAATATTTGATCATCTCCATATATATATATATATATATAGATATATATATATATATATAAAGGATAAATAAATTAATCACTCACTAAATATGTAATAACCCGAAATAACATGTCAAGATCAAGCCAAATCTTTGAATTTTTTTAACTTCATTGTAAACATATTTAGAACACTTCTTTTACGACTTTGCGTAAATTTATCACAATTTGAAAGTTAACATCGTTGTAAGTTTTGGCTTAAAAAAAGTGTTTTAAATGTGTTTACATACAATAATTTGGTAAGGCTTTAGCATTTGAATGAGCTCAAAAGGTTTTAATTTGATCTTGGTGAGCCAAAACCCTAGTAACATTAAGATGTTTCATCTGAGGTTAAATCAAATTCGTGAAAACATAAATCAAAGCAATCAGTGATTCTGATAATCAGAATTAATCAATAAGATTATTAAAATAGTCATATTGTACTACTAATTATTAAATAGTCTTTACATAATGTCAAACCAATTTTGTAACTTTTTTAAACAACTAGTGCTAACTTGCATAGTTTTATATATGCAATCATGACAAATTCAACAAATAGAACTGATTAACTAATAAGGTATTATTAGGGTTTTTATTAAAATAATAGTATGTTTGATTAGTTTAAGGTTTTATTAGGGTTTATTAATTATTAGTTTAAGGTTTGATTGATTTAAGGTTTGAATATGGTTTTATTAATTATTAGTTTAATACTAGTTTGATTAGTTTAAGGTTTTATTAGGGTTTATTAATTATTAGTTTAAGGTTTGATTAGGGTTTTATTAGTTATTAGTTTGATTAGTTTAAGGCTTTATTAGGTTTTATTAATTATTAGTTTAAGATTTGATTAGTTGAAGAACCAAACAAGACATGAGATAATAAACACCCGATAAAATAATTGTTGCATTTTTAAAAGTTTCAAATAAACTAGTGAATTCCTGTATGGTGGTCCAACATCGGCTATTAAAAGACTTAGTCTTACGTTGTTGGACTAAATTTCTATGAAATACTCCCAAGGTTTCCCTTTGTCGTACGACGTTGTTAAACATACGCCAAGTCAAATTCCATCTTATTGGTACGTCCCAACACTGACTTAAAAAGAGGGAGTTCCTATCCTCACAAAATTTTTGATATTTCGTATATCTTCTACGGCTTGCCAAAAAAACATCTTTAACAGTTGTTTAAACTTTTCTTTTAACTTTTTCATTTCAGGAACCGCAAAAGCATCACTCACAACCAAGTTAATGATGTGCGCAACACATCTAGTAAGAAAAAAAAGCACCGTTGCATGTCGGTTTATATTTAATTTTTAACTTTTGAACCGCATCAGTATTATTTGAAGCATTATCAAAACTTATTGAAACTATTTTATCTTGTAAGTAAAATGTTTGTATTATTCCATCTAACATGTAAACCAAATGGTCCCTCGTGTGAGGATACGGAAACATTTCGAAGGCAATCGTACGTTTCATCATTTGGCATGAATCGGGATCAATCTAATGCGCGGTAACGCAAAGGTACGATTCAGGCAAACCGTGAGGTTTCGACCAAACATCCGTTGTTAAGTTAACCCGGTTTTTAAATTTTGAAAACCCAAAATTAATTCTTGTTTCGTGACGCCAACGTTTCAAACAATCACGTCTAATAGTGTAAAGACTTACTTGATGGTATCGTGGTTGTAGCGCCTTTTGAACCATCCTCGTCAATCGTGGGTTGTCAAAATGATTGAAAGGCAAACTTTCTTGAATTATTAAGTTTCCCATCATTTCACGAACCATGTCGGGATCGAAATTCCAAACCCCACACTCGGTGATCGTTTATCGGATTATTTTTTACCACAACACAATGCTTCGTCAAATGGCTTCTTAAAGTAGAATTAGATTCCGGTTTAAGAAAAATACAGCAATCTTTGCACCGTGCCTTATCGACACCGTTTAATATTTCGCATAAGTCGAAATGTTGAAATAGATCTTTGTTCCTCGTTGTAGTTTTGATTCTAACAACGGTTGGTTCGGTTAAAGTGGATGCACCAACACCAACGGAACTTTAAGCACTTCGTGAGCTTGCCATGGATGGAATAGAAATTGAATTAATAGCGTCAATGCGTAATAGAAGAAGAGATTGAATCGAGAAGTAGGTGATCGTTTTTTGAGCGTTTATGATCGTTTTCGAGCGTTTATGAAGAAGAGATGTTGTGAGATGTTGTGTGATCAAACCAAAATAATCCCCATCTATTTATACTTATGTTTAGGGGCAAAATAGTACAAAAAAAGGTTTAAAAAGGCTAGAAACAGCTAGTTTTTTCCCCACGATCGGTTAAACGGTTAAACCGGTCCCAACGGCTAGATTCTCCACCCAACGACTAGCAACGGCTAGTTTTTGAATCCCAAACCGGTTAACCGGTCCAAAAACCGGTCTTGCTTTAACCGGTTACAAACCGGTTTCCCCCAAAAATCTAAGAACCGGTCTAAGACCATCGGTTTTTTCAGTTGGTCCAAACTGGTAGCCCAAACCGGTCCAATAACCGGTTTCTAACCGGTCCAAAAACGGTCCAGGTCGGTTAACCGGTTTTTTTGTGCACCACTACATGGAACACTATATGGTTTGCACGAGCTCTATGAATTATGCCCATAATTTCATTCATAGCGACCTCACTTCTCTCTAACATAGGTGATTTGTCCACAAATCATTAAAAGCATTTTGGTTATCATGATTTACACAGATCATTAACCATATATTTTGTTTTGCCTCACATAAAATGTCATTGATTGTTATAGGAATGGGCTACGACTATTTAAACACCCTTTTACAGTTTAGGAGGGTATATATATCAACACATATATTAACTTATACATCAATTGTACGACTATGCCCCCACAGTGACCACCCTAGATATATGAGTTAATTTGTCCTATTAAACCTAAATCTTGGGATCTCCAATCAACTAGCTTAGTTTTTTTTTTCAAATATCTCTTTACATGGGATTTAGTCACATTCCTAAACTTAATCTCTCACTAACCCTCATGTTGTT
Source organism: Mikania micrantha (assembly GCA_009363875.1). NCBI lineage: Eukaryota > Viridiplantae > Streptophyta > Magnoliopsida > Asterales > Asteraceae > Mikania > Mikania micrantha. The sequence continues at coordinate 42,539,068 of CM018691.1, read as the reverse complement.
GGATCCAAAACATTATCTTTAGCTTCACCAAGTCAACAACGATAATTTGTAACTGTGATAAGTTTTTCTAGCGTGTTCTTGACTCACAAGTCACTAGTCTAGTCCTTTTGTCAATTCATAAGACGATAACATGTGATCTCAACTTGGACCTAGTTATATTAGCATGTCTATGGAATGGTTTGAAACTCATTTCAAGACTAAACACGTTTTCACCATGCCTTTGGTAAACTCTTTCATATATCCAACTAGAATTTGAATTTTATCGATTGGCATTTGAATCAATCAACTTGATTGACTCAATCATGTTCCCTATTTGGTCATAAGTTAACAATATTTACTTGGATTACTAAAATCCTTATTACCAAATCTTTCACATACTTGTCTTAAGTGCAAGCTACCCCACATTTGAGTCTTATTGGATAACCATCGTTCAATTATTAAGATATAGTTGTCTTAAGTGTGAAAAGTTCTTTTTTCACAAGAGGTTGAGAAATTTATCAAATACCATTTGGCTTCTCCTCCCCACATTTCTTGCACTCTGATTAAGTTTGAATAATTTTCTCTTTTGATAACTTTGACACCTGTGATATGATATCAAACATTTATATCTTTGTGTCATTGAGTTCATCGTATACACTACTCCATGAATTCTCCTCATATGAACCGAATAGAATTATGTTCTATTTTAGTGGTCCTTTAAAGTTATCCTTTTTAAGTAAATGAAGTTAAGTTCATAAAATTATAAACATGCAACTCATTCTCATGTTATCACATATATTGAATGTTTAAAGTAATTTAATATTCGCAGAGCATCTAAATTAACATGTATTAGTCTAGCATGCTTTAGACTAAATCAGAAGAGCTTAAATTTGTTTAGATATGATGCTCAAAATGAATCAAATGATGATCATAAGCGTCCTTCTGTTCGAATTGATTTTAGTTTCTTTAATTTATGTAAGGAGTGTTGATTATATATCTATAATAAGCATGCATAATATAACGTTTAACTTATGTAAGTAATGTTAATTATGCATTGTATATCTATTTAAAAGTGTATGCTTAGAAAGTTGCTCGTCGCAAAAGTCGATGAAAATTTTTACTTACATCGCAAAAGTGGTAAATATGAAAATTTAGAAATTTAAGTGGATGAAAATTGGCATCTTATAAATGGTCATTGTGTCTTTTGTTTTTCTGTTCCATGTTGTGTTTTTAAACAATTTAAGACACAATGATGTGGTAAAATACATAATATCAAGCAAGGATGACACAATGATGGGTATGAATAACAAAACGATATTAAAATAAGACATAATTGCCTGTTAAAAAGACACAATGACGAGCATAAACAATTTTGTATAGCTTATTGTGTCTTTAGTATAAGGCATTATTTCTTTTGTATATGTCATTGTTTCTTTTGTGTTTCCTGCTCAATATTGTGTTTTCTAGAATAATTTAGGACACAATTATGTTGCAGAATACATAATGTCAAAGCAAAGATGACACAATGACGAGTATTAATAACAGAATTATCTTTAATAAAGCATAATTACCTGTAGAAAAACACAAAAAAGATAATTATAAACAAACGTTTAAGAAAGACACAATGACGATAATTAGACACAATGAATTGAAAAAAATTCATTTTTTATAGCAACAATATTTTAATTTTAATGATAAAAAATGTTTGTTTTTATGATATATTTTTTTTAAAAATAATATCGTTGGTAAAAGTTATGACGTTTAAAAAATGTGGAGGGAAAGTGATCATGACTAAATTATGTTTCAACAAGTTTGCCCCCTAAAATTTTGAATTTTTCCTCTTAAATGTGATCTCATAATCTAATGGTTAATAAATTTTCTTAAGTTTTTAGGATAAGAAAATTATTTAGTTGAACCAAATGTAACATCAGTGCCGGAATCGTCACCGGAACAGTGATCTCTACAGTACAGGAACAGTAAATCAGGTACATATTTCAGTTATCAATTGTATATCATTTTAATTACATATTATCATAGCATAGTTCAGATTCAATTCAGAAAAAAAAGTTCAGAAATAGGGTTCTTGAGTCAGATAATTATCTGGCAACATAGAACCATCATGTAATTATTTGTTAGGACTTATTATGTATAAACGTATGCGAGACTTTACGGAACAAAACAAAGGATGTTGTTATGTGAATGCCAAATTGACGGGTTATTCGTATAGGTGACGATATGTGCGAATATATCTGAAGATTTAACGTTCTGAATAATCTCCAATAATTAGAAAACAATATTGAAAAGTATAGTTATCGTCGTGTTCGTACGGGTGACGATTCGAACGAATACGCGCGACGACCGTACATTTCGATTTAAACAGTTAATTAATATTTTAAGAATTAAAATAAAAAGAAGATATTAGTTAATTTATTAGGAATCACAACTTAGAATAATATTATAAATTCTATTATTATAAATCGTGTCGTCTCGTGACTAAAATCACGAGAAACGGCATTTTTACGAGAAACCGATCGAGACTGAACAACCGGGTATTCATGGGTAATTAATGTGGTCATAAATGACCACACCAACCCATTCCACCCCTCTTCCTTCCCTCATTCACGTTTTACACCTCTTTCTCTCTCTCTAAGAAATTGTTCTCCACCTTCTCTCTAGAGGATCTCCTTCATTTCTAGCCGGAATCGAGCATAGTTGGTGTCATTACGATCCTCTCATCTTGTAGATTACAGAAGTACAAGTATTTCGAGCTTCCATCCACGAGATCTAAGGTAAAGGACCCCTTTAAATTCGGTTTTAGGGTATGACACGAACCCCTTCTTGTTTGATGATTTTAATCGATCTACACACTCACAAAACACATAGATAAATACATATGAACAACTAGACACATTGGAAACTAAAGTGTAACAAGTTAAGGTCGAAATGGGGATTAGTTTCACAGGTTCGTGAGATTGGGAGCTGATGCAGGTTCGTTAGGGTGGCCGAACCTCTTAAGGCTGAGCCGAACCTTCGATGTCTTTAACGAACCTGTGATCCCATCTGCAACGAACCCTGTGGGCTGAGCAACGAACCTGTTGGTTCTGACCAAGATCCTGCAACCGAACCATGCTACAGTTGGCCGAACCTTTGGGGGTGACGAACCCTTTTGTGCATGGATTCGCGAACCTCCATGCAAGGGATGGCCGAACCCTACTCGGCAACTAGAAGCTGTAACTCACGAACCTAGACGACGAACCTATACTCTCAGCCGAACCATGCACTAACCGAACCTTAGGACAACAAGCTCCATGGGGGAACCCAAAAGGTTCGTAGGTGGGGTAGTGGAAACAAACCTTAAAGGTTCGTTGGTGAGAGAATGATGGCCGAACCATGAGAACCATTTCTAAAAGGTTCGCTGCCCTAGAGGGATGCCGAACCTAAAAGTTGTTTAATTAGGGTAATGTGGGATCAAGGGTTATCACAGCTAGTGTTAAGGGCTTAAGAAATGATTGGTCGGCTATTAACCTAAGCTCTTATGATGATTGAATCCTATGAGTTGCATTAAGGGGTAACCATTAAACTTTAAGTATAAAGACATGTATTAGTGATTACTATAATAAGGTAATTTTAACACACCATAACAACTTCACATGAGTTGTTAATGGGCATAAGATGGCTTAACAACCGGATAACCTTCTTATATGATCATGAGAGACAAAAGCTCAAGTCTTCTAATCAATTAGAAATCAGGTATTGTCAATTGGGCTTAAGTGGGCCAATGGGGCTTAATTAAGCCCAACACCCATTTAAATGATACTTAAACTCAAGTAATGAGATTTTTATAAAATAAACCTAATTGTAACTTGTTAGATTTCATTAAATGATTCTGACTTAATATTGAATTAAAATGGACGTTAATTGTAATGTTTTGGTTTAAAGACTTGTTGTGATTAAATTGTTTGAGATTTGATTGTAAAAGAGACAATATAATTGTCTGGATTTTAACAGAAAACAAAGGAAACTCTGCCCAAATTTTTGTAAAATTTAAAAGTAAGTGATTGTAATTAAACATGGGATTTGGGGTCATAAAAGGGTAACTAAGTTAGATTAGATCATAGATACACTTAGTACTAGGACACTTAGTTACACACACCAAGACAAAGACTTAGACACGACGACTACTACGCGTACTTATTATATTCGAATTCTTATAAAATAACTCAGGAACTGAAGAAACCTAAGCTACAAAAAGAGCGAGCATTTGTGTTAGATCATTTACATAGCAGCACAGGTGAGTTCATTGCTCCTTTTCTAACATTTTTGTTTTAAAACGCGGGGCTGAGAAGCATGCGTAAACTGTTTTATTTAAATTGTTTATTTAAATGCTTTTATTTATTATATGTTTACATATATATGTTTGTTGATACTCCTAGACTCCTGTCTAGGTAATTATTAAACAGATCAAATTATCAAGTTAATTAAATTACTCTTATGAGTAATACTTTAAATGTAAACTCTAAATAAACCCTTAGTCCATCAAGCTCAAATTCAAGAATCTAAATTCAAAGTGAAATCAAAGGAACTAAAACAAAAGATCATATTCAAAGGAAACCAAATTCAGTGTGGGATCTGAGAACAAGGAATCATAATCAAGAATCAATTATCATTGTGAATCATGGAAATTCTAAAGATCAAGATCAAGAGACTCAAGGAATCAGAAATCATAAATGTGTGTGAATCATTGAAATAATGAAATCATTATAATCTAATGAAATCATTAATATTTGAGTTAAGGTGGATGTCAGTTGTATAGGGAATCAAGACCACGTGTAACACACATAAAGTCCCTTCAGGTATAGTAGACTCTTGTAGTCAAGCTATATGGGCAATAACGTGAACTATCAAATGAAATCAATATCAAAGTCAAAATCAAGAGAATCAAAGAGATCAAGAATCAAAGGATATCCGTAAAGTCCCTTCAGGTACAGAAGACCATTGGGTCAAGCTGTATGGGCATCATTAAAATCCCGTCACGCCCAGGTATACTCCTTGTGAGTTATGCCTGGTATGGGTCACGTGTGAGAGGTTACAACTTGGACAACCACCAACAACTAAGTCTAATTGATTGAGTCAAATAAGGCCCAATCATCATGTCTTAGTTGTATTTAAATGTTTTATTTATTTATTTAATTAAATATTTAACATTTTATTTCTATCACTGACTTTTGGGAAATCATGTATCTAAGATGAACTCAAGAGAATCAAAGGTAAATCAAATTTTGGAAAGCATAATCTAAATCAGAGGTGTGTAGGGTAAAAATGCTTAATTATCATTAACAACAGTGTCATATGCGTATTAGTATGTGGTGGGACGGCGTCTGGGGGGTTTGTAGGCTCGACTCAGGGGTATGCCCTATATATAAGCATACGATATGGATATTACATGTGAAGTTAATGAGGTTAGGGTCTTTACCGAAAGAGGTTTTCAAATCATTTTCAATTACTAAACTATATGAACTCACCAACCATGTGTTTACTTTATTTTTGCATGGCTTCTCAGGTGACGAACAGGTCAACTGAAGAGTTGTTTCTTTTGGACTAGGTTACATATAGAGGACCTAGCTTTTTGGACCTGCATACTTTTGGACATCATACACAGTTATTTTGTATATCTTGTGCATATACAAGATTGAAGATTTATGATGTGATAGTAGATTTAACTTGTTAAATTATAAACTTAACTGATGTAATTTAACTTTGTAATTCTATTTTATTTTAGCAAGTTTCTCATTTATATATCATGTGCAATGTAAACAATCTGATCATTTCGATTATCACTCTCGATATCGCGCCCCGGGAACCTTCCGCCGTCGGGGAAACCCGATCCTACCCCGCCGGCTCGGGGTGTGACAGATTGGTATCAGAGCCATGGTTATAGAGAAATATAGGTCACTTATTTAAATGGTTTGGCCTAGACTATAACCTAGGGACCCTGCATATAGAGAACACAGGAATTACGATTTATTTGCATGTTGTCTTCTGTATTCGGTCATTGCACTAACCGATAACTTTATTGGTTATGATCAGAATGTCGCCGCGAAGACAACCACCCTTGTTACCTCTACCACCACAAGACTTGGCTCCACACTCCTCCACACCGTCGCCAAATGATTCACCACCACCACCTCCTCCACCTCCTCTGATTACTCAACCATCTAGTTCAGGTACAACACCTACCTTGGATCCTGCTACCATTGCCCTGGTGACGTTACTGAGTAGCCAGATGACCAATTAAATGCACGAAGCAATACCGGAGATGTTCCTTCGTCTCCGCAATGAAATCAACAACATTGGCAACTCATCTGGAGAAGCCAGTGGAAATACTGGAGGTTCATCGCATTACTCCTACAAATCCTTTGTAGGATGTAAACCACCCAGCTTTAGTGGGTCTGAGGGAGCCGTTGGATTAATCCAATGGATTGAGAAGATCGAGACAACTCTGGACCTCTGTAGCTGTCCAGCACACCACAAGGTCCGCTACTCATCTGGAACATTCAACAAACAGGTTCTGACCTGGTGGAACGGTCAGATCAATGCCGGGGAAGAGAAGAAGCTACGGCCATGCCATGGGAAGACTTCAAGACGCTGCTGAGAACAGAATTCTGCCCCAAGAACGAGTTGCAGAAACTAGAGGTTGAATTATCTAACCATGTGATGAAGGGGGCAGATCATATGGGGTACACTACTCGTTATCACGAGTTAGTTGCTTTGGTGCCGGACATGGTACCAACTTTAGAAAAGAGGATAGACAGATATGTAAGTGGACTCCCCGCCTGCATTCAGGGAATGGTTGTTTCAGCCAACCCTACCACTGTCGAATCTGTAGTGAGATTGTCTGGAAAAATCACTGATCTGATGGTAGCCTCTGGAGTTTTAAAGAAAGAGGCTGACACCGGCAAACGCAAGGAAGAGTCTTCAAAGAAACCTCATCATCAACAACACCAGAAGAAGAAGCAGAAATTCATCAAAAACTACACGGTAGCTACTCCCCTCAACCAAGTAGCCATGGCACAACAAAATGTGCCCAAGAAACAGTATACTGGCCCACATCCTTTGTGTACTAAGTGCCAGTACCACCATGCTGCAAGCAACCAGTACCGTCAATGCACAGGGTGTGGAAGAAAAGGGCACTGGGTCCAACAGTGCAGATTTACACCAAATCCAACAGTCAACAATGCTGCTTTGACTATTCCTCCACCAGCTAATCAGAACTACGGTGGATGCTTCAACTGTGGCGAACAAGGCCACTTTGCAAAGAACTGCCCGAAGAAGGCTCAACAGGCAGTTCAAGCTCCTCGTGGACGAGCCTTTGCCATTAGAGCACCAGCTGCACGCCAGGACCCAAATGTGGTCACTGGTACGTTTCTCTTACATGACTTTTATGCATCTGTTCTATTTGACACTGGTGCGGATCAGAGTTTTATCTCTACTGATTTATTAGATTCTATAGAAGAACAGTTAGATTCCCCTTACATTATAGAAGTAGCTAACGGGAAATAGATTACAGTTAGTACAGTTTATAGAAATTGCCCATTGACACTTAATGGTCATACATTCACCATCGATTTGATACCGATGGAGTTGGGTAGTTTCGACATCATTGTTGGAATGGATTGGCTTTCTTCTAACCGAGTGGAAGTCATCTGTTCTGAAAAGCTGCTTCGAATTCCATTGCCGAATGATCGTGTATTGCAGGTGAAAGGGGATCAAGCAAAACGAAGTGTCAAAATCATCTCTTGCATAAAGGCGCGTAAGTGTCTACAGAAGCAGTGCATGGCGTTCTTGGCTCATGTGGTGGAAAAGGAGAAGGATAAGAAGAAGATTCAAGACGTACCGGTGGTGAAAGAATATCCTGAAGTGTTTCCTGAAGACCTACCAGGTTTGCCACCTGTGCGACCGGTAGAGTTTCGTATTGATTTAATTCCTGGAGCAACTCCTGTTGCTAAATCTCCTTACAGGTTAGCACCTTCAGAGATGCAGGAATTGTCTAATCAATTACAGGAATTACTTGACATGGGCTTCATCAGACCGAGCTACTCACCTTGGGGAGCTCCGGTTTTGTTCGTGAAGAAGAAAGACGGATCATTCAGAATGTGCATAGATTACAGGGAGCTGAACAAACTAACCATCAAGAATCGGTACCCATTACTGAGGATTGATGATTTGTTTGACCAACTGCAAGGGGCTCAATACTTCTCAAAGATTGACTTGCGGTCTGGATATCATCAGCTGAGATTTCAAGACGAAGACATACCGAAAACGGCTTTCCGAACAAGATACGGGCATTATGAATTTATGGTGATGCCCTTCGGATTGACAAATGCACCAGCGGTTTTCATGGACCTCATGAACCGAGTGTGCAAGCCGTACTTGGATCAGTTTGTCATTGTCTTTATTGATGACATACTGATTTATTCCAAGAACAAAACAGAGCATGAGCAACACCTCAGGAAGATCTTGGAGCTGTTAAACGAAAAGAAACTCTATGCCAAATTCTCCAAATGTGAATTCTGGCTAAGAGAAGTTCAATTCCTGGGTCTTGTAATCAACAGCGAGGGAATTCATGTAGATCCTGCCAAGATCGAGGCGATAAAGAACTGGGATACTCCGAAGACACCGACGGAGATACGGTCTTTTCTGGGATTGGCAGGTTATTACAGAAGGTTTATTTCAAACTTTTCTAAAATAGCCTTGCCTCTCACTAAGTTAACCCAGAAAAGTCAACCGTTCGTCTGGGAGCAGAAACAAGAGAATGCTTTCCAGACATTGAAACAGAAGCTATGTAATGCTCCAATCCTATCTCTCCCAGAAGGATGCGATGACTTTGTTGTATACTGTGATGCCTCTCATCAGGGACTTGGTTGTGTACTAATGCAACGGGACAAAGTCATAGCCTATGCATCAAGGCAGTTAAAGGTTCATGAGAAGAACTACACTACTCATGATCTTGAATTGGGAGCTGTAATCTTCGCACTGAAGATTTGGAGACATTACTTATATGGCACCAAGTGTACCATATTCACCGATCACAAGAGTCTGCAGCATATCTTTGATCAGAAGGAACTCAACATGCGACAACGTCGTTGGGTTGAACTTCTAAATGATTACTATTGTGTGATCAAGTACCATCCGGGAAAGGCGAACGTTGTAGCTGACGCCTTGAGCCGGAAGGAACGGGTCAAACCCTTGCGCGTTAGAGCAATGGGAATGACTGTGCAGACGAGCTTACGAGACAAGATCATTCAGGCACAACAAGAATCAGTCGATCGAGGAAACTTGAAGAAAGAACTTGACTGTGGAGCAGAGAAACACCTTGAGACTAAGCTTGATGGAATGATCTACTACCAGGATCGTATATGGATCCCGGCGGTAGACGAAATGAGAAGACTAATCTTCAATGAAGCACACAAGACTAAATACTCCATCCATCCAGGCGCTGATAAAATGTACCAAGACTTGCGTGGATTTTATTGGTGGCCGGGGATGAAGAAAGACATAGCCGAGTACGTCGGTCAATGTCTGACGTGTGCAAAGGTAAAGGCGGAACACCAGAGACCGTCTGGTCTACTGGAACAGCCTGAGATTCTGCTCTGGAAGTGGGAACAAATAGCTATGGATTTAATTACCAAGCTACCCCGTACTTCCAGTGGTCATGATACAATTTGGGTGATCATAGATCGTTTAACAAAATCTGCTCATTTCTTGCCGATGCGTGAGACTTTCACGATGGATAAACTGGCAAGATTGTACATCAACGAGATAGTGGTACGCCACGATGTGCCATTGTCTATTAATTCTGATCGAGACAGCAGATTTACATCAAGGTTCTGGCTATTACTGCAGAAATCTCTAGGGACACAGTTAAATCTGAGTACAGTTTACCACCCACAAACGGATGGTCAAAGCGAACGTACGATTCAGACCCTGGAGGACATGTTAAGGACCTGTATCTTGGATTTCGGTGGGAATTGGGATTCCCATTTGCCACTGATCGAATTCTCCTACAATAACAGTTACAACAACAGTATCGGATGTGCACCATTCGAGGCTCTCTATGGTCGAAAATGTCGATCACCGATCTGTTGGACCGAAGTGGGAGATAATCGAATAACTGGGCCAGAACTAATTCAGGAAACCACCGACAAAATTGCTCAGATTCAAAGAAGACTACAAGCTACAAGGAGCAGACAAAAGAGCTACGCTGACAAACGGCGCAAACCGTTTGAATTTCAAGTGGGAGACCGTGTCATGTTGAAGGTATCCCCATGGAAAGGCGTAGTATGTTTTGGAAAGAAAGGCAAATTAGCACCACAATATGTGGGACCGTTCGAAATCATCGAGCGTATTGGTCCTGTAGCTTATCGACTGAGATTACCGGAGGAACTCAGTGGTGTGCATGACGTGTTTCACGTCTCAAACCTAAAGAAATGCCTTGCTGATGAATCACTTGTCATTTCAATCGAAGAAATACAAGTAGATGAACAGTTACACTTCGTTGAAGAACCTATAGAGAATATGGATCGCAAAGTTAAACAACTGAGGCGAAGCCGTATTACGATTGTAAAGGTTCGATGGAATTCAAGACGCGGACCCGAGTTTACTTGGGAACACGAAGATCACATGAAGTCAAAGTATCCCCAGCTGTTTGAAGAGGAAGCCGTACCCGATAACAACTCTTAAATTTCGGAACGAAATTTCTCTAACAAGGGGAGACTGTAACATCAGTGCCGGAATCGTCACCGGAACAGTGATCTCTACAGTACAGGAACAGTAAATCAGGTACATATTTCAGTTATCAATTGTATATCATTTTAATTACATATTATCATAGCACAGTTCAGATTCAATTCAGAAAAACAAAGTTCAGAAATAGGGTTCTTGAGTCAGATAATTATCTGGAAACATAGAACCATCATGTGATTATTTGTTAGGACTTATTATGTATATACGTATGCGAGGCTTTACGGAACAAAACAAAGGATGTTGTTATGTAAATGCTAAATTGACGGGTTATTCGTATAGGTGACGATCTGTGCGAATATATCTGAACATTTAACGTTCTGAATAATGTCCAATAATTAGAAAACAATATTGAAAAGTATAGTTATCGTTGTGTTCGTACGGGTGACGATTCGAACGAATACGCGCGACGACTGTACATTTCGATTTAAACAGTTAATTAATATTTTAAGAATTAAAATAAAAAGAAGATATTAGTTAATTTATTAGGAATCACAACTTAGAATAATATTATAAATTCTATTATTATAAATCGTGTCGTCTCGTGACTAAAATCACGAGAAACGGCATTTTTACGAGAAACCGATCGAGACTGAACAACCGGGTATTCATGGGTAATTAATGTGGTCATAAATGACCACACCAACCCATTCCACCCCTCTTCCTTCCCTCATTCACGTTTTACACCTCTGTCTCTCTCTCTAAGAAATTGTTCTCCACCTTCTCTCTAGAGGATCTCCTTCATTTCTAGCCGGGTCGGGGTGTGACACCAAACTCTTGAACTAAAACCATATATCTATACAATTATATAATACATATTAGGTAAAAACCTGTGTAATACACAGTTAAATAGAAAAATTTTAAAATTATTTATTTTAAATAACATATTACATATTTTTCAAAGACTTTCTACAAAAAAATAAAAATAATATTACTTATAATGTAATAATTTTATTTATTAAATTGAATAAAATTGTTATTATTTAACAGAAGAGAAATACGAAAAATTAAAATGTAATAAAAGATTATTTACAAACAATTAATATGAGAGAGTAGTGGAAAAACCAATTATTAGGTTGTTTACAATGGTGACATGTCACACCAAAACATTTATTTATTATATAACTAGTTTATTAACCCGTGTATTACACGAATTTAATACAAAATATTACATAATTAGTAATGAAAATTTAGCAATCATAAAATGATATTTTGGCATATTAATATATATTTTAATTAATAAAAAATAATCAAAAATTTTAATCACTATACAAATGATATATGACCTTATGATGTGTAACAAATTATATCTTTGAAAGAACGGACGTTAAAAACTTTCGTTTATATTATATTAAAAATTAACCTTTATAAATCAATAATATAAAATATAAATTTTCTAATTATTAAAGTGAAACGACCCAACTTAAAAATAGTGTTAGGTATAACGGACCAAAAGTGTAACTTTCTTTATCATTTTTATTACTTCAATTTTTAAATATATTAAAAAACGTCATTTGTTTATAAAAATATCATTGTTTAAAAACTCATTTTATAGTATATTTTATTTTAAAAAATCGTTTTATAAGATAACTTATTTTTTACAATTTTTTTTCAAAATAAAATATTTTTTGCTTTAAAAAATTTTGATTTTAGAAAATTTTGATGTATTTTATTAAAACATTTTTAGTGTATTTTTTTATAAAAAGATAAATAATATATTAGTTATTAATATTATAATTATTTAATAAATAAAAATAATTTATTTAATAAGGGAAAGAATATAGTTATTTAATATGAGAGAGATTAAGTAAAATAATACGTAATTGACATGTGGCAATGATAGCATAAGAATGCGACAAGTGGCAATATTGGTGTGAGAAAGTGACAAATAACAAAATTTTTACTCTTTTATTATATAGTAAAGATAAAGATATAGATTAGAAGGACATTATACCTTTTTCCCAAAAACTCTTGAAATTAAGAGTTGTACAACTCTTATAGCATAAATTACAACTTACAAAGCTTTAAAAACTATAAACAAAGGGTTTCTTTTACTTTTTAGCTTGTCCCACATTGATACCTTTAAAAAGAAATTGTCAAAGAATAACTATAAAAGAAACCGTCTCAAATCAAATGAATCACTTTTTAACATTTATGTCACATTTGTCGTACCATATTTGACCTTTTAAATTGTGACTTTTATCATAATAGTTTTTTTAGTTAAATATTAAATTAAATTAAATTAAATTAAAAGAGTTGATTTTATGAAAATGTGGTGGTTTATGCTTTTTATTAGCCAAAATCAACAACTTAAATGTTTTAATTTCCGCCGCATCACGTGGACATCTCACTAGTATATATATATATATGTATATATATATATATGTAGGGAATTAATAAAATGAAAACCCTATTTTAGTGTGGAAACCTTGAAAAGTAGGTAAAAATCATGTAAAAAAACGTTTTTTTTTTAATATTTTTACAGGTTTGTAACATTATTGGTTACATTTTTATAAAAAAATCAAAAAAGCGCCGACCAAATATTTTTCAAAAAAATATTTTCTAAATTTTTTTACGTTGTAAAAATACGTAACGCTGCATCAGACCTGACGAAATTTTTTTACGTTTTACTACGTATGTTTTACATGAGTTTTCATAATTTTCACACTAAGAAATGGTTTTCAAATAATTCATACCCTATGTATGTGTGTGTGTGTATAAAGCTAAAAGGAGAAGAGCTTAAATTTGTTTAGATATGATGCTCAAAATGAGTCAAATGATGACCATAAGCGTCCTTCTGTTCGAATTGATGACCCACTCGTGGTGTCAGTCCATGTGGGTGTGACGTGGTCAGAATCACAACTCAAGGTTATATAGAATAACACTATATGCGTTTCAAATACACTGTTTGACATATAAGTATCAAAATTGTTTGCAGCGGAAATTAAATATTATTGCAGCGGAAAGATAATAAGTTTAAAACATGCAGCGGAGAATAATTGTCAGACATTATGATGTTTAATACATAACATAAATAAAATTGTTTGTTTTCATAAAACAAAAGATATATGCATGCGGGGTCCTATGCTCAATTCCCAACGTGCAATCCTGGATTCCATGATCCTGTCAGTTACCTGAGAATACAAGTTAAGAAAAAAGTGTCAAGACAATGGTTGGTGAGTTCACAGGTTTTGATATATACATAGTATAGAAAACATGTGTCATGCTGTTTATCATAATGTTAGTACCGAGCCCTAGGCTCCAAGTGTCAGTGCGTCACTACCGAACTAGACTTGTTTGTTCCTGCCTCCGCTATGTCTCGTACTAACATAGCAAGTTAGGTCAAAGTTTCACGTGTTATGACATCCGGTCAAAATTGTGCCACGCGGGGTTAGTCACACCCAAACGGATCCATTCAAACCTACCACGTTGTTCTTACATTAACGGTAAGACTTTGTGAGGACTTGTTACGAGTTCAACACTTAATGTTTGTCTAATAAACCAGCATACACAAATAATGTTTGTACAGTAGTAATGTTTGACTCGATTCAACAAGTATTCTCCCCCTATTTGAAAAGTTTGTAAAAGAGTAAAGAGGGGCCGTAAACTCATCTTAGTGAAATGATGTGAAAATACAAGCGTAAGCTCCTCTAGCATCAAGTAGCGTAGTCGGTCACTGGCTACCTATATCGTTTACCATACGTGAGTTCATGTAAGTGATCGTGCTTCGTGTTCGTGCTAGTGCTCATGTTTGTGCTCAACAACTCTTGGTTGTTCATGTTTGTCCGTGTCGGTCCACATTGACCGTGTTTGCTCATGTTGGTCCACATTGACCGTGCTTGACCAAGTTTGACCGTGTCAAGTCAACGACCCGTTGGTGAACCGTGTGTTGGTTGTGAATCGTGAATCGTGTATTATTCGTGTAAGTGCTCGTTGTGTGCAAAACGCGTAAGTCGCGTTCATGGACAACTTACTATTTATAGTAAGTTTCCATTTATAGCATGTTTCACAAAACATATCATTTTTAAAGTTCTAGCATGCTTGTTAAGTCCTACGTGATCATGTTAACACATAGCACATTATCATACGGATCAAATAGGTCACGTAAGCTTCATTTGCTTACAAAAGTTTCCTAAAATGGAAAGTTTATAAATCTAGCATGTGCGATATCGGAAACCATTTAACTTAGCATGCAATCATAATGTTAAAACATATTGAACCACTTAGCATGTTCAAAACATTCATAACCCGATATTCCTAAAAATAAAGTTACTATAAATAGTAACTATGACTATTATCATACAAATGACTATTCTAAACACTTCTAATCCATTTTTATATTAACCAATCATCATAATATGTCATTTAACATCATTTAAACATGCTTATTTAGCTAAAATCACCAACAATCAACATTTCGACTACAAAAGTTACTAAAAATTGTAACTGTGCTAAATATGACCATATTCAACATCAAAATCACATTCTAAGCATCTACATCATCCTAATAACTTTCTAATAGCAAATCCATATTCTTGCAAGTTACTATCATCATCATTTTCATCATTTTACAAATAAAAAGTTACTATTAATGGAAAGTTCATCAATAATCACATTTTTAACCCTCTAACCAAGATCTAATTTTGCTATCATCTTCCAACATCATAACCCGGTATTCCTAAAATAAAGTTACCATAAATAGTAACTATGACTATTATCATACAAATGACTATTCTAAACACTTCTAATCCATTTTTATATTAACCAATCATCATAATATGTCATTTAACATCATTTAAACATGCTTATTTAGCTAAAATCACCAACAATCAACATTTCGACTACAAAAGTTACTAAAAATTGTAACTGTGCTAAATATGACCATAATCAACATCAAAATCACATTCTAAGCATCTACATCATCCTAATAACTTTCTAATAGCAAATCCATATTCTTGCAAGTTACTATCATCATCATTTTCATCATTTTACAAATAAAAAGTTACTATTAATGGAAAGTTCATCAATAATCACATTTTTAACCCTCTAACCAAGATCTAATTTTGCTATCATCTTCCAACATCATCAAGTAACATATTTCAACCTTCAAAATTATCCCGCTTTGTAACCCCCGGTTACTATTTAACAATTTTCTATAATATCAGAGTTGGTCCCAGCAATTTTTTTTCATTTTCAAAACCTTGTTTGACCTTCTTTATTTTATAATATTCAAAAAAGTTTAACGCAAACGTAAACGTGTCACACATTTTACAATACTTATTTACATAATAAGTTTAAACCAAAATTTTAAACGTTTGCAACAAGGTTTGTTCATTCGATTCACAGTCCGCCTCGATCCTTACAGCCAAGTCCATCATGTTTGACCTACAAACATCACACAATATTTCACATTAGTTCATAAGAACTAAGTAAGCAAACCCCAAGGGTTTCTCAACAACAAAAATGTATAATACATTTTTCACAATCAATATTCAAACTGAGTCATTTCTATTCGAATTGACTCTCATAATGTAAAAATATCACATTACCAATCATCAACTATTGCTCACAATAGTTTAATCAAAATTACACTATGGTGTTCACATTCCTGTACTTCCACCATAGCTATTTGTCAGCACCTCTGACTATTCACACATTTGTGCCATCATAATTAGTTCAAGTCTTGAGATGTTCACCCACCGGTGCTCCCATCTAAGACAAATTGCTAGCACCTCTAGCTATCCACCATTGTGGAGTCATAAATAATTCAAGTCTTAAGATGTTCACCCACCGGTACTTCCATCTAAGACAATTGACAACACCTCTGGCTATACACCATTGTGGAGTCATAATTAATTCAAGTCTTAAGATTTTCACCCACCGGTACTTCCATCTAAGACAATTGCCAGCACCTCTGGCTATCCACCATTGTGGAGTCATAATTAATTCAAGTCTTAAGATGTTCACCCACCGGTACTTCCATCTAAGACAATTGCCAGCACCTCTGGCTATCCACCATTGTGGAGTCATAATTAATTCAATCAAATTACTATGATGTTCACCTACCGGTACTTCCATCATAGAATTCCTACACTATTATTTACCAAGGTATTGGATTTATCATAGGTTATTGAACTTTTATTATTCAACATTCCCCTATTACCAATGCCATATTTATTATATCAAGTATTCAACAACAAATTCAATATTTATTATGTGATGTCATAGTGGTGAGATTACTTACTTTGATCAGATAAGAGATTAGCAACTGCAGGCTTTTTTCCTGCTCTATGACTAGTGGTTTGATTTCCACTACCACCACCTAGTTGCAAAATGCACATACAACTAGTTTAAACACGTATAACACATACAATCAAGTTCAACACACTTGACTGATTTGACTACCTTAAAGTCAATTTATCACATATTAATCACATGTCATGCCTCTTTTAGACATTTTATCAATTAATTAATGTTCATTATTTTAGTTACGATCTTTAATTATTTCTATTATTCAAAAATTCATTTATGATCATAACTGTTAATAATGTTAACATCAATTTATCACAATCATCATTTAACCCATGGATTTTAATCCATATTTATTTCAAAACCACCATTTACCCATCCTACTAGTTATCACACCGTGATATGGGTTTCATAACAACCAGACATTATCCCGGCATTCAAAACGAAGATTTCCCCAACCAAATATCAAATTCTTCGTTTCTAACAACCCTTAGTTATCAACTAGGCAATAATCAATACCCATAATCATAGTAATACATTCAAAACTAGATTTAATTCACAAAACATTAAACTAGTAGAATAAAACGAATCGTTACCCAATCGAACGGATATTCAGTTGCAAAACAACGATCAGATGTTGCAGATACGTTCCTTGGTACGATCCGTGGGTTTAACTGGCTCCAAATGCTAGTTTTGCAGCCCAAATTTCATATATGTGTATTTGAAAATCGAAAGAGAGTTTAAAAAAAAACTCTTCTGCAATTCTCTGATTAAATCTTGATTCATCAAACCGCCACACTCGTCGCGTACCGCGAAGAGGGCCTCATAAGCTTTTCGCGTACCACGAAGAAATCCGGAGTTCTAAGATATTTTGGGTTCTTCGCGTACCGCGAAGGAACCTCAAAACCACCTTCGCGTACCGCGAAGAGTCCCAAAGCATAATATCTTTGTGATTTTCTTCGTTTCGCGATTCCGGACAATCCGTAACTCCGTTTCGTGCATGGTTTTCTTCCTCATTCATGATTTCTCACATATTTTCAAATTACAACAACCACAATCGTTCAATTAACAATTAGTTCAAATACATTTCATTATAAGAAACCTGTTGTTACAAATCTCCCCTCCTTACAAAGGTTTCGTCCTCGAAACCGATTAAACCTCAAAAAGGAAAGGATAATACTTTCTCATTTCATTTTCTGACTCCCACGTAATTTCAGAACCGGTTCTATTTTTCCACTGAACCTTCACCTGGCTCAGTGATTTATTTCTAAGTTTCTTGACCTTTCGGTCAAGTATTGCCACTGGCCTTTCCACATAATTCAACTTGTCATCAATTTCTATATCTTCTAGTGGTACGTATGCAGATTCATCTGCTAGACATTTTCGTAAGTAAGAAACGTGGAGTGTATTATGAATTCCACTTAACTCTTCAGGTAGCTCTAGGCAATAAACAACTTTACCAACACGAGCTATGATTTTAAATGGTCCAATAAAGCGTGGACTTAACTTTCCTCGCTTACGAAAACGTATAACACCTTTCCACGGTGAGACTTTCAACAACACAAAATCTCCCACCTGGAATTCAATGGGTCTTCTACGCTTATCAGCGTATGATTTCTGACGGTCTTGAGCCGCCTTTAGATGGGCACGGATCTGATCTATCCGTTCATTGGTAGCTTTAACTATATTTTTGTGTGCAAGTTCGCGCTGCCCAACTTCTCCCCAACAAACGGGAGTTCGACATTTCCTCCTATAGAGCATCTCATAAGGAGGCATTCCAATGCTGGAATGATAACTATTATTATACGAGAACTCTGCCAAAGGTAGGTAATCATCCCCGCTACCCCCAAAATCAATAATGCACGCCCGTAACATATCCTCCAAGGTCTGAATGGTTCTTTCACTTTGTCCATCAGTCTGAGGATGATACGCAGTGCTTAACAACAGTCTTGTTCCTAATTCTTCCTGAAAATTTCTCCAAAATCGAGAAGTAAATAGAGTATCCCGATCAGAGATAATGGTTACAGGCACACCATGACGAGACACCACTTCTCGTACATATAACTCTGCCATTTTATCAGAAGAATAGGTTTCACGAATGGGCAAGAAATGAGCACTCTTAGTCAACCTATCCACAATGACCCATATCGTATCAAATCCCTTCCTTGTCTTAGGAAGCTTAGTAATCAGGTCCATTGTGATATGTTCCCATTTTCATATTGGAATTTCCAATGGTTGCAACTTACCATAAGGTTTCTGGTAGAAATGAGCACTCTTAGTCAACCTATCCACAATGACCCATATCGTATCAAATCCCTTCCTTGTCTTAGGAAGCTTAGTAATCAGGTCCATTGTGATATGTTCCCATTTTCATATTGGAATTTCCAATGGTTGCAACTTACCATAAGGTTTCTGGTGCTTTGCCTTTACTTGCATACAAGTCAAACATTTCGCCACATGTTTAACAATATCTCGTTTCATACCTGGCCACCAATAGTTCACCCGAAGGTCACGATACATTTTAGTAGCCCTAGGATGAATTGAGTACTTTGACTTGTGTGCTTCTTCCAACAATGCAGACTTAAGTGGACAAGTGGGAGGTATCCACACTCGACCCCACCTAGTCTTTAAACCACGACTATCTTCATCAAGATTATGAGCCTGCCCTTTTATTCTGTCACGTTTCCAATTTTCTTCCTTCAAGGCTTCAGTCCCTTGATCTGCTTAATTAGCCCTGAAGTAATCACAAGCTGCATAGCTTTCACTTTGATTGGTTCACACTTTTCTTTACTACTCAAGGCATCCGCCACCACATTCGCTCTAACAGGATGATAAAGGATTTCACAATCATAGTCCTTGAGTAATTCCAGCCATCGTCTTTGCCTTATATTTAATTCTTTCTGAGTGAAGAAATATTTCAAGCTCTTATAATCAGTGTAAATAGTACACTTTACACCATACAAATAATGCCTCCAGATTTTTAAGGCAAATACGACTGCTGCAAGTTCTAAATCATGAATAGGATAATTGATTTCATGAGTTTTTAGTTGTCTTGAGGCATAAGCAATTACCTTGCCTCGTTGCATAAGAACACAACCCAGACCAAGATAAGAAGCATCAGAATATACCACAAAATCATCAGGACCATCTGGTAATGTTAATACCGGTGCCTGAGTTAATTTTGACTTTAACTCTTGGAATGCTTTCTCTTTGTCATCAGCCCACACAAACTTAACATCTTTTCTTGTAAGTTTGATTAAAGATGAAGCAATCTTGGAAAAGTCTTGAATAAATCTTCGATAATAACCAGCTAAGCCAAGAAAACTTTTGACATCAATTGGATTTTTGGGTAGACTCTAATTGGTCACCGCTTGAATTTTAGAAGGATCAACAAGAATGCCATCTGCATTTATCACATGTCCAAGAAATTGGACTTCATGCAACCAAAAGGCGCATTTTTAAAATTTGGCATATAACTTCTCCTTACGAAGAGTCTCAAGTACTTCCCGTAAGTGACACGCATGATCACCTTCATTTTTGGAATAAACAAGAATATCATCAATAAAGACGATAACAGATCGATCCAACATGGGACGACACACCCAATTCATCAAGTCCATGAATGCAGCCGGTGCATTAGTCAGCCCAAAAGACATGACTAAAAATTCATAATGACCATATCGGGTTCGAAACGTTGTTTTAGGAATATCTTCTTCCCTAACTTTAAATTGATGATAACCCGACCTAAGATCAATTTTAGAGAACCAAGAAGCCCCTTGTAACTGATCGAAAAGATCATCAATCCGAGGCAATGGATATTTGTTTTTCACCGCCACCTTATTAAGCTCTCGATAATCAATACACATACGAAAGCTTCCATCCTTCTTTTTAACAAAAAGAACAGGAGCACCCCAAGGCGAGATGCTTGGGCGAATAAAACCTTTATCCAGAAGGTCCTGCAATTGAGTCATCAACTCATGCAATTCAGACGGTGCTAAACGATAAGGAGCTTTTGCTATAGGCTTGGCTCCTGGAATAAGATCAATACGGAATTCAACATCTCTATGAGAGGGGATTCCCGGTAAATCATCCGGAAAAACATCAGGAAAATCCCTAACAATCGGGACATCCTCCAATTCCTTTACTGTCTTCTCAGCATCAATGACATAAGCCAAGAAGGATTGACCCCCATGATTCATACACTTCATGGCTTTGACTAAAGAACACAAAACAACCCCTCAACGCTTTTCTCCTTGGATGGACAATTCATACCCACTCGGGGTTATCAATTGTATAACTTTGCGGTTGCAAAGAATATTGGCTTTATAAGAAGATAGCCAATCCATTCCAATAACAACATCAAACTCCCCCAATACCATGGGTATTAAATCAACAACATAATCCTCTTTATTGATTGTAAGCTTATAGTTTCGATAAATATCAAACACAAGGAAACTCTTAGAATCAGCAACCTCTACTTCTAATGGTACAGACAACTTTTCTAAGACAAAAGATGGATGATGCACAAATTTTATAGACACAAAAGATCAAATGGCACCAGAATCAAATAACACATAAGCAGGTATTGAATTAACAGAGAAATTACCTGTCACTACATCAGACGTGACTTTAGCCTCCTCTGCAGAAATCTGGAAAGCTCTCCCTTTTGGTTTGGGCGCTTCCGGTTTCTTTCCCGAGCCTTGAGATTTAAACGATCGGCCATCATCATTAATCGGTGCTGCCCTCTTAAGTTCAGGGCACTCACTCCTCCTATGACCTGGCTTATAACAATGATAGCACAGACTAGGAGGGCTCAAACACTGGGTTGCCAAATGTCCAGGCTTCCCACATTTGTAACAGACAACTGGCCTAGCACGACATTCCCCCGTGTGCATCCTCCCACAATTGGGACAAGGTTTAGTAAAGACAGGCTTTTTAAACGATTTGGCAAACTTTGCCTTTTTAGACGAACCTGTTTCTGTTTCAGCCTTTCGTTTATCTCCTCGATCTTCTTGTCGTTTCAATTCCAATTCCCTTTCCCGGGCACAATTGATCAACTCATTAAGTGTCTCACACTTAGAAGGCGTGAGAAATTCCCGGTACTTCATGTTCAACATAGTGTGATACCGATTTATCCACATTCTTTCAGTTTGAAGAAGATCCAGAAAAATTTAGCTTTATCGAAGAAAATGGCAGTGATGGTATCAACACTTTCATCCTTATGTTGTAGACGCAGAAACTCCTCAGCAATATGATCAATAGCGGCTTGAGGACAAAACCGCTTCAAGAAAAGTTCTTTAAACTGGGCCCACGTCAGTCCTTTCATTCCATCTCTACCTTTTTCCTTCCTCAGCAACTCCCACCAATCTTTGGCACGATCTTTTAACTGATTGCCAGCAAACATGACCTCATCTGTCGGGTCACAATGACTAGTCTCAAATGTACTTTCAATATCAGATATCCAACGCTGGCTAATCAAGGGATCTACCTCCCCCTTAAACTCAGCTGGCTTACAAGCCATAAATTCTTTAAAAGTAGTGTTCTTGGAAGATTGTTTCATCTCCGCTCTAGTTTCAAATTCAGCCAACTCTAGATGAAGGAACTCTTTTAAGGAAGACTTAATTTCTTCAATATATGTGGGCAAAGCAGGTTCAAAAGCCTTTGCCACCTCTTCCTTCACCATTATTTGAGTTTTAGTGAGTTCCACCTCCTCACTGCTATTCACACCAGAGGTATGTTCGTCAGCCATTCGTGGCTGAAATCATATAATTAGACAGTCAGTCTTAAATATTCACAATACTCAATTAATTTATATGTATACAGTATAACATCACCTTACCTAATGTTCGCAATCATGATACAATCTGACTTAATTAAGGAAACGTTTATGTCCTAAACATCTTATTATACTGGCCAGGCATAATAACATGTTTATCACACGCTCGTGCCCTTAACTTCATCATTTCATTTCATAATTGAGAAGTTCGGTTCACACAATTTATACATACAACAATGTGTACATATACAATTCAATACATAATTACTGACCTCATACCTCCGGCTTAATGATCGAGGCTTGAATCGAACGTTTAATCACATATCAAGAGCATAAGATTTGAGTTCAAGCGTGTTTCTAACACTTGAATCGCTCAAACCATAGCTCTGATACCAGCTTTGTAACCCCCGGTTACTATTTAACAATTTTCTATAATATCAGAGTTGGTCCCAACAATTTTTTTTTTATTTTCAAAACCTTGTTTGACCTTCTTTATTTTATAATATTAAAAAAGTTTAACGCAAACGTAAACGTGTCACACATTTTACAATACTTATTTACATAAGTAAGTTTAAACCAAAATTTTAAACGTTTGTAACAAGGCTTGTTTGTTCGATTCACAGTCCGCCTCGATCCTTACAGCCAGGTCCATCATGTTTGACCTACAAACATCACACAATATTTCACATTAGTTCATAAGAACTAAGTAAGCAAACCCCAAGGGTTTCTCAACAACAAAAATGTATAAATACATTTTTCACAATCAATATTCAAACTGAGTCATTTCTATTCGAATTGACTCTCATAATGTAAAAATATCACATTACCAATCATCAACTATTGCTCACAATAGTTTAATCAAAATTACACTATGGTGTTCACATTCTTGTACTTCCACCATAGCTATTTGTCAGCACCTCTGACTATTCACACATTTGTGCCATCATAATTAGTTCAAGTCTTGAGATGTTCACTCACCGGTGCTCCCATCTAAGACAAATTGCTAGCACCTCTAGCTATCCACCATTGTGGAGTCATAAATAATTCAAGTCTTAAGATGTTCACCCACCGGTACTTCCATCTAAGACAATTGCCAGCACCTCTGGCTATCCACCATTGTGGAGTCATAATTAATTCAATCAAATTACTATGATGTTCACCTACCGGTACTTCCATCATAGAATTCCCACACTATTATTTACCAAGGTATTGGATTTATCATAGGTTATTGAACTTTTATTATTCAACATTCCCCTATTACCAATGCCATATTTATCATATCAATTATTCAACAACAAATTCAATATTTATTATGTGATGTCATAGTGGTGAGATTACTTACTTTGATCAGATAAGAGATTAGCGACTACAGGCATTTTTCCTGCTCTATGACTAGTGGTTTGATTTCCACTACCACCACCTAGTTGCAAAATGCACATACAACTAGTTTTAACACGTATAACACATACAATCAAGTTCAACACACTTGAGTGATTTGACTACCTTAAAGTCAATTTATCACATATTAATCACATTTCATGCCTCTTTTAGACATTTTATCAATTAATTGATGTTCATTATTTTAGTTACGATTTTTCATTATTTCTATTATTCAAAAATTCATTTATGATCATAACTGTTAATAATGTTAACATCAATTTATCACAATCATCATTTAACCCATGGATTTTAATCCATATTTATTTGAAAACCACCATTTACCCATCCTAATAGTTATCACACCATGATATGGGTTTCATAACAACCGGACATTATCCCGGCATTCAAAACGAAGATTTCCCCAACCAAATATCAAATTCTTCGTTTCTAACAACCCCTAGTTATCAACTAGGCAATAATCAATACCCATAATCGTAGTAATACATTCAAAACTAGATTTAATTCACAAAACATTAAACTAGTAGAATAAAACGAATCGTTACACAATCGAACGGATATTCAGTCGCAAAACAACGATCAGATGTTGCAGATACGTTCCCTGGTACGATCCGTGGGTTTAACTGGCTCCAAATCCTAGTTTTGCAGCCCAAATTTCATATATGTGTATTTGAAAATCGAAAGAGAGTTTAAAAAAAACTCTTCTGCAATTCTCTGATTAAATCTTGATTCATCAAACCGCCACACTCGTTGCGTACCGCGAAGAGGGCCACATAAGCTCTTCGCGTACCGCGAAGATATTCGGAGTTCTAAGATATTTTGGGTTCTTCGCGTACCGCGAAGGAACCTCAAAACCACCTTCGCGTACCGCGAAGAGTCCCAAAGCGTAATATCTTTGTGATTTTCTCCGTTTCGCGATTCCGGACAATCCGTGACTCTGTTTCATGCACGGTTTTCTTCCTCATACATGATTTCTCACATATTTTCAAATTACAACAACCACAATCGTTCAATTAACGATTAGTTCAAATACATTTCATTAGAAGAAACCGGTTGTTACACACATGTGGGTTTTTCAACATTTTATACACAAATCATGAGATTTTCACAAGCACCTCACCATAGATCGTCATAAATCACTACTATATCATCATAGATCATCAAGGAACACATTAAAATCAACAAACCCAGAACAAAATCTCGTGCATGTGCACTACGTGTGCTTGCATGTGGGTTTAAAGACATGCATGTGTGTTTGTGAGTGTTTAGAGAGTGTTTGAACCATAGAGACTACCTTTGATGCTCCAAATAGTCTAGATGGTAGGTTCAACAGCTCCTGGAGCTTTTGGGCTATCAAGCTTGTGCAGCTACGAGGTGGGGAAGATGGTGTGATAGTTCTAGCGACTTCTTCCAACCTCTCCAAAGCTTCCTTGTGGTTCCTATTAGGGGTGTGCGTGGTGCGGTTCGGTGCGGTTATGGCCAATTTCAAAACCATAACCGCATGTGCGGTTAATGACATTTCTAAAACCACAACCGAACCGCAATATGCGGTTAACCACACTTCAGTTAACCGCCGGTTTCGGTTAATTTCGGTTAAATCGGTTAATTAACCATTCTATTATAACCTAAAATAATAAATTTAAAATAATGTGTATTTTTGTCGAGTGTAGTCCAATTTTAATATATCAAGTCATCTCATAGCCGAACTTGTCCTTTTATAGTGAGTTTTCATTACATGTTTATTTTTTCATCGATGTGCTACTTCGGTTGTTTGTGGTGATAATGAGTTTAGGGAACGGTGATCAGTAAGATTAATAAACTGTTATGATTAAGGTGTATTTACTATATATAAAGTGAAACTGATAGCATCTACTGTGTTAATATGATTAATATCATGAAGAACATCATATGTTTTGAAGAATTTAATAATAATAATAATAATAGTAGTAATAATAATAATAATAGTAGTAGTAATAATAATATATAACAATCGGTTCGGTTCGGTTAATGCGGTTAATTTATACATCAAAACCGAAACCGAACCGCAATGTGCGGTTAATCGATTATGCTTAACCAAACCGTCGGTTAATTGTTCGGTTCGGTTAAATCGGTTCGGTTAAGTCGGTTAATTCGGTTACGATTCGGTTAATTCGGTTATTTGCTCACCCCTAGTTCCTATGCTTCAAAAATGGCCTCTAATGGTGGAACCAGTGGGTTTTGCAGAGAAGAAGACGAAGGATAACGTTTGGGAGAAAAAGAAATGATGAAGATGGTAATATAGGCATTGTTTCGGGTAAAAATTATCAAGCTTAACTTTTAGCAAAACCGAATTAGAAAAGTGAGGTATTATGTTTAACAAGCCAATATATTGAGTATATTGATTATATGTTTAGGATATCCCCGAATATCCCTGGGGATATTTGAAAATATCAAACAGGAAAATAGCAATACACACGAGATTTATACGAGGAAAATCTCTTAATCCCTTAGGATTGCCGGCATAAAAACCTCGGGAGGTGACAAATGTCACTCTGCCTAATTTTATTAATAAATCAAATAATTCAATACAAACTAAGAGCGTAAGTTGATCGATTCTAAACAGCCAAATCAGCTTTGTGTGAGTGTTGTGTGTTCCTTCAGTAGATAGTGTCCTATATCGATCAATCACCTCGGTATATATACAAAGAATCTAAAAAAGGACGTTTAACAACGTTCATAAGGTAGTTCCGACTATTCGGGTACTTTCCAATCGTGGGAGACTGATTCAAGTTGAATACGCAAATCTCTCTTAGATTCCTCTTTCATATTGAATTAGTTGACGCGTGCTTCCGTGATATTAGGGCCAGCCGTATGACAACATGTCAATTCCTAAAATCTTGCAATATATGTTAAGAAATAGGAATAATCGTTAGTAATAATAAATATCCTCAAAATATCCCTGATCCCGAAATATCCTGGATCCTAAAATATCCCGAGTGGGAATATTTTGCGCCTAACAATTGCCCCCAATTTTACAGTCGGTTGTTTATAGCTGTAAAATTAAAAGATTATAGTTTACAATTTGAATTTTTGAATTTTAAATCGACGGTTTTACGATTTAAACGGATGGTTAGATGAGGATAGCAGTTATTGATCCTGTGTCAGAATACTGCATATAATGATCACGCGTCTTTCCTTTTCAATCACTCATCTTGTTCGATCATCCCTTTCGGTAAGTTTTCTTCTTTACCTCCTCTGTTTTTCTGAGTTTTAATTTAGTAAAAAATGTCGCATTCTTCTTCTTCCTCCGAAGATAGTGACTTCCTTGATCAGAACATTCTTCCCTATACGGATCAAAATGCATGCACATTTGATCCTGCTTTAAAAGCCGACCACAGTTCCACCAAATGGGTTTGTTTTCCTGAGTACCCGTTTTCTTTGGGTCTATCCTTCCCTTTCCCTACTCTGATTTCTGAGTTTTTTCGAATCACACGTCTTTGTTATCCTCAACTTATGCCAATGGGTTGGCGGTTGCTTGTTACTCTTCACAAATTGAACCATAAATATGGTCTCAAGATTGGTGTTGCCGAAATTTCTTCATCATATCAGCTTCGTACTCATGGGTATTCCCGTTTTTTACTTCAAAGGCGAACTGGTGCCCCTATTTTGGTTCATAGGGTTACCATGAATGAGCATGAGTGGAGATACACGTTTTTCTTTGTTAAAAGGAGTTATATCCCTGGGGGAATTTCTTTTCCAGTTAGTTGGTTGTTGAAGGGTAGGATATTTTATTTCCCATTATTATTTTTTGAGTTTTTATTAACTAATTTGTGTTTATGTTTCGGCGCCAAAGTTTGAGTTGCTTGTTGCTGAAAATCAAGATACTGAACAGAGGATACAGTCTCTGTTGGTGATCGGGGAAAGAGAGCGGAAATTTGTGGCATCCTCCAAAGAGGATATCCCTATTTCTTCTTCATCTCACAGTGCTTCATCACAACATTCTCACGCTCAGATGACATCAGGTATCCTGAAGTTGATTTAATTTTAATTGATCTTAGATTTTAATGTTTTTGTTTATGATTTTCAGAATCTGCTTTTGAACTTGAAGACCTTACTGATTTGTTAACCATCAAGAAGGAGAAAGTTAGTCCTGTTGCCCCCAAGGCAAGGATTATGCACACCCGTTCAACCAAAACTTCCAAGAAACGCAAGGGTGCTGATATGGTTAAAGTGGACGATATCCCTGATCTTCCTGCTGTCGATCTTCTCCAGAAGGTAACTTCTTCTTGTTATTTATGTTCATTTGTTCTGGCGTAATAATATTCTCAGAATATCCTTATTTTGCAGGCTATCCTGAAAATTTTTGGTGATAAGGAAGCCTTTGAAAAGCAAATCAAGGATCTTGAGGATCCAAGGAAGATCACTGTCGCCAAAGCTGGACACTACGAGAAGGAAGCCTTGAAGTTCAAGAAGTTGGCCAAGGATAATGATGCTGCCCATAAGCTGAAGATAAAGGAGATCATTGAGGGACCAAGAAGTCTACTGCTGCTATCCTTAAGGCGAAGATCCAAATGGCAGAGAAGTC
Organism: Mikania micrantha; assembly: GCA_009363875.1. Lineage (NCBI taxonomy): Eukaryota > Viridiplantae > Streptophyta > Magnoliopsida > Asterales > Asteraceae > Mikania > Mikania micrantha. The sequence continues at coordinate 42,510,302 of CM018691.1, read as the reverse complement.
CAAACAGGAATGCTCGGACTTATGGGACAAGGACTTTGCCGACTGGGTTAAGGTTTTGGCTAAGCTGACTAGGGATATGGCGGAGACTTCTGATGCAGCGGTGAAGACGGCGAGCTTGGTGGAGACCAGTAAGGTGGCAGTAGGTGAGGATATTGGAGCCGATGGTGGTGAAGGTGGTGCGCTGATGGGCGATGAGGATAGAGTTGATAAGGTCTGAGCCCATGATGTTTGTGGTAGTCTTTAAACAATATTACAATGTTAAGTCCCTAGATGGGCTGACAATTTATGGAATTTTAGGTGGAGGGACCATGTGTTTACATGGCGAAGCCTAAAATATCCTTATTTCTTTCGTTTTGACATTTTCAGTATATTGGGTGGAGGGACCATGTGTTTTCATGGCGAAGCCCCATATACTGGTTTTATTTTGTTAGTCTTTTGACTCAGTAATCTTAATGAATGCTTTAGGATATTATGTTTAGTTGTGTCTTGATTAAATTATTCCCTTCGTAGTTTATAAGTTTTTCTTATAAAGAATTTGTTTACAGACAATTCAGGAGAGTCGTCTCAATTATACGGGGTGATATGGCGTTATTCTATATACTTCAAGTATTACGCAAACTCTCTTTAAAGCATTTTTTCGAATAAGTATTTTATTTTCAGGATATTTTTAAGAAGCATATCTTGATCAGAATACTGATTATAAGAATATTGAAAATATTACAGTAGTTTTCATAAAGTCAATTTTAAGTTTTGAAAATATTTATTCAAGGCTTTATTTCAGGATCAGATACTTTTTAAAGTTAATTAGAAATAAAGATGGTTGTAGAGTTAAGAAATAAATTTTCGAAGCCTTTCTTATCCCTGTAAGGATAATGTGTAAACTACATACCTTAGTATACTTAGGCGTATTATGAATGTACTTGTGATATCCTGAAATAATCTTGAGATCTGAGTTTATCTCTTCAATATCCTTAGGTGTATTCCAAGTAGAAGTTGTATCCCTAGGTATTCTTGAGAGTTTGTTCCTGCGCATGTTCAAAAAAAAAAAGGATTGGGATAATCCCAATATACTGGCGACTAAGGCCGGTTAGACTGGCGACAAGGCCGAAAATACTAGCGACAAGGCCGAAATTGCTGACGACTATGGCCGGAATACTGGCGACAAGGCCGATTATACTGGCGACTAAGGCCAAAAATACTGGCGACAAGGCCAAAAGATACTGGCGACTAAGGCCGGGATACTGGCGACTAGGCCGGAGTTTGGTGGATCCCTGGTCATAGTCTTTGAAAATTAAATTGTCAGCCACTCATGCGTGTACTGGTCCCAAAATCTCCAACTATACCGGGATATTACGGAGGATCCATAGTTATAACCCTCAATAATGAAATTGTCAGCCACTCATGCGTGTACTGGTCCCATTATCTTGGATTATAGCAAGATATACGTGTGCTAGTGGCGAGGGTATTAACCCTAAGTCTTCAAAAGGTCTCTTGAGTTTTGATTTTAGGTCAAAACTTTGCAGCTAGACATAAAGTCAGTGCGGGGTCTTCAACAAGTTTTGATTTCAGGTCAAAACTTGGGCTGAGACATATAGCCTCGTACCTTCTACAGCTATTCCTGCAAAAACATAAAATATTTTTGTAAAGGTAGGCATTAGGGATCCCTAAGCCTCTCCAATGCTTGAGTTAGTATCAAGGTATTTTGAGAATATATCAGGATATAAATGTAGGAATATTTTAAAGATTATGAGCATATTTATAAGATAATAATGCGGATAAAGATAAATGTCAAATAAAATAGATTTTGAGATGAATGGCATTCCATGCCCTTAGGAGAGATTCACCGTCCATAGTAATTAATCTATATGCCCCCTTTCCAGCTTCGGAATCAATTTTATAAGGTCATTCCCATTTTGGAGCAAGCTTACCATCTATTGGGTTAGTAGTATTCTGGAATGCTTTTCTTAAAACTAAGTCTCCTATTTGGAATCTTTTGATCCTTATATTCTTATTGTAGGATTTAGCTATCTTTTGCTGATAAGCAGCCATTCTAATATTTGCAATATCCCTGGATTCATCGATGGTGTCTATATCCTGAGATAATACTTCGTTATTAGCTTCTATAGTCGGTAGATTTGTTCTTGCAGTAGGGATAATCATCTCAGTTGGGAGTACAACCTTAGAGCCAAATACTAATGAGAATGGAGTTTGACCAGTCACATTTTTTGTAGTCGTTCTATCTTCCCATAGAACAAATGGAAGTTCTTCAGCCCATTTTCCTTTCTTGGATCCCAACTTCATTTTGAGATTGTTTATGATTATCTTATTGCTTGATTCTTCTTGACCATTAGCTTGAGGATGTACTGGCGTGGAAGTAATCATTTTTATCCCCCATGCTTCACAAAAGTTGGTAGTTCTTTTGCCAATAAATTGAGATCCATTGTCACAGGTAATCTCAGCAGGTATCCCGAATCTGGTCAGGATATTTCTTGTTATGAAGGATATTACTTCCTTTTCTCTAACCTGTACAAAGGCTTCAGCTTCAATCCATTTCGAAAAGTAATCAGTCATGACAAGCATGAATACTTTTCCTCTGGGTGCTTTTGGTAGTTTTCCCACTATATCCATTCCCCATTTCATGAATGGCCATGATGAGACTATTGGATATAAAGGTTCAGCCGGTTGGTGAAGGATATTACTGTGTCTTTGACAAGCATCACATCTTTGGGAATAGGACATTGCATCTTTCCTCATAGCAGGCCAAAAATATCCTGTTGTAAGGATTTTCGAAAGCAATGCTCTGCCCCCAGTGTAATTTCCACAATCTCCTTCGTGGATGTCCTTCATTACCTCTAAGGTCTCTGGTTTTTCTAAACATTTTAAGTATGGACCAGCTACCGATTTCCTGTATAGAATATCCCTAATGATTATATATCTAGATATCCTGATTTTAAAGGCTCTATAGTTTGTTTCTCCATCGGGTATTTTTCCTGTTTGGAGATATTCTTTGATAGGTGTAGTCCAGGATTTCTCATGTGCGTCAATAGTTTTTGGTTTAATGATCTGATTAGAACTTTCTATATCTATGGCTGGATTCAGGATATGTAGGATAGGAATATTGATATCATCACAAATTTTTAGAGATGATGTGAGGTTTGCTAATGCATCTGCTTCATCATTCTCTTCTGTAGGAACTTGTGTGATATCAAAAGTGTAGAAATATCCCACTATTTCTTTAACTATCTCTAAGTATTTTGCTAATTTATCCCCTTTAACCATATAGGAACCATTAAATTGGTTTGCTATTAGTAGGGAATCAACAAATACATGGAGATTTCTAATGTTCATATCCCTAGCTAATTGGAGTCCCGCTATTAAAGCTTCATATTCAGCTTCATTATTAGTTGCTTGGAACTCACAACTAATCGATTGGGGTATTATGTCCCCCTGTGGCGATTTTAGTATTATCCCTAAACCTGTCCCTCATACATTCGAGGCTCTGTGACAATCCGGTATTCCGGATTAACCCCGTTAGTCTGAAAATAACAGAATTTTGGCAAAATCGAATGCAATCAAACCTAAGGGATTAGTATTAATAGAAATCAGTCCTAATACACTTTAATTACAAAGTTTAGACTTGTAATTAGTTTAAAAGTTCAATTTTGACCTTAGAAGTCAAAATTCGTGTGATTTAATCAAAATGAATTCGAAATTCTCATGTAACAGCTGAAATTAATCCAATTAAACTTTCCAATTATGTATACTAATGATCCTTAACAGCAATCATACGTTATTAGACCTATTAATGATCGAAATTATCTCAAAACGACTTCAAGAGTCGAAACCGTCCCTAGTCATAACAAATTCGTAAACACCAAATCATAATTCTCACAAGTGAATCTTTCTAACATCAAATCGGCACTTTTAGAGTCTTCTTCATACATCAATTCGGTCCCAGCAGCTCCATACAGAAGAATCCGATCCAGAGGTGGCCGAAACTCAAGCTAAAGTCGATCTACTCGAATTGGGCATCAAATCAAGTAAGTAAACATTTCTAAACACTCTAACATGGCCGACTAAGAGTATCCCTAACACAACTTCATCTAAAAATCTCGAATTGATAGTGTTCGGATTCTAAGGGTTCTTAGAGAAACCGATTTGGGGGGTTTCTTGTTTAAACAGTTTAATAATCGAATTCAATCACATGGTTAGTTTCAGAAGATGCCGACTAAGAAAAACCATCTATCAATTTTGTGATTTAACAACGAGTAGTATGGATTTGATTGCTAGGGTTCTTGAAATGAAACGGTTTGGGGGTTTTAACAAATCAAGTTTTCAAATCAAATTAAATTTGATACATAGCTTCAGAATAACCTATTGAACGAAATCCCTATGTCAATTTCATGAAATTTTTACGAATTCGTGGATTTCTAGTTCTAGGGTTCCTAGTCAAAAACGATTTGGGGGTTTCCATCTTAATGAGTATAAAACTCGAATTAAACTTAACAGATAGTTTCGAAGTCTTCCTTTTGAAGAAAAGCCTATGATGATTGGATCGAATAACATCGAATTGTAGGATTTCGGTTTCTAGGGTTTCTAATCAAAACGAATTGGGGTTTTCATCAAAAGGAGTTTGAGAATCAAATTAAATGGTTCCTTAATTTTCAGAAGGTTCTGATGTCACACCCCCAATTTTCAACTAACGGAAACATACCGTTTGGGAACGTGACAAACCAGGATCTCAGATCATTAGACATAACGAAGACCTCTATATGAATTTCAAAACATACTTTGGTCTTTAAAACATAACATCAGAGTTTTCAAAATTTGCGGAAGCGTTATAAAACCAGTAACAGTTGTAAAATGTAAAATACAATACAATGTTTCAAATGTTCAAATCCAAATATCTAAAATGTTTAAAATGCATGCGACTCTATCTCCTAGTCCATGCCAGCTTTAATGCACGCCTTAGCGTCCTGAGAAAACATGTAAATCAAGTCAACACAAAGGTTGGTGCATAACACAGGTTTAAGTATTCACAATGTTCAAAACAACAATTTGAATATAAAGTTTGCAGATAACATAATCACACATGCATAGTCATGATAGCTAATCATATAAACTATTTACATAAGTGGTCGACACCGAAGCTGACGAATTGCCATGCTATAGCATGTTTTTGCCTTGCCACTATTGTCTAGCACAACAATAGTAAAATGTGTTTGGTCAGTCAAACACCTGCGTAGATCCCATCCACCAGGTGAGGTTTGTCAAACCTAATAGATCTATTTCCAACTACCACGCTTTGCGCTACGGCAAACTAAACGGTTCGAGGTGTGTAAGGACTTTCAATTGCTATGTTGTCACATAATGTAAACAGCTAACTCATGCAAGTGATATGTATATAAAAAGAGTTTGTTGCACATGTTTTCTCCCCCAAAACAGTTTAAAATAAGAAAGGGGCCGTGTACGCACCTTTGATAGTTGCAGAATGATCAAACACTTGTGAACTCGCGTAGAAATCCTCTACGAAGAATCTGTGTTTTAACAATAACTTAGTGTTATTCGAGATGTCGTTTTGTGCTTGAAATCACATACGTGTCAACATACGTATGTTAGTGTGTTAGAAATGTGCATACGTTTGTACGCGTGACTTTGAAATCGTTTAAATAAAATCATATAGTCCGTATACGATTTTATTTAATTAAGCGTAATTATACGCGATTTCGTTTTCGGATTAAAATGTGAATTTTATTATTCTAATACGTTCGGGATTTCGTTACGGTTCCAACGCAACTTGAACCAATCGAAACGGAGTTATAATGAAGGAGTTATGTTTAAAATACTAAAAATTATTTTAATTCTCAAAAACTGTTGCAGCCCAGGTTCAAACCTGTGACTTCCAACCCCACACACACGCGCACATACCATCTCATCTGGTTCCACTTTTGTTACTAGATTCAAACTTAAATGATTTTAACCAACAATAGTCGGTTTCCCCTTTTGTTTAACCTAACCGAAACAATTTGATCCCAATTGAACTCCAATTCAAAACTAATCAGTTCCAAAACCATAGGGTTTTCAATTGATAGGATATTTCGAACCCTTCTAAGTCGTTTAATTCGATTATTATGACTATTACGAACAAAAACCCCAAAACGTTTTATGCTTAAAACCCTAAAATTCGAAATGCTAGATTTTGTATTTCATATATGAAATTAACATGTGTCTTTCAATCCTTGTAACCTCACGAAACTGTCTGCACCCAACAATTTGATCTTCGAACTCAATTCCGAACCAAACCCCAATTCGTTTTCATTCATAGAACCTTAAAATCAAAATCGTTCAATTCGACATTATGATATCCAATTGACCAGAGTTTTTCCTTAAACGAAACAGTCTGAACCTTTCTATACTTTTTAATTTTATTTCCAACTCATCTTGATCGAAAACCCCAATCTCGTTTCTATTATAAACCCTAGAATATAAACTTATAGAATTCACTGATGTTTGATCGAACTAACTTAGGTTTTTCATTAAACACATGATTACGAACCTGCCTATATAATTTAATTTGATTACGAAATTCGTTTCGATCGAAACCCCCAAAACATAAAGAATGATGAACCCTAGAACTCGACTCCAATCAATTCGCTTTTGTTGCACGAAATGGGGTTAGGGCTTAGCTTAATCGGGATCTTTAGAGTGTGTAGAAACAAGAACTTACTTGATTGATTGATGAATTGCTGTAGATCGATTTTAGGCTTGAGTTCGGCTTGGTTCTAGATCGAACCTATTATCCACAGCTTGATGCTTCGAATTGATATATGGAAAAGCCTCTGAAGATGCCGATTATAAGTTCTGGGAGTCCAATTTTGACAGATGTAATCGAATTGGTTGGTTTTGCTATTTGAATAGCCACGGTTTTAACAATCAGAAACGGTTTTCAGTTAATTCGATGATTCATGATCCCACAACGTATAACAACTGTTAATTATCATCAATATGATGATTAGTGGTCATTTAATTCAATAGTAACTGATCATAAGATGTTATTCGAATTCCAATTTATTTTTTTAGGCCGAATTTTGACTTTCCAAGTCAAAATTGAAACTTTTATTAAATTACAATCTTAATCCTTGAAGTTTTAACATTCTAAGACTGCTTTTGATCAGTTGCTATCCCTCTAGTTCGATTTTAAATGATTTCACATCATTTCGATTAATTCTAAAGTTAACGGAATTAATCCGGGATACCGAATTGTCACTAATCGGATTACTTAGAACATTGTTTGATTAAATTAACCCAATTGGACCCCATAACTACACTTGGGCCTACCTTGGGCTCATTGGGCCTACCTTGGCTTATTGGGCCTACTTGGGCCTACCTTAGCCTTATGGACCTAATTGGGCCTACCTTGGCCTTATGGGCCTACTTGGGCCTAAGTGGGCCTTCCTAGACTTCATTGGACCTTCACTGGCCTTATTGGGCCTTCCTATATCTCATTGGGTCTACACTGACCTTTTTGGGCCTTCCTTGGCCTTACATGTCTTGTTGGGCCTGTGATCTCACCATCTTCAGTTAACAAGGTTAATCCGAAAAGCCGGATTGTCACATCTGACTAAGGCTAAATCTATATCAATTTTATGTAACATCACCGAATTAAACGATTTTGGGGTCTAGGGCTCATTAGGTAATCAGGTTTGGGGTTTTAGAAACAATCAAGGTTGAAAATTCGAATTAAGTATACAGATTAGTTCGTCTAAGTCTAGGGATGAAAAGCCCTATGATTTTGAGGACTATTAGATTCGAATTTAATACAATTGAATCGAGGATTGGGATGTTCAAACCCGACTTAGTTCGGAACTAAATTGATGCGTTTATCAGAATCATTGGGCGAATTAAAATCACCCATAGATGTGCTTGAACCTAAGGAACCATAGCCCTATGGTTGTGTGATTGATCAAGTCCGAATTGTGGTTCAATTGGAACCCATATGGTTAGGTTATGATTAGCAAAAAGGGTTAGTGGGCCGATTGGGCTTAAGAGAATTAAAAACCATACTCTAGTAATGAAATCTGAACTAGATGAGATGGTAGAGTGGGTTTGCAAAGAGGTGGAGGTCGCGGGTTCGAACCCGGCCTTTGCCAGTTTTTGAGTTTAAAACATATTTTTGGTTTTTAACTCATAAATTGCTCGTTCTAACTCCGATTCGATCCGTTCAAGTTGCGTTGGAACCGTAACGAGATCCCGAACCGATTAAAATAATAAAATTCATATTTTAACCCGAAAACGTAATCGCGTATGATTACGCTTATTTAAATAAAATCATAAACAATTATATGATTTTATTTAAACGACTTTAGAGTCACGCGTACTTACGTATGCACGTTTCTAATGAGTCTAACATACGTGTGTTGACACGTATGTGATTTCAAGCACAAAACGACATCCCGAATAACACTAAGTTATTGTTAAAACACAGGTTCTTCGTAGAGGACTTTCTACGCGATTTCACGTGTTTGATCATTCTATTCACAATCAAAGGTGCGTACACGGCCCCTTTCTTATTTTAACTGTTTTGGGGAAGAAAACATGTGCAACAAACATTTTAGATACATATCACTTGCATTAGTTAGCTGTTTACATTAAGTGCAAACATAGCATTACAAGTCCTTACATTTCGAACCGTTTAGTTTGCCGTAGTGCAAAGTGTGGTAGTTGGAAATAGATCTATTAGGTTTGACAAGCCTCACTTGGTAGATGGGATCTACGCAAGTGTTTGACTAGCCAATTCACATTACTATTGTTTGTACTAGACAATAGTGGCAAGGCAAAACATGCAACAACATGCAACAGTCAGCTTCGGTGTCGACCACTTATGTAAATAGTACAAATGACTATCTATCATGACTATGCATGTGTGATGATGTTATCTGCAAATATTTTATTCAAACAGTTGTTTCAAACATTTGTGAATGCTTAAACCTGTGTATGCACCAACCTTTGTGTTGACTTGATTTACATGTTTTCTCAGGACGCTAAGGTACACAAGCAAGCAAGCATGGACAAGGAGATCGAGTCACATGCATATTTTACATTTCAGTTATTTGGATTTGAACATTTGAAACTTTGCATTGTAATTTACAGTTTTCAAACTGTTATGGTTGTTTATGTTTTAAAAACGTATCCGCAACGCTAGAACTTTGATATTACAGTTTTAGACCAAAGTATGTTTTGAAAATCATATAGAGGTCTTCGTTATGTCTAATGATCTGAGATCCTGGTTTGTCACGTCCCAAACGGTATGATTCCGTTAGTTGAAAATTGGGGGTGTGATAGGCTCCGTCAGTGTGTAGAGTCCATTCACCGGTATCCTCATCCAGGAGTTTAACTTCTGAATCTACTTCTAGTTGAATATAACTACTAAAATCTGCCACAAAGTCTGCTAGTGCTTGGGACTTAATTGTTGTTCTTGGTTCGTAGATCAAATCATAAGTGCTAAGTTTTACTGAACATTTGGCCATTCTTCCTGATAACTCAGGTTTTCTTAGCACCGACTTAATTGGGTAATTTGTTTTAATGTATATTCTATGTGTCTCAAAATAGTGCCTAAGTTTTGTTGATGCCATAATTAAAGCTAAGATTAATTTTTCTAGGTGAGAATACCTAGTTTCAGCATCTAATAGGCTCTTACTTACATAGTATACTGGATATTGTGATCCTTGATAGTCTTTCACTAACACAACACTTACAGTAGTTCGGGATACTGCCAAGTATAGTGATAGTGGTTCACCATCTTCTGGTTTCATGAGCAATGGTGCCAAGGATAAGTACTCTTTCAGATCCTATAGTTCTTTCTCATGCTTTTCATCCCATTGAAACTTCTTATTCTTTTTAAGGATATCGTAAAATCGTTTGAATTTTTCAGAAGATCTTGAGATGAACCTATTAAGAGCGGCTATTCTTCCTGTTAACCTTTGTACTTCTTTTACGTTTATTAGGGATTTAAGGTTCAGGATAGCTTGGATTTGTTCTGGGCTGGCCTCTATTCCTCTTTTAGTGGCCATACATCCCAAGAATTTTCCTGATCTTACTCTAAAATGACACTTAGAAGGGTTAAGTTTCATATGGTAACGATCCAGGATATCGAATGATTCTTGAAGATCCTTAAGATGATCTTTGTTAATCTTTGATTTGACTACCATATCATCAATATATACTTCCATAGTGTCCCCCAGCTTATCCTTAAACATCATATTGACAAGCCTTTGATAAGTAGCTCCTGCGTTCTTCAAACCAAATGGCATAGCTGTATAGCAATATATCCCTGTTGGCGTCATGAAAGCAGTATCTTCTAGGTCCGAAGGCTCCATTTGGATTTGCTGGAATCCCGCCGATGCATCCATGAAGGTTAAAATTTCATGGCCTGCTGTAGCATCTACCATTGAATCTATGTGTGGTAATGGAAAGGGGTCTTTAGGACAAGCTTTGTTTAGATCTGTGTAATTTACACAAACTCTACACTTTCCATTCTTTTTTTGAACCACAACTACATTAGCCAGCCATCTTGGAAATTTTACTTCCCTAATCATCTTGGCTTTAAGAAGTTTTTCCACTTCTTCTTGGATGATTATATTCCTTTCGGAAGCAAATTTCCTTCTTTTTGGTGGATGGGCTTGTAGCTTCTATCTATTCCTAGCTTATGTGTGATTACTTCTGAGGATATCCCTGTCATATCCTCATGCTTCCAAGCAAAGGTAGAGATTCTTGATTTCAGGAAAGAAATCAGTTTCTCCTCAATATCTTTGGGGATATCAGTTCCTATGAGGACTTTGGTTTCGGGATCCTCGGGATCAAGTAATATTTCTTTTACTTCTTTTTCCCGGGATTCCTGATTATCCCCAAGGTTGCTCTTTGATTGCTATGTTGAGGTTGATTTCGTCGTTGCCTTCATCGATGATGCGTAGCACTCCTTAGCTTCTTACTGGTCTCTATCGATCTTCACAACTCCCCATGGTGTAGGTAGTTTGACACACTGATGATATGTCGAAGGGACTGCCTTCATGTCGTGTATCCATGGTCTACCTAATATGATATTATAACAAGACAAATAATCTATAATACAAAAGCGTTGCATAGAATTTACCCCCTCGATATATACTGGTAATTTAATTTCACCAATGGTAGCTTTGGCTTCTCCGCTGAATCCAACTAATACCAAAGACTTCGTCGTTATTTCGGATTCAAGGATATTCATTCTCTTGAGTGTCTCCAATTGGACGATGTTTACAGAACTACCTCCATCGATGAGTATCCTGCGTACATAATGGTTAGCAACATATAAAGTAATTACTAACCCATCGTGATGAGGATCTATAATATTTTCTCGATCTTGTTCTTCGAAGGATATCACAGCATCCTTAGTTACTGTTGAAGTTTTTTGTAGGCCTTTCTCCATTCTCCATCTTAGCCTCTTTGGCGTGTCTTCTGGCTGCAGAATAGGAAGTACCACATATGTCATATCTGCCAGAGATAAAATTTATTACCTTGGCATCCTTTGGTGAAGATGCAGCTCTTTTTGGGAATCCATCAGGATCCTGCCTCCTTTCTTTCTTTTTGCCAAGCAGTTCCTTGAGATGGTCTTTTCTAAGTAGGTAGCTTATTTCTTTCCTCAAGGCAATGCAATCTTCAGTCACATGTCCAAAATCTTCATGAAATGCACACCATTTGGACTTATCTTTCGTAGCAGACTTCTAATCCTTAGGAGGCCATCTAGCTTTTTCACCTAAATCCTGCATGGCACACATTAGTTCAGGGATATCTACAGAAAAACAATAATCAGATATCCTGGGATAGTCTTCATCATCCTCATCGTCATCCACAGAATTGATCTTGTGGTTGTCAGATTTATAGTATGGCTCAGGTTTGAATGACTTGGTGGGTGAATCGAACTTTCTTTTGCCTTGATCACTGGGAGGAGTTATAGTAATCCTCTTCTGGATCTCTTTATCATCTTCCAGCCTTATAAACCTCAATGCTCGATTCCAGACCTCATCCATGTTCCTACAAGGATTCATAACCAAATCCTCATAAAAAGGTGAGTTTTTCTGTAATCCCATCTTGAAAGCTTGAACAGCCGTAGTGATGTCGAGATCAGGGATGTCCAAAGATTCTCTGCCAAACTTGTTGACATAGCTTCTTAGAGTTTCATCCGATCCCTGTGTTATCCTGTAGAGATCACTAGTTAGTCTTTCAAATGTTCTGCTACAAGAAAATTGACTATTAAATAAGTTAATCAAGTGAGCAAATGATGTAATCGAATAAGGAGGAACATTGAGTAGCCATTTTAAGGCTGCTCCTTTTAATGTTGAGCCAAATCCTTTACACAAGAAAGCTTCCTTCAAATGTGGAGGGATAGGATTTGTCTCCATTCTTTCTCTATACTGGGCTACATGTTCTTCTAGATCAATAGTTCCATTGTGACAATTCGATAATTTCGGGATAATTCCGTTAACAAAAATTAACTAAAATGATACGAAATTGAACAAAAACGAACTACAAGGGTTATAATAAAACAAAACAAATGTATAAACACTTAAATATTAAGGAGTAAGCATGTAATTAAAAGAAATACTCAATTTTGACTTTTAAAAGTCAAAATTCGTCTAAAAATCGCACTTAAATTCGAAAATGTGTTATAATTTAAAAATTAAACGAAGTAAACTAGTAATAATCATCATATTAATGATGATTAATCGTTACAACTCATTAATAATCAGTTAAACATTCGAATTTAACTCAAATGATGATGAAAAGTCGTAACTGTTTCAAGAGGCATCAAAATCAAAAAAATTGAATCATAATTCACGAAATCAAACATACAGAGACTCTAGTCGGCACCTTTAGAGTGGTTAGCATACGACAATTCGAAGCAACAAGCCTCTGGAAGAAGAATCCGATCGCGGGGATTGCTGAAACTCAAGCTTTAGTCGATCTTCATCAAGTTGACATCAAACCCGGTAATAAATCATCCTTGCACAGCCTAAAATGGCCGACTAAGAGTATCCCCATGTTAATTTCAGCTTTTAACATCGAATTGTATGAACTCTAGTTCTAGGGTTCATCTTAAAAACGGTTTTGGGGGATTCGGTCGAAATGGGTTTAAACGTTAAATCAAATAACATCATTTAGTTTCAGAAACCTTCGACTAAGCTAACCCATATGCCAATTTCATAAAACAAACACGAATCTAATGATTTCGATTTCTAGGGTTTATCTTAAAAACGCATTTGGGGATTTTGATTCAAATAAATACAAAAATGAAATTAAAGGGTATACACAGTTTCAGAAAGGGCCGATTAACATAAACCCTATGTTAAGTTTTCCAAACAAGAATGAATTGAATGATGTCTAGTTCTAGGGTTCTTAACACAAAAGGTTTTGGGGATTTCTATTCGAATGAGCATAAAAATCAAATTAAACGCTACAGATAGGTTAGGAATCTATCATGTAAGGAAAACCCTCTGTTAATTTCGAGTTCTAACACCGAATTTAACATAATACATAATTAGGGTTTTCGGGTTAAACTGTTTTGGGGTTTTTGATGTAATCGAATGGGAAAATAAATTAAATGACACAGAAGCCTTCGAAATGTTTAGTTTGAAGAAAATCCTATGAAAGTTCAGTTTAAAATAAACGAATTCAATGCAATTGGATAATGGGTTTGATACATATGTTCGAATTCAAATTTTATCTCATTCTGAGGTTTGGAATTGATGATACACTGAATTAAAACAACACTTAGGTTCGATTTGATTATTGAAACAAAACCCCTATGGTTTTGGAACTGATTGGGTTCGAAATCAGTGTCAATTGAGATGTTAATGGTTCGGTTATGATTAACAAAAGGGTTAGTGGGCCGATTGGGCTTAAAACAATTAAAAACCATGGTCTGTTAATGAAATCAGAATTAGATGAGATGGTAGAGTGTGTGTGTGTGTGTTGGGTTGTAGGTCACGGGTTCGAACCCGGCCTTCAACAGTTTTTGAGATTAATAGAAATGACTAGCTATCATGACTATGCATGTGTGATTATGTTATCTGCAAACATTTCGTTCAAACAGTTGTTTCAAACATTTATGATTAAACAAACCTGTGTATGCACCAACCTTTGTGTTGACTTGATTTACATGTTTTCTCAGGACGTTAAGGTACAAGAACAAGCAAGCATGGACTATGAGATCGAGTCTCATGCATACTTTACATTACAGCTGTTTTTGGATTTGAATTTGAACATTTGAGACATTATCATTGTAATTTACATTTTGAAAACATTGAACTGTTTTACTTTTTACAAATGCTTCCACAATGTTTTAAACTATGAAATTTTAAATTAAGAACAAAGTTATGTTTGAAAAGCATATAGAGGTCTTCGCTATGTCTAATGATCTGAGATCCTGGTTTGTCAAGTCCCAAACGGTATAATTCTGTTAGTTGAAATTTGGGAGTGTGACAGATTGGTATCAGAGACATTGGTTATAGAGAACTAGGTTTGCATTAGTAGACTTAGACTATAACTGTTAGACATTAGACACTTGTTTACACATCTGGGTTTTGCCTAGTATTTACATATGGTCTTATGTAACTGATATGGCAGCAACATCACCACCGCACGTGATCGTACTTGAGGATGAGGAGCCCATAGCTCCAGCATTTCAGGATTATGAGGAGGATCCAGAGGAGGATCCTGAGGAGGACTCAGAGGAGGATCCTGAGGAGGCGCCGTAGGAGGATCCACAGGAGGCTCCTGAGGAGGATCACGCTGAGGAGTCTTCCTACCGTATGCCACCTAGATTTCGTGCCTCTAAGAGACCACGATTTGAGTCAGATGATATCGCCCGATTGACCTGGGAGTCAAAGTGGGCAAATGATAGGATCAAGCACATCGCGCAGGAGCTCAGAAATGTGAACGCTCGATATGCGGAGCTTCGTAGTGTAGTCCAGGGGATGGAGTCTCACATCGTACATCTGACTACACGAGTGCAGGAGGAGGAACACCGAGCTGACATCGCTGAGGGGAGGTTGATTGCGTTGGAGGAGCAGTTTGTATCCGACGCAGAGGAGGAAGAGGAAGAGGAGGAGATACCAGCACATGATGTTGATTCTGATGCTGATTCTACTATTGAGGATGCCTGATTTTTTATTTAGTTTAAACCTAGAAGGGGCAGGTTGTGTCCCTGTATTAGATGTTTGAAAACCTATGTTTTGATTTTGAAAAGTATTGTAATCAATTCAGATTATTATCTATTGAAAAACTATTACTTATTGCCAACAGTTGTGTTAATTCATACAGTTGCATGTTTGTTTGTTGTATTGTTGACACATTTCACATTAAACTTTGATGACTCTCTAACACTCATTCTAACTATGAAGATCATGGCTGGCGAGAACATACATATGACAGTTGTTGAGCTCAATGAGCTGATCAATAACAGGGTCGCGGAGGCTATCGCGAACTACACCCAGACACACACGACGGGACCACATGATCCAGCAGGGGGATTGGTGAACCCACAGGTGTGCACGTTCAAGACGTTCTTGGACTGCAAACCGCACAATTTCAAAGGATCGGAGGGGGCCATTGGACTCCTACGATGGATTGAAAAGACAGAATCAGTGTTTGAGATGTGCAACTGTCCTGGAGGGAGTAAGGTTAAGTACGCTACGGGAACTTTGGAAGGTCCAGCATTGACCTGGTGGAACTCTAACGTTCAAACATTAGGATTGGGTGAGGCCAATGCCTTAACCTGGAATGGGTTCAAGACATTACTGCAAGAAGAATATTGTCCTCGCAGTGAAATGCAGAAGCTGGAAGAGGAATATTGGCATCTGAAGATGGAGGGATCTAATATTGAGGAGTACACTACTCGGTCACACGAATTATCCAGACTCTTACCTCACATGGCTACTCCACCGATTAAGTGGATTGAGAGGTACATTGGGGGATTGGTACCTCAGATCCTGGGGCTAGTCACTTCTGCAAATCTCACAACGATTCAACAGGCTGTTCGGTTGGCGCATCAACTGACTGATCAGGCAGTGCTACAAGGAACTCTGCCTAAACGAACATCAGCTACTAAGGTGGGAGACCACAAGTGGAAGTGGGAAGGCACAACTCCAAGAATTTCAACCAACAATCGTTTCAGCAGAACCGCAAGCAGGATTCGAACAAGACTTATCACAATTCAAACAGTGGTCAGCAGTCATCTGGCGGGTATATTGGTAAATACCCAAAGTGCAACAAGTGTGGATTCCATCATGTCGGGAATCAGTGTGATAAGTACCGGTGCCAACGGTGCGGTAAAGCGGGTCATGCAGCCAAAGATTGCCGTAGGGAACTGCAAAACAACCCTAACAATCAGAAAAACAACCAGAACAACACTCAAAAGGGGTGCTATGAGTGTGGCAAGCCGGGGCACTTCATAAAGGATTGCCCACAACTCAAGAAGGGCAGGACTAATGATGCAAATGGCAACGGCAACGGCACCAACAACAACAATAATAACAACAACAATGGTGCTAGGGGCAGGGCGTTTGTGATTGGAGGAGGACAAGCACGGGAGGATCCCAACATTGTCACGGGTACGTTCCTCTTGAATAATCACTATGCCTCTATGCTATTTGATACTGGTGCAGACCGAAGTTTCGTATCTAGTACATTTTCTAAGTTGCTAAATGTTAGTCCTACTGCCTTAGAAAACCCATACATTGTATAACTAGCTCATGGCAAGTTAATTGTAGTAGAACATATCCTTAAGGGATGTATGCTTGACTTGATGGGTCAAACACTGAAAATTGATCAGATGCCTATCACTTTAGGCAGTTTTGATGTAGTCATTGGCATGGACTGGTTGTCCAAACACCAGGCTGAAATAATATGCCATCAAAAGATCGTCCGTATACCTCTCTCACATGGGGAGACACTGTATGTACAAGGTGAGAAGAGCAGTACGCCACTGCGTCTCATATCTTGTATGAAAGCACACAAATGTCAGTGTAAAGGTCATACAGCAGTTATAGCACTTATAACTGAGAAGCCAGTAGCTGAGAAGAAGATCGAAGACATCCCAGTAGTTTGCGAATTTCCTGAAGTATTTCCAGAAGACCTATCGGGATTACCACCTATCAGACAAGTGGAATTCCGAATTGACCTTACACCAGAAGCAGCACCGATAGCTAGGGCGCCTTATCGACTTGCACCATCTGAGATGCAAGAGTTATCTACACAACTGCAAGAGTTGTTGGATAAGGGTTTTATACGACCTAGTTTTTCACCATGGGGAGCTCCAGTCTTATTTGTCAAGAAAAAGGACGGGACTTTCCGTATGTGTATCGATTACCGGGAACTTGACAAGGTTACCATCAAAAACCTGTATCCACTACCTCGGATTGACGATCTGTTCGATCAGTTGCAAGGTTCGAGTTACTATTCGAAGATTGATCTCAGGTCTGGTTACCATCAACTCAGAGTCCAAGAGGAAGATATTCCAAAGACAGCATTCAGAACGCGCTATGGCCATTACGAATTCTTGGTCATGCCATTTGGATTGACGAATGCTCCAGCAGTATTCATGGACCTCATGAATCGAGTCTGCAAACCTTATCTTGATAAGTTTGTCATTGTTTTCATTGATGACATTCTCATCTATTCTCAGACTGAGGAGGAACATGCTGAACATCTTCGATTGCTGTTGGAATTACTGAAACAAGAAAAATTGTACGCTAAGTTCTCGAAATGCGACTTCTGGATGCGAGAAGTTCAATTCTTGGGTCATATAGTCAATGAAAATGGCATACATGTTGATCCAGCAAAAATTGAAGCAATTAAGAATTGGAAAGCACCAAAGACCCTTACCGAGGTACGACAATTCCTTGGTTTGGCGGGTTACTATCGACGATTCATTGAGGGTTTCTCAAAGATCGCTCAACCACTTACAGCTCTTACTCACAAAGGGATGAAGCATAACTGGACGGATAAACAGGAAGCTGCATTCCAGTTACTGAAACAGAAACTCTGCAGTGCACCGATTCTGTCCTTACTGGAAGGCACGGAAGACTTTGTGGTGTACTGTGATGCATCTGCACAGGGTTTGGGATGTGTGTTGATGCAGCGTGATAAAGTGATTGCTTACGCTTCAAGGCAGCTGAGACCACACGAAAAGAATTACACTACTCATGATTTGGAGTTAGGAGCAGTGGTATTTGCCTTGAAGATTTGGAGGCATTATTTACATGGAACTAATTGTACCATTTACACTGATCATAAGAGTTTGCAACATATCTTTGATCAGAAGGAACTTAATTTGAGACAACGACGGTGGGTCGAGTTGTTGAACGACTACGAATGCGTAATCAAGTATCATCCGGGAAAAGCTAATGTGGTAGCTGATGCTCTAAGTAGAAAAGACACAACATCAACAAGACGGGTTCACGCACTTATGATGACGATACATACTGACTTACCTGACAAGGTACGCAGTGCTCAGCTTGAAGCCTTAGAAAAGGATAACTTGGTACAGGAATCCTTACGAGGGATGGAAACACAATTGGATGTCAAGCCTGATGGAACTCGTTATTTCATTAATCGACTGTGGATACCTTTGGATGGTGGTGTAAGGGAACTCGTGATGGATGAAGCGCACAAATCCAGATATTCAGTCCATCCGAGATCAGACAAGATGTATCATGACTTGAAGGCACTGTATTGGTGGCCTCACATGAAAGCCGACATTGCTAGGTACGTTAGCAAATGTTTGACTTGTTCTAAAGTCAAAGTTGAATATCAGAAACCATCTGGTTTACTGCAACAACCAGAAATACCGATGTGGAAATGGGAACAGATTTCGATGGATTTCATTACCAAGTTACCCCGTACACCAAGTGGTTGTGATACGATATCGGTAATTGTCGATCGATTAACGAAATCTGCACATTTCTAAGCAATCAAGGAAACTGACAAAATGGAGAAACTGACTCGCATTTACATCAAGGAAGTGGTAGCACGACATGGCGTACCAATTTCCATCATATCAGATCGGGATGCCCGATTCACTTCAAACTTTTGGAAATCTCTCCATAAGTCATTGGGAACTCATTTAGACATGAGTACTGCCTATCATCCGCAAACCGACGGTCAAAGTGAACGTACAATCCAAACGCTCGAGGATATGTTACAAGCTTGTGTCATTGATTTTGGTGACAGCTGGGAAAACAACTTACCGTTAGTGGAATTCTCTGACAACAACAGTTATCATACAAGTATTCAAGCGGCACCGTTTGAAGCTTTATACGGTCTCAAATGTCGTTCACCGGTTTGTTGGGCTGAAATTGGTGACAGTCAGATAGCAGGTCCTGAACTAGTGCACGAAAGGACTGAGAAGATTGTACAAATCCGGAACCGTATGGCAGTGGCTCGGGATCGACAAAAGAGTTACGCTGACAAACGTCGCAAGCCGTTGGAATTTCAAGTAGGAGACCGAGTTCTTCTAAAGGTGTGATACGATTCGGCAAGCGCGGGAAGCTTAGCCCACGCTACGTAGGACCTTTTGAGATCCTAAAAAGGATTGGTCCGGTTGCGTATCAACTCAAATTACCGGATGAACTCAGCGGAGTTCATGATGTCTTTCATGTTTCAAACTTGAAGAAATGTCTTTCTGACGAGACATTGATTGTACCACTGGAAGAAATACAAGTAGACGAACAGTTACGGTTCATTGAAGAACCAGTTGAAATCATGGACCGGGAGGTCAAACAACTCAAACAAAGCAAGATTCCGATAGTCAAAGTCCGGGGGAATTCAAGACGTGGACCTGAATTCATATGGGAAAGAGAAGATCAAATGATGAAGAAGTATCCTCATCTGTTCAAAACAACAACTGCAAACACTGTGAAAACACGTTAAATTTTGGGACGAAATTTCCTTCAACAAGGGGATGATGTGATGCTTCATACATCAACACTTCATATTTCAAACTGTAAGCACAAACACTTTATGCAATTGGTTTTGTTACAAACATTTGTCCTACATTACATTTTATGTGCTACATTTCATATGTTACATGTTATGGTAGTACATACATGATTAGTTTCAAACATTTGCTATGTGCAAGGGTACATAGTACAAATAGTTGCGAACACTTGTTATGTGCAAGATTACATAACACAGTATGATCAAACACAAACATTCACAGTTAGGTGTACTAACTAGTGTGCACGCAAACAGTTACATAGAACGATTACACTTAGCGGTGATGTTGCAAACATTGGGTTTTGTGTGTGAGTACAAACAAGCACACAGAATGAT
This sequence comes from Mikania micrantha, assembly GCA_009363875.1. Taxonomy (NCBI): domain Eukaryota; kingdom Viridiplantae; phylum Streptophyta; class Magnoliopsida; order Asterales; family Asteraceae; genus Mikania; species Mikania micrantha. The sequence goes on along the minus strand of CM018691.1, from coordinate 42,489,938 downwards.
CAGACATCGCACTAGCACGCACAATTTGAATTCACAAGTAGTTTCCTAACTACTTCTAACATTTAACAATTTTCGGGACGAAAAATTCCTTCAACAAGGGGATGATGTGACAATCCGATAATTTCGGGATAATTCGGTTAACAAAAATTAACTGAAATGATACGAAATTGAACAAAAACGAACTACAAGGGTTATAATAGAACAAAACAAGTGTATAAACACTTAAATATTAAGGAGTAAGCATGTAATTAAAAGAAATACTCAATTTTGACTTTTAAAAGTCAAAATTCGTCTAAAAATCACACTTAAACTCGAAATTGTGTTATAATTTAAAAATTAAACGAAGTAAACTAGTAATAATCATCATATTAATGATGATTAATCGTTACAACTCATTAATAATCAGTTAAACATTCGAATTTAACTCAAATGTTGATGAAAAGTCGTAACCATTTCAAGAGGCATCAAAATCACAAAATTGAATCATAATTCACGAAATCAAACATACAGAGACTCTAGTCGGCACCTTTAGAGTGGTTAGCATACGAAAATTCGAAGCAACAAGCCTCTGGAAGAAGAATCCGATCGTGTGGATTGCCGAAACTCAAGCTTTAGTCGATCTTCATCAAGTTGACATCAAACCCGGTAATAAATCATCCCTGCACAGCCTAAAATGGCCGACTAAGAGTATCCCCATGTTAATTTCAGCTTTTAACATCGAATTGTATGAACTCTAGTTCTAGGGTTCATCTTAAAAACGGTTTTGGGGGATTCGGTCGAAATGGGTTTAAACGTTAAATCAAATAACATCATTTAGTTTCAGAAACCTTCGACTAAGCTAACCCATATGCCAATTTCATAAAACAAACACGAATCTAATGATTTCGATTTCTAGGGTTTATCTTAAAAACGCATTTGGGGATTTTGATTCAAATGAATACAAAAATGAAATTAAATGGTATACACAGTTTCAGAAAGGGCCGATTAACATAAACCCTATGTTAAGTTTTCCAAACAAGAATGAATTGAATGATATCTAGTTCTAGGGTTCTTAACACAAAAGGTTTTGGGGATTTCTATTCGAATGAGCATAAAAATCAAATTAAACGCTACAGATAGGTTAGGAATCTATCATGTAAGGAAAACCCTCTGTTAATTTCGAGTTCTAACACCGAATTTAACATAATCCATAATTAGGGTTTTCGGGTTAAACTGTTTTGGGGTTTTTGATGTAATCGAAGGGGAAAATCGAATTAAATGACACAGAAGCCATCGAAATGTTTAGTTTGATGAAAATCCTATGAAAGTTCAGTTTAAAATAAACGAATTCGATGCAATTGGATAATGGGTTTGATGCATACGTTTGAATTCAAATTTTATCTCATTTTGAGGTTTGGAATTGATGATACATCGCATTAAAACAACACTTAGGTTCGATTTGATTATTGAAACAAAACCCCTATGGTTTTGGAACTGATTGGGTTCGAAATCAGGGTCAATTGAGAGGTTAATGGTTCGGTTATGATTAACAAAAGGGTTAGTGGGCCGATTGGGCTTAAAACAATTAAAAACCATGGTCTGTTAATGAAATCAGAATTAGATGAGATGGTAGAGTGTGTGTGTGTGTGTGTTGGGTTGTAGGTCACGGGTTCGAACCCGGCCTTCAACAGTTTTTGAGATTAAAACAAATTTTTGTATTTTAAACATAATTTCTTCATTTTGACTCCGATTCGATCCGTTCGAGTTGCGTTGGAACCGTAATGAGAATACGAACAACCTGAAATAATAAAATTTATATTTTAGCCCGAAAACGTAATCGCGTATAATTACGCTTTTTTAAATAAAATCATATACGATTATATGATTTAATTAAACGATTTTTAATGGCACGCGTACTTATAGATACACAGTTTTAACAATCTAACATACGTGTGTTGACATGTATGTGATTTCAAACATAAATCGACATCCCGAATAACACAACGTTATTGTTTAAACACCGATTCTTCGTAGAGGATTATCAACGCGATTTCACGTGTGTTGATCATTCTGTTTGCTATCATAGGTGCGTACACGGCCCCTTTTCTTATTTTAACTGTTTTGGGAGAGAAAACATGTGCAACAAACATTTTAGATACATATCACTTGCATGAGTTAGCTGTTTACATTAAGTGCGAACATAGCATTACAAGTCCTTACATATCGAACCGTTTAGTTTGCCGTAGTGCAAAGCGTGGTAGTTGGAAATAGATCTATTAGGTTTGACAAACCTCACTTGGTAGATTGTAGGTCTACGCAAGTGTTTGACTAGCCAATTCACATTACTATTGTTTGTGCTAGACAATAGTGGAAAAGGCAAATTACATTCTAACAGTCAGCTTCGGTGTCGACCGCTTATGTAATTAGTACAAATGACTAGCTATCATGACTATGCATGTGTGATTATGTTATCTGCAAACATTTCGTTCAAACAGTTGTTTCAAACATTTATGATTAAACAAACCTGTGTATGCACCAACCTTTGTGTTGACTTGATTTACATGTTTTCTCAGGACGTTAAGGTACAAGAACAAGCAGGCATGGACTAGGAGATCGAGTCTCATGCATACTATACATTACAGTTGTTTTTGGATTTGAATTTGAACATTTGAGACATTATCATTGTAATTTACATTTTGCAAACATTGAACTGTTTTACTTTTTACAAATGCTTCCGCAATGTTTTAAACTCGGAAATTTTCAATTAAGACCAAAGTTATATTTGAAAAGCATAAAGAGGCCTTCGCTATGTCTAATGATCTGAGATCCTGGTTTGTCACGTCCCAAACGGTATAATTCCGCTAGTTGAAATTTGGGGTGTGACATCCATCATATAGTTTCATGCTAGGAGTTTGGAATCTCTTTGGGATTTCGGCATCACAAATTGGTGGAGCGAATCTGGATATCCTGTGAGTGATTGTTGGTACTTCCGGGATAGGTTTGATTTCATTGGCCACTTGAGGGGATATTCCTGTTTCCTGAGATGAACCAAAATTAGCAGTATCTGATGGAGAATGATTGTAAGTGTTACCAGTAAATGGTGAAGGGAGTGATGTTCTGGGGATAAAGATATTATCTCGACATATCCCCAGATCTTGGGATCCTGAAGAACTTCCGATACTAGTCTGCATAAGGATAAAGTCTCCAGAGTGGTTTCCGGTCTTTCCTGATGTTCCAAAATAAAGGATCCTTGGAACTATTGGAGAGGTGGCTTCCGGCTGCTTGTTCTTTTTAGCCTTCAAATTCTCCATTTCCCTGAGAAGTCTTTGATTCATTCGTTGTTGATCTATCATTTGTTGCTGAACCTGTTGAACTATTGGAGTGGTCTTCTTTCCAGAATTATCTGTCTTCTTTATGAAAACATGAATCTGCGAGGAAACATTAGTAGTAGAAGCAGCAATAGTAGAAGTAGTTGATCTCGGTTGTGAATCCATTTTTCGATATATTCCTTATGAAAATGCCCTTAAACAAGGTTTTAATTATAAAAAACACAATTTTGCCCCACGATGAGCGCCAAATTGTTTCGGGTAAAAATTAACAAGCTTAACTTTTAGCAAAACCGAATTAGAAAAGTGGGGTATTGTGTTTAACAAGCCAATATATTCAGTATATTGATTATATGTTCAGGATATCCCCGAATATCACTAAGGATATTTGAATATATCAAACAGAAAAATAGCAATACACACGAGATTTATACGAGGAAAAACCCTTAATCCCTTAGGATTGCCGGCATAAAAACCTCGGGAGGTGACAAATGTCACCCTGCCTAATTTTATTAATAAATCAAATAATTCAACACAAACTAAGAGCGTAAGTTGATTGATTCTAAACAGCCAAATCAGCTTTGTGTGAGTGTTGTGTGTTCCTTAAGTAGCCAGTGTCCTATATCGATCAATCACCTCGGTATATATACAAAGAATCTAAAAAAGGACGTTTAACAACGTTCATAAGGTAGTTCCGACTATACCGGTACTTTCCAATCGTGGGGGACTGATTCAAGTTGATACGCAAATCTCTCTTAGATTCCTCTTTCAAATTGAATTAGTTGACGCGTGCTTCCGTGATATTAGGGCCAGCCATATGACAACATGTCAATTCCTGAAATCTCGCAATATATGTTATGAAATAGGAATAATCGTTAGTAATAATAAATATCCTCAAACTATCCATGATCCTGAAATATCCCGAGTGGGAATATTTTGCGCCTAACGGGCATGATTTGTCTTGGTTTTATAAAGATTTGGCGTCTGGATGTCGTCGCGTACCGCGGAGAGGGCTCCAGATTCCTTCCATGTACCGCGAAAAATTTCGGGATTCAAACTCCCCGCCCGTCCTTCGTGTGTCTCCAAGAGGGTTCCTAATGGGCCTTCGTGTACCGCGACGGGTCCCTGAAGAGCCCAATAGGCCCATTTTCACTAGTTTGATCCGTTCGTCACCGTTTTCACGCTTACGAACTATCGTTTGGCCTCGTTTGAACTTCCAAGTTCAATGTTCGAGTGTTTTGTGATGTTTCGAGTGTTTTGTTACACGATGTGCTAAACGTTCACCAACGTTCGTGTGATTTGACACGTGTGTGCGGTTTCTTGATAATTCTTGGAATTATCTTGTAGTGTGCTAGTGTTTGTACCGTTGTGCCACGTGTCACACTAAATTAAACAAATTCTAGTGCCACGTGTAGAAAATTCATTTAAGTAATCATTTAAATAAATAAATTGCTGACCTGGAATTTACGGGGTGTCACATCATCCCCTTGTTAGAAAGAATTTCGTCCCGAAATTCAGCTTGCGTTGCCAGTGTTTATCTATTCCGCGAACAGGTGTGGGTATTTCTGTTTTATCTGATCTTCTCGTTCCCACGTGAATTCTGGTCCACGTCGCGAATTATATCACACTTTCACAATAGGTATTTTGCTGAGCTTAAGCTTATTGATTTCCCGATCCATAATCTCCACCGGTTCCTCAACGAAGTTTAATTGTTCGTCGATCTGTATCTCCTCAAGAGGAATGAGAAGTGTCTCATCAGATAAACACTTTTTGAGGTTCGAGATGTGAAATACGGTGTGTACACTGCTCAGCTCGTTTGGCAGGTTTAGCTCGTAGGCCACAGGGCCTATTCGTTTGGTGATCTCAAAAGGTCCAATATAGCGAGGATTTAGCTTACCTCTTTTGCCAAACTGAATGGCTCCCTTCCAGGACGAGACCTTGAGTAGCACTCTGTCTCCCACCTGGAATTCCAACGGTTTGCGTCGCTTGTCAGCGTGGCTTTTCTGTCTATCCTAAGCTGCTGCCATTCTTTTGCGTATCTGCACGATTTTCTCAGTGCACAAGTTCTGGGCCAGTCAGTCGGCTTTCTCCAACTTCTGCCCAACAAATGGGTGATCAACACTTTGTTGGTCCAAAAGAACCAATGAGCCTGATCAGAAAAACCTTTAAGTCCCACAGGCACACAACAACTGAAGAAGAACACAACAGCTGAAGACCAACTCATGTTATACAAGATCTGAAGATACAAGATCTGAAGTTGATCATAACGGCAGAAGTGTTAGTCTTCAGATGTTGTGATGTTTTTACTCTTCAGTAGTTTACTTTCAGTAGTTGTATTTAGTCAGTCTTTGTAAGAAGATGTCTTCAGACTTTGTAGACATCTTCAGTAGTTTCTTTATGTTCAGTTGTTGTAACAAGTCTGTTTGATGTCACTGTCAAGTGACATCATCAGACGTCACTGTTCCTATAAAAGGACAGTTGACATTGTGTAATCGGTGCTGAAGTTAGTGAATTGAATGAAATTATTCCTTTTGCAGAAACTTCTCTCTCTATAACTGTTCTTTACTGTTTTATTGATATTCAAGTGTTCTTGCTAATTCTTATGGTAATTCATCTCTGAATTCCGCTGCTATAACCTAATACTGATCAAACTGAGAACACCTGATCCTACAATTGGTATCAGAGCAGGTTAATCACTGATCAATTAAACAATTGATCTCTAAAACTGCTCATTTCAGTTCTCCGTTTGATCGAATTAGCTGATTAGTAAGAACTGGTTATAGTTTGAAGTTTTCTGATAACTTCTGTTGATTTGTTTTTCAACATCGATTTGTTTGAATCAATTTGTTGAGTTTGTGTCTAATTCATTTGAATTGAGTTGAAATTGATTGAATCTGAGATTATGATGACTCCAAACAATGATCCGCATAACATAGGCTCCGCAACCAAGCCTCCGATGCTGGTTCGGAGTGAGTACAACATTTGGCAACGTAGAATGCTACATCACCTGTCAATCAATAGTGCAGGATGTTGGAAATCTGTGGTGCATGGTCCATACAAACCCATGATTAGTGATCCTGAAACTAAAACGATGATTCCGAAACCATCCGATATGTATTCGGATGAGGATATAAAATTGTTTGAGATTGATGCAAAAGCTCATGGTATTCTGGCTATGGCCCTGCCTAATGAAATTTACTCAGGCTTGATGCATCACGATACTGCTCATGATCTCTGGGTTGCACTGAAAGAGCAATTCGGTGGAACCGATGAGGTCTTAGCAAATACTAGAGAAATCCTCGCTCAACAGTATGAGACATTCTCTCATAGAAAGGGTGAGTCACTGACTCAGCAGTTTGAGCGGTTCTCCTACCTAATTTCTGAATTAAAAATGGTTAAGCAGGAGTATACCAATTGTCAGATGAACAACAGATTTCTTAGATCATTGCCTGAGAGATGGAACACTTATACTATTGTTTTACGCTCTAATGCAAATCTAGAGAATCTATCTCTCACCCAACTCCATGGGAAACTTTTAACTTTTGATAGAGAGGTAGAACAGAAGAGAAAGTTGTCTTCATCTGGCAAGCTCACTGATGACTTCATTCCTGGCAATACTGCCTTGATAGTTCAAGAGTCAGAGTATGCTGTGTCTGAGTGTTCTTATGATGAACATATTGATTTCTCTACTAATAGTGCTGAACATGCTTTTGTGGGAGTTGATGGTAATGCAGGTACATATGGAGACAATTGGTGCTTTGTGATGGATGATTTGAAGGGAATCCCAGATGATGATCTGGAGGAGATGGATATATTAAGTCAGATGGCAATGATAAACATCAGATCTCAAAAATTCTATAAAAGAACTGGAAGAAAATTCCCCGGATTAACTGGCAAAACCAAGGTTGGTTTTGACAAAGGGAAGTTGAGATGTCATAAATGTCACAAACTTGGACATTTTGCAAGAGAGTGAAAATCCACTGGATCTAGTTCTTCTGCACCCTTTGTGACCTTTCCTAGCAACAACACACAAAACAAAGGGCAACAATCTTCTGGATCTGGTCAACAACAATTCTATCCAGCTCATTTTGAATCACAAAGTCCCATGCCTAATCCATACCCCTGCTTCTATATGCCACAACCCACACAAAATCAAGCACTCACAACTCAACAACCTCCTGCTCTTCCTGAATCTAGCCAATCTCAAACCAATCTACAGCCTCAACAACTACATCAAAGCTTCTTCACCCCAGGTGTCGCTGATTGGAGCAGTTTACCTGATGACTTATCTGATTTCAATGAACAGCTGTTTTCTGGAGCTGGTCTACATGGTGGAGACAACCCATTCGGGAATCTTGCTTTGATGGCTATAGATTCAAATGAAACCTCATGCCCAACTCCTTCAACTTCACAGGTATCATCTGAATCAAAAGCTAAGTTGTGTTCAGAATCATGTATTTCTGCATTTGCTTCCATCAGAGAAATAAATGTTGAATTAATTAATGAGAAATTTGAGTTAGAAAAGGCTGTGGCTAAGAATAAAACTGAATTTGAGAAAGTTTTAAATGAAAAAGAGTCTGAAATTTATAAGCTCAAGTGTCAGTTATCTGATGAAAAGGCTAGGGTGGAAGTCATGCTTGTAAAACATAATGATCTGAAACAAACACTTGCAACAACCCAAGTAGATTGTGAAAAATGGGTTGAGTCCTGTAAGGGGTTTGAGATGTTGTTAAACAAACAAACAGCATCAAATGTGAAGTTTGGTATTGGATACAATCACACTGCCCCCCAGCTAATTATACACCAAAAATTTATGAATGTGAGTTTGAAGGGGACAGTGTATACCAATCCACCAAATCTTCAGAAATATCTGATGCTGAAGATACATCTGAATGTGAGTCAAGTGCATGTAAATCTGAATCTGACACCATGGATATTGAAACATATTCTTATTCTGTTGGATGTACAAATATCCTTCAGGGTGAAACAAATGAGGATATTGTTTTAATTGAGATTAAACCGGATGAAAAAGTTTCTAATGAATTAAATTTAAAGCTGCTTGAGTCAGATGGGCATGGCACTGGAGAGAATGATGCAAGGCTTCTGATAAGCCAGAGTGTCTCATCAGAAGTTGTAGAAAACGCTGAAGAAAAACCACAAAGGTCTACAAAGACTGATGGTAGACAAGTTCTGAAGAAGAAATCTTCAGATGTTGTCAAACCATCAGTAGTTGTAACACAATCTACAACTACTGAAGAACCAAAAGTACTGAAGAACAAAAATTCAGTATCCAAGTCTTCAGTACTTATAGATACTCACAAGGAGAAACAAAAGAGAAAGCCTTGTGAAGTTTGTGGTTTGTTCAATCATATTTCTGAAGAATGCTGGTACAGAAGAGGTTCTGAATTCAATCAAACAAAGAATAAAAACAAGAGATTAACAAAAATAAAAAATGAATTCAGTTCCAAATTTGTAAAAGAGTCTTCAGTAGTTTCAGAATCTGGAAAACCTTTGGAAGCTTCAAAATACAAAGGAGTGTATCAAAATAACCCAAAGAAAGGTCAAAAGGGTTTTTCAGATTCAAAGAAAAAGCACTTGAAATCTTCTTCATCACCCAAAGAAGCTAAGGTGATGAAGCACAGAAATCAAAAGTCAGGTACTGATGTCTCTGAGGAAATCAGAAACTTGACTCACAACCAGAATCAACTGGTTATAATGGTGCAACAATTGCTAGGAAGAACCAACCTAGCAGATGCATCTGTTGCTTTATTTCAGAAGAAGAAACCAAGGTCAAAAGTCAAGGTTAAATCTTCTGAAAAGCCTGATTCAAGCGTTGCTTCAAATGACACTGTCAGTCTTGTTCCTTTATGTGATAACAGACCCAAAACCAAAATGGTTTGGGTTCAAAAGTCTAACTGAGTATGTTATTGGATGCAGGGTCCTTCAGCATGCCAAAAGAGCATCTGGTATGTTGACAGTGGAGGATCCATGCATATGACTGGGAGCAGATCTCTTCTTAATGACTACTTTGCAGGAAAGAAGGGATTTGTCTCATTTGGAAATGATGCTAAGGGTTACATCATAGGAAAAGGATATGTGTCTAATGGTGAGTTAAGGTTTGATGATGTGAACCATGTAGAGAATCTCAAGTATAACTTACTGAGTGTCAGTCAGATGTGTGATAAGGGCCACATGTCTCTTTTCACCAAGCAAGACTGCAGAATACTGTCCTCTGAAGTATTGCCTCTGATTGGCAAAGTCTTGGATGAATATACTCTTCTTAAAGCTAACCAAGTGGGAAAGGTTTATGCTTTTGATTTGTCAAAGAAAATTTCTGTTAAGGGTCATCCATGCCTATTCTCTAAGGCCTCTCTCAAGGAATCTAACCTGTGGCACAGAAGGTTGGGTCATGTAAATCTCAAAAACATGAACCAACTGGTGAAACATGGTTTGGTTCGAGGTCTTCCTGTGAAGGATTTTAGATGTGATGAAAATTGTTCTGCTTGCTTGAAAGGGAAGCAACACAAGGTATCTTTTCCTCCAATTGGAGATCCAAAATCAACTGCTTGCTTGCAAGTGTTACACATGGATCTATTTGGTCCAGTGAGGATCATGAGTATGGCAAAGAAGAAGTATTGTTTAGTAATTGTTGATGATTTCTCAAGGTTTGTCTGGACCTTCTTCTTGCACTCAAAAGATGAGGCTGCTAAGTATATTATTCAATTTGTGTTGTATGTTGAGAAACAATATTCCCTTCCTGTCAAGTGTGTAAGAAGTGATAATGGAACAGAGTTCAGAAATCATATTCTGGATGAGTTCTATATTTCAAAGGGAATCAAGAGGCAGTATAGCATACCTAGAACTCCTGAACAGAATGGTGTGGTTGAGAGGAAAAATAGGACTTTAATTGAAGCTGCCAGATCAATGCTTGCTGATTCTGGCTTGCCATTGACTTTCTGGGCAGAAGCTGTCAATACAGCTTGTTATGTGCAAAACAGGGTTTTGGTGAATCAAAGATTGTTGAAGACTCCTTATGAAGTGCTTCATCATTTGACTCCTTTGATTTCCTTCTTCAGAGCCTTTGGTTGTCCTTGTTATATCCTCAATACCAAAGATCAACTACAAAGATTTGATTCCAAAGTGGATGCAGGATATTTTGTAGGTTATTCTTCAACTTGCAAGGCTTATAGAGTGTTTAACTGCAGAACCAAGATGGTTGAAGAAACTCTCCATGTCAAATTCAATGAATTTCCAAGAGATCCTATCCCACAAAACCCTGTGGAGATGTTTGATTTGGATATACTGCAATATGTTTCATATCAACCTCCAGCTGAGTCTGCTATTATGGCAGATGTTGCACCTGAAGCAGTTCCATCAACAGCTGCTAAGGGAAATCCACAAGGTAGTACTGATGATGATGATGATGAGAGTACTCACCTGTTCAGGTTTAGTGATAATCTGCCAATGTCTGCTAAACCTGATGCTCCTCCTACTCCAGTGGTTCCTCCCATTACAAATGCTGATGAGATTCTGGACTCCTCTACATCTTTTGAAATTCCTGCTGAATTGTTTCCTGAATCTTCATCAACATCTGCAGCCACTGAACCTCCTGCCAACACTTGCACTGACCTTATTCCATATCAAGAACTAAAAGATCATCCTTTAGCTCAAGTTCTGGGTGACATTTCTGCTGGTGTTTCAACAAGAAGCCAACTGTCAAATTTCTGTCTCTATGCTCTCTTTATTAGTCAGCAAGAGCCAAAGAACTATCATGTTGCACTCAGAGACAATGGCTGGGTGGAGGCTATGCAGTTGGAGCTGTTGCAGTTCAAGAAACAGCAAGTCTGGGAGCTGGTTCCTTTACCCCAAGGTAAGTGTGCAATAGGCACTAAATGCGTGTTTAGGAATAAAACTGATGAAAATGGTCAAATAGTTAAGAACAAGGCCAGACTGGTTGTACAGGGGTTCTCTCAGGAAGAAGGTATTGATTATGATGAGACTTTTGCCCCTGTAGCCAGACTGGAAGCAATTAGATTGTTTTTAGCATATGCTGCCTTACACAAACTAAAAGTTTTTCAAATGGATGTCAAAAGTGCTTTCCTATATGGTAAAATAAGAGAGGAAGTGTATGTGTGTCAACCACCTGGTTTTGAGGACAATAATCATCCTGATTGGGTGTACAAGCTTGATAAAGCTCTTTATGGGTTGAAACAAGCACCTCGAGCCTGGTATGATACTTTATCCACTTTTCTCCTTCAAAATAACTTCACTAGAGGCTCCATAGATAAAACTTTGTTCATAAAGAAAGTAGGACATCATAAGCTCCTTGTTCAGATCTATGTTGATGACATAATTTTTGCTTCCTATGATCCACAGTTGTGTGATGCTTTTACTGAGCTCATGACAAAGAATTTTGAAATGAGTGCCATGGGGGAATTACAGTTCTTTTTGGGTCTTCAAATCAAACAAAGTCCTGATGGAATTTTTATTCACCAGTCAAAATATACAAAAGATCTGTTAAAGAAATTTGATCTGCAAAACTGTAAACCCTGTTCTAACCCCATGAGCAGCACCACACAACTGGATGCAGAATTGAAAGGTAAAGCAGTTGATGAAACCCTTTACAGATGTATGATTGGTTCATTGATGTATCTCACCGCATCTAGAACAGACATTATGTTTGCAACATGTGTCTGTGCTAGGTTTCAAGCTGCACCTAAAGAATCCCATTTGATTGCTGTTAAAAGGATATTTAGATATTTGCAGGGAACTCAATCACTGGGAATTTGGTATTCCACTGGGCATTCCTACAAGCTGGTTGCTTTCTCTGATAGTGACTATGCAGGATGCAAACTCACCAGGAAAACCACTTCTGGTGGTTGTCAATTTTTAGGCAACTGTTTGGTTTCTTGGCAGAGTAAGAAACAAACATTTATGGCTACATCCACAGCTGAAGCCGAGTACATTGCTGCAGCAAGCTGTACTTCACAAATACTCTGGCTTCAGAACCAACTTTTGGATTATGGCATCAAAGAGTCTAAGACACCATTGTTAATGGCTAGTGCCTCAGCTCTTTGTATTGTAAAGAATCCAGTTCAGCATTCTAGGACCAAACATATTGAAATCAGACATCATTTTATAAGGGATTGTTTTGAAAAAGGTCTGATTGATCCTAAGTTTGTTCCTAGTGCTGATGAACTTGCAGACATCTTTACTAAGCCCTTAGAGACTTCAACTTTTCAAAATCTGGTGCTAAGGCTTGGTATGCTGCAGTTAGAATAAAATGGATTTTAAAATAAGAAAACTTCAACCACATGATAATATTTTCAAAATCCAAAAACATTCAAATATGCCAAAATAAAAAAAAACACAAAATAAAAAAAAAAATAAAAAAAAAAATTTGTATCACCTTGAAACTACTGATATTTACAGTAAGTACTGATAAGTATCAGAAGTACTGATTCAAGGAAACATCTGACCTTTGCCAATATTATCAGTTACAAATATTGATGTATTTTGGTTGCAAAGTACTGAAGGTCAAAAATAAGTACAGATGAGTAAATTGGTCATCAGATTTTCCAAACACTGATGATTTCAAAAGTACTGATGACTAATTTCCTTCATCAAGTACTGCTGACCAAATCCTGTTCAAAAGTTCTGATGAACAATTTTCACAACACCTGATGAGTAAATCTGAAGTTAGACAAAGTCTGATGAACAAATGATTAAGGTCAGAATGAAACAACTGATGAACAAGAATTGTCGACAACACCTGATGAGTAAATTTACTCTTCAGATGTTACAATCACTGTTGTTCCCAATCTGAAACAACTGAAGACTAAAATCCAAATCTTCAGTCGTTTTCTTTCCTATATAAACCAAACCCTAATCAGTTGTTTCATTACCACTTCTTCAGAACTTTCCATCATTTTTCAAAAACCTAACTTCCCTCCCAAGTCTCTACTTCAATGGCGAACATGAACCTAAAACCTCGTCACAACTCAGTAGCCTATCTAACTAAATCATCATTCTGGTCGAAATTTGATGAAGCTGTCGATCTTATGAACACCTCCCAATACCAAACAACTTTTCTTCTAAATCCTAAACTCTATGTTGAATCCATTCATCAATTTTGGACAAATGTTGAACTCATCAATGTCGGAACAGGAGTTATATCACTCAGATCTACCGTGAATGGGAGAAATGTGCATGTGAGTACAGCAGAACTGAGGGACGCTCTTCACTTAGACGATGCCAATCTTGCCACTACATATCCAAAGAATCTTACCGATCTCTGTTTTACAAATCATGAATATCAGGGTGATTTGAGTGACTCTACTCTCTACAAGAAACACTTCAATGACCCTGAACGTCTCATCTTCCATATGATCAACATCTGTTTAGCCCCAAAATCATCAAGGTGGCAGCAGGTATATTTTTCTATTCTGGAATCACAAAAGCTTAATTTTTCACAAATTTTATTTTCAGAATTAACAGAACATGCTGCAAAACCTGTTGCAAATAGATGGCTTCTTTACCCACGTTTTGTAATGGCCATAATAGAAAAACAATTAAAACAAGAAGGCCTTGTTGGTCAGGGAATCGATGCTCCTGCAGTTTTGCTAGAGGTATATTCCCGGCACAACACCAACCTTACACTCAAAGAGGCTGCCCGAAAGCTAAAACCCAAGCATCGGGAATCCACAGCCTCAAAATCCAAATCCAAATCCAAAGTCCCCACCAAACCACTTCCCAAAAAGTTTCAAAAGGCTGCTCAGGGAGATGTGTCCCCTGAGTCTGCCCCTGCCTCACCAAGGCATGACATGCCCACTGGCAGTAGTCAGCCAGTGGTGCACCAGACTCCACCAGCTGAAACCGCCCAAGGTTCCTCTCAACAGGACCTTGGTGCAACTGTTGAAGGGGAAGACACACTTCTAGAGCCTCTTTCATTTGAAAAGGTTTCTATTGAAAAGCACCATTCTCCCCGGGTGAAATCTGCTTCAAAGCCAACTCCTACTGAAACCACCCCACATAGCCTAACATTTTCCCAGACACCTATCACTACTAGGAATATCTCCATCATTGAGGGGGAGGATCAAAGTGGTTCTGATAACCCACAGGACTTTGACTACAATTTCAGGTCTCCAAGTGTGGACAAGGAGATTCTGATTTCTGACAGGGCTGCCACTTCATCATTTCCATTATTTGGACTGACTGATAGTGGTAACATCAATAAGACCTTGCCAGAGGCAACAGCTGATGAAGGGTTTATCCCTGAGGTTGGAAGTCCCCAGTACCAAGACAAAGGGGCACCTGAATATGTTGAGCCACACTCAACTCAGGTTAATCCTGATATAATCAGGAGGTCAGATGATTCAGCCAAGGCTAATGATGACCAACGGTCCTTCTCAGATGTTCTAACTCAGAACAGATTCCTTGAGGCTGAGGTCTGCAGACTCAATGAGCTGCTCACCAAGATGTCCAAGGAGAAAAGTCCATCTGCCCTTCCAAACCCACAGATGGCACCTTCAACTCTTGAAGGTCCCCAAAACACTTCATTCACTACTCAACAACAAAATCAACCTCCAGCCTCTGCTTCAGGCACTCATACTCTGGGTTCAAACCCCCCAGAGGCATTAGTTGCTGCCTTTCTAACTGCCTTACCTCTCATCACTCCACTTCTAAAGAATATCATTTCCCAAGCTCTTGATGAGAGGCTTCCATCCCAAACAAAAATTCAGAAGATGATTGATGATGCTATTGCAGAGAAACTTTCTGGCTTTCAAACACCTTCACCAACTGCAGCCAAAAAGGGGGAGTTAGTGAAAGTATCTGAGGGTGAGAAAAAGAGAATGAGAAGTGAGGAGGAGAATGTTCCTGAAAAGCCTGCCTCTCCAAGCATACAGGTTACTTACAAGAGGCAGAAGAAATCAAAACTTGTTGAGATTGAAAAGGTTGTAGAAAAAGAGAAAGAGGGAGAAATTGAAAAAGAAATTGAGAATGTTGTTGAAGAAGAGGTTGTAGTTGAAAAGGAGAGTGAGAAGGAGATTGAGAAAGCATCTGAGAAAGAGGTTGAAAAAGCTGTAGAAGAGGCTGCTGAAGTTCAAGAACCTAAGAATGTAGTGGAAAAGGCTGCTGATGTCAAAGAGCCTGAATTGACTGAACTTCAGAAACTGATCCAACAAGCTGATCAAGTCCATTTCAAGGCCATGGATGAGATCATCAGTAAAATTTTCAAACATGGTGTTGAACCAAATGACCTGAATCAGAAAATCAGAGATTTGGAATTGAAGCATATTGATGATATATGGGCAAGATATGATTCAGAAGAAAGTGATAGACTGGTTGTGATGGCTAGATTCATTGCAAAATATCTAGGGAGAGCAGTTGCGGAGATTAGAGCTTGGAACAGAGAAAGTATCTTGGATATAGTCACCAAGATCTGTAGCTCTGAAAATTTCGACAAAGAAAAAGTTGTAGAGGCTATGGACCAGATGGACCAAGGAAGTAGGAAGGAGCTGATTAAATTATCCAAAGAAAAATTAACCTCAAAAATGTTAGAACCTTCAAAACCTGCTTCAAAACATACCAAACCCTCTACCAAATCACAACAAACCGCTGCAGATGATATACCTCTCAAGAAAAGGAGAGTGTTGCGGTCTCAAGAAGAAAGTGAAGATGAAGAAGACAGGCTACCTATATCCACTGTGCTAAAACCAAAATTGAAAATGCCTGAGTCTTCAAAAGCTCTAAAAATTTCTCCAGAGTTTCAGAAGCAAGCTGTGAAAATCAAAATTGAAGAAGAAGAAAGTCAAAAGCAGCATGATGAGAAGATCTTGAGAATGGTTGATAAAGATTACCCTCAGACTTCAACAATAATAGCAATGAAGAAAGAAGCTCAGAGGTTGTATGCACTCAGGCACACTTATCAGTATAGAAAAGAATTAATCAGAATGTGGCCTGACCCAAGGGTGAAAGACAGAATCCATAAAAGAAATGTACCATCTGCTTACTCAAGAAAAATCAAAAAGGTGATAAGTGCTGAGATTATGCTAGGTTCTGTGCTGGACCCTTGGGAGATTATTGGAGAATTTAAGAGAGTGTACAATGCTGGATTGAAAGTCCCCAAGTTATTAGAGAATAAAATGATTAAGAAAGGACTTGTGTATAGAAGATTGGAAGGAGTAAGACAGGATGAGCTGCAATTGTTTTTGGAAGGCAAACACCCTGATGAATTTGTTTACAGAGAAATTAAAAGGGTTGAATTATATGATGGGACAAAGGCTAGGTATTTATCAGAATATTATGGGCCTGAATTCTTTTTTGAAGGTGATCCAGAGCTACTAACACCTGAAGATCAAGTAGTTCTTTTGGAAGCCTATGTCAGGGAGTCTTTCAGACTCATCTATGGTCAGTAGCTTCAATGAGAGGGGTTAATGCTCATAGTCCTATTCCCCAATGGAGTTCCCTCTCATCCTTTGCCATTCAAATCATCAGAAGCAGCTGTCTACCAGGCCTGTGCTGAATTGGTCACTCAAAAGCTGATCTAAAGAAAAAGACAAGATCTTTATGCCTGGGAATTCAACAATAAGTGGGACAGTCAATAATTAAAGGTTTTGGCTGCATTGGTTCAGGGGGAGTTTGTTGGTCCAAAAGAACCAATGAGCCTGATCAGAAAAACCTTTAAGTCCCACAGGCACACAACAACTGAAGAAGAGCACAACAGCTGAAGACCAACTCATGTTATACAAGATCTGAAGATACAAGATCTGAAGTTGATCACAACGGCTGAAGTGTTAGTCTTCAGATGTTGTGATGTTTTTACTCTTCAGTAGTTTACTTTCAGTAGTTGTATTTAGTCAGTCTTTGTAAGAAGATGTCTTCAGACTTTGTAGACATCTTCAGTAGTTTCTTTATGTTTAGTTGTTGTAACAAGTCTGTTTGATGTCACTGTCAAGTGACATCATCAGACGTCACTGTTCCTAAAAAAGGACAGTTGACATTGTGTAATCGGTGCTGAAGTTAGTGAATTGAATGAAATTATTCCCTTTGCAGAAACTTCTCTCTCTATAACTGTTCTTTACTGTTTTATTGATATTCAAGTGTTCTTGCTAATTCTTATGCTAATTCATCTCTGAATTCCGCTGCTATAACCTAATACTGATCAAACTGAGAACACCTGATCCTACACACTTACGTCCGTAAAGTGCCTCAAATGGAGCATCTTGTATGCTCGTGTGGTAGCTGTTGTTGTACGAGAACTCAACTAACGGCAGATGCGTTTCCCGGCTAGTTCGAAAATCAATAACACAAGAACGAAGCATGTCTTCTAATGTTTGTATAGTTCGCTCGCTCTGCCCATCAGTCTGCGGGTGGTAAGCGGTACTCATATCCAATCTCGTGCCTAGTGCCTTATGCAAGGACTTCCAGAAATGCGACGTGAATCGACTGTCGCGGTCAGAGATTATCGAGATTGGGACTCCGTGTCGAGTGACCACTTCCTTCAGATAGATTCGAGTGAGTTTTTCCAACTTGTCTGTCTCCTTGATAGGTAGAAAGTGTGCAGACTTTGTTAATCAGTCTACGATAACCCAGATGGTATCGCAACCCCTTGCCGTCTTTGGCAGTTTAGTTATGAAGTCCATGGAAATTTGCTCTCATTTCCACATCGGTATCTCAGGTTTTTGGAGCAGACCTGATGGCTTCTGGTACTCAACTTTGACTTTTGAACACGTCAAACACTTACCTACGTAAGTTGCTATTTTAGCTTTCATGTTTGGCCACCAGTAAGTTGTCTTCAGGTCATGATACATCTTGTCAGAGCCCGGATGTACAAAGTATCGGCTCTTGTGTGCTTCATCCATCACCACATTCCTCAGTCCTCCGTGGTGTGGAATCCAGATCCGATCCATGAAGTAGTATGCCCCATCGGTCTTTACCTCTAGCTGTTTGTCCATGCCACGCAGGGATTCCTGAGTGAGGTTTTCGACCTTCAGAGCTTCCTGTTGAGCGTTCCGGATCTGTTGTGGCAATTCAGAATGAATTGTAAGTTGTAGAGCACGCACGCGTTTTGTTGTTTCCTTCCGGCTCAACGCGTCGGCCACTACGTTTGCTTTACCCGGATGGTATTTGATAGCGCAATCATAATCGCCAATGAGTTCGACCCATCTTCGTTGTCTCATATTCAACTCCTTCTGGTCGAAAATGTGTTATAGGCTCTTATGATCGGTAAAGATAGTGCATTTTGTGACGTATAGGTAGTGTCGCCAGATCTTCAAGGCAAACACCACGGCTCCCAACTCAAGGTCATGAGTTGTATAATTCTTCTCGTGCACCATCAGTTGTCGTGATGCATATGCTATTACCTTCTCGCGTTGCATCAGTACGCAACCGAGTCCTTGTTTCGAGGCGTCGCAATACACCACGAAATCATCATGTCATACCCCCAAATTCCCACGTGCGGTGTCAGACCGCGTGGGTATGACGTGGCCAGGATCACAGCTCTTGGTCATATAGAACGACTCTATATGACTTACACAAACACAAAGTTTGGAAAATAAAACAAGTTCCAATAAAACGCAGCGAAAACTTTAATGTTTGAAGCAGCGGAATAATAAATGGTTACAGTGGAAATGTAAATTGTATCAGACACTACATAATTAATATTGTTAGAAAAGACATGAATCCAAAACATAAGCCTAGGACTAGAGTCTAAATGCATGAGACTCTCCTTGTGTTTCCTCCAGTGTGTCCTAGCTTGTACTGTTCAGTTACCTGAGAATACATGCGAAAACGTGCCAACATAAAGTTGGTGAGTTCACAGGTTTATATAGTTGAAAACAGTAAACAGATATATTGGGTATGTTAAGTTGTTTGTTTTGTTGGATCCATGATCCCGAGTGTGTCAGTTCATCATACCGAAACTTAGACTTGTTGTTTGCCTCCCTGGGTTATCGCGGTACCCAGCAAAAGCTCGATATTACACTCGTTATGACCTCCAGTCAACATTGGTGCCGAGTGGGGTTTGTCATGCCCAGTAGTACTACGTAATAACGACTCTTTTGTTACACAATTAACGGTAAGGGTGTGAGGACTTTTGTTGCGATACAATTACACTCAAAAGTTATTTTTACAACATACCAGTCATACATCTAAAACAGTTGCATAATATTCTCACCCCAAAGTTTAACAAAACAGTTAAGTAAAAAAGTGGGGCTGTAAACTCACCTTAGTGATAATCCGGTAATGCGTAATCTCCTGCTTCGTATATGTGTCGGTCACCAGCTACCTATATCGTGTAGCGTATGTGAGTTTGTGTATGTGACCGTGTTTCGCGTTTGTGCTTGTGTTTGTGCTCAACAACCCTTGGTTGTTATGTTAGTCCATGTCGGTCCTCATTGACCGTGTTTGGCTGTGTTTGACCATGTTTGACCGTGTCAAGACAACGACCCGTTGGTGAACCGTGTGTCGGTTGTGAATCGTGTAACATTCGTGTTAGTGCTCGTCGTGTGGAAAACACGCAAGTCACGTCTATGGACAACTTACTATTTATAATAAGTTTCCATTTATGGCAAGTTTCACAAAACATATCGTTTTTAGAGTTCTAGCATGCTTGTTAAGTCCTACGTGATCATGTTAGCACATAGCACATTGTCATACGAAATCATATAAGTCACGTTTGCATACAAAAGTTTCCTAAAAAGGAAAGTTTCTAAATCTAGCATTTGCGATATCGGAAACCATCTAACCTAGCATGCAATCATCATATCAAAGCATAGTAAATCACTTAGCATGCTTAAATCGTTCATAACATTTCTAAATCGATATTTTGCAACATAAAGTTACTAAAAATAGTAACTGTGACATAAACCAATCCAATGATCATCCTAAGCATTTCTAATCTACTTTCGTATCACATAACATCATATTATACCATTTAGCATCATTTACACATGTTAACCTAACTGAAATCATTATCTATCAATATTCGGTTCATAGAAGTTACTATATATAGTAACTATGCTAAAAATGATCACAATCGACATAAATCAAGTTTCTAAGTATCCTAAGCATCATATCATCATCAAAGTAGCAAGTTCATACACATACATGATCATAACTCATCATTTTCAACAAGTTGCAACTAAAAAGTTACTATAAATAGAAAGAATCATAAATAACCCTTTCTTATTCATAGAAATCATGTTCTAAACATTAATACCCTCTTAATATCTTTCTAATAACATATACACACATATGCATGTTCATAATATCATCATCATCATCAAAGTGTTACCATAAAGTTGCTAAAAATAGCAAGTTCGCCATATAATCGTATTTTAACCATTTCGACAACATCCAAACATGCATACTATTACCATTATCATCAATAATCACTAAAATCCATCTATCATCATTAGATCATGCATGCATGTGGGTAAATCACTCATTTATGACCAAAACATGTATCACCTATACTCACATCATTATGGATCATCATAAAACTTCATCAACACATCTTAGATCATCAAGAAACATATTAAAACCAACAAACCCAGATCCTAATATCACAAATTTCGTGCATGTGAAGGTGAAGTGCATGCATTTGAGTTTCAAAGCTTGCATGTGTGCTTAGATGTGTTTTTAAGCTATAATAGTCATGATACTACCTTCCCAAGCTTCAAGAACGCCAAGATGATGGCTCAATCAGTCCCTAAGCCTTCTGGACAACTGGGTTCGACAGAAAGAGAGAGATGGTGGTAGTTTCAAGCTTCAAATGTGGTCCTTCAAGCCTCCCTCCTTCAATCTTTCAAGTTTGGAGCTTCAAGAGGTCCTTCAATGGCTTCCTTGGGGTCTAATCAGATGTTCCAGATGAGGATGGTCGAGATATGGCGTGCAATATTGTTTAAAATGATGAAAATAGGTAGGATAGGGATAATGGTCTTGGTTTTATAAAGATATTGTCGACTGACACCCATCGCGTACCGCGGAGAGAGCCCCAGATGCTCTCTGCATACCACGATGGATTTTGGGATTCAAATTCTCCCGAAACTCGTCGCGTACCGCTATGTGGCCTCTTAAGGACCGTCGCGTACCGCGATGGGTCCCTGAAGAGCCCAATATGCCCAATTTTAATGGTTTGAGTCGTTCGTCGTCGTTTTCACACTTACGAACTATCGTTTGGCCTCGTTTGAACTTCCAAGTTCAATGTTTGAGCGTTTCGTGAGGTTTCGAGTGTTACACGATGTGCTAAACGTTCACCAACGTTTGTGTGTTTTGACACGTGTGTGCGGTTTCTTGATAATTCCTTGAATTATCTTGTTGTGTGTCAGTGTTCGTACTGTCGTGCCACGTGTCACACTAAATTAAACTAATTCTAGTGCCACGTGTACAAATATCATTTAAATAATCATTTAAATAAATAGAATGCTGACCTGGAATTTACGGGGTGTCACATCATCCCCTAGTTAGAAAGAATTTCGTCCCGAAATTCAGCTCGTGTTGTCAGTGTTTGTCTGTTCCGCGAACAGGTGTGGGTATTTCTGTTTCATTTGATCTTCATGCTCCCACGTGAATTCTGGTCTGCGTCGCGAATTCCATCGCACTTCCACAATTGGTATTTTGCTGAGCGTGAGCTTCTTGATTTCCCGGTCCATAATTTCCACCGGTTCCTCAACGAAGTTTAGTTGTTTGTCGATCTGTATCACCTCAAGAGGAATAGCAAGTGT
This sequence comes from Mikania micrantha, assembly GCA_009363875.1. Classification (NCBI taxonomy): domain Eukaryota; kingdom Viridiplantae; phylum Streptophyta; class Magnoliopsida; order Asterales; family Asteraceae; genus Mikania; species Mikania micrantha. The sequence continues at coordinate 42,467,905 of CM018691.1, read as the reverse complement.
TTCATCAGACAAACACTTCTTGAGGTTCGAGATATGAAATACGTTGTGCACGCTGCTCAGCTCGTTCGGCAGATTTAGTTCGTAGGCCACAGGGCCTATTCGTTTGGTAATCTCAAAAGGTCCAAAGTAGCGAGGGTTCAGCGTACCTCGTTTGCCAAACCGAATGACTCCCTTCCAGGGCGAGACCTTGAGTAACACTATGTCTCCCACCTGGAATTCCAATGGTTTGCGGCGTTTGTCAGCATAGCTTTTCTGTCTGTTCCGAGCTACTGCCATTCGTTTGCGTATTTGCAGAATCTTCTCAGTTGTTTCGTACACAAGCTCGGGGCCAGTCAATTGACTTTCCCCAACTTCCGCCCAGCAGAAGGGTGATCGGCACTTACGTCCGTAAAGTGCCTCGAATGGTGCAACTTGTATGCTAGTGTGATAGCTGTTTGTTGTATGAGAACTCAACTAACGGTAGATGAGTCTCCCAGTTACTACTAAAAATCGATGACACATGCCCGAAGCATGTCTTCCAATGTTTGTATAGTTCGCTCGCTCTGTCCATCAGTCTGCGGGTGGTAAGCGGTACTCATGTCCAATCTCCTCCCTAGTGCCTTATGAAAGGGCTTCCAAAAATGCGACGTGGATTGGCTGTCGCGGTCAGAGATGATTGAGATTGGCACTCCATGTCGAGTGACCACTTCCTTCAGATAAGGCCAAGTCAATTTATCTAGTTTGTCAGTCTCCTTAATGGGTAGAGAGTGTGCAGACTTCGTTAGTCGGTCTACGATAACCCAGATGGTATCGTAACCACTTGCCGTCTTAGGCAGTTTGGTGATGAAGTCCATGAAAATTTGCTCCCATTTCCACATTGGTATTTCAGGTTGCTGGAGTAGACCTCATGGCTTCTGGTACTCAACCTTGACTTTTGAGCACGTTAAACACTTATTTACATAAGTTGCTATCTCGACTTTCATGTTTGGCCACCAGTAAGTCGTCTTCAGATCGTTGTATATTTTGTCAGAGCGCGGATGTACAGAGTACCAGATCTTGTGTGCTTCATCCATCACCACATTCCTTAATCCTCCGTGGTGTGGAATCCAGACCCGATCCTTAACATAGTATGCTCCGTCGGTCTTCACCTCCATATGCTTGTCCATGCCACGCAAGGATTCCTGGGTGAGATTTTCGACCTTCAGAGCCTCCCGTTGAGTGTTCCGGATATGTTGTGGCAACTCAGAATGAATTGTGAGTTGTAGTGCACGCACGCGTTTTGTTATTTCTTTCCGGCTCAACACGTCTGCCACTACGTTGCCTTTACCCGGATGGTACTTGATGGCGCAATTATAATCGCCGATAAGTTCAACCCATCTTTGTTGTCTCATGTTCAGCTTCTTTTGAACGAAGGTGTGTTGTAGGATCTTATATTCGGTAAAGATGGTTCATCTTGTGTCGTATAGGTAGTGTCGCCATATCTTCAGGGCAAACACCACGGCTCCCAACTCCAAATCATGAGTTGTGTAGTTCTTCTTGTGCTCCTTCAATTGTGATGCGTATGATATAACCTTCTCGCGTTGCATCAGCACACAACCAAGTCCTTGTTTAGAGACGTCATAGTATACTACGAAATCATCACATCCTTCTGGCAGGGATAGGATTGGTGCAGTGCATAATTTCTCATTCAACAAGTTGAAAACAGACTCCTGTTTCTCTCCCATTCGAACTTCTTGTCCTTTTGAGTTAGGGAAGTCAATGACTGTGCAATCTTCGAGAATCCCTCGATGAGTCACTGGTAGTATCCTGCCAATTCTAGGAATTGTCGCACCTCGGTTGGAGTCTTGGGTGCTTCCTAGTTCTTAATGGCTTTGATCTTGGTCGGGCCTACGTGTATCCCTTTTTCGTTAACCACATGTCTAAGAAATTTGACTTCACGAAACCAAAAGTCGCGTGTGGAAAATTTCGCGTATAGTTGCTCCATCTCTAACAGTTCCAAAACGAGCCTCGTATGCTCAGCATGCTCTTCTCGATTCTTGGAGTAGATCCGGATGTCGTCTATGAATACAATCACTAATTTGTCGAGGTATGGTTGCACACGCGATTCATGAGATCCATGAATATGGCTGTTGCTTTGGTTAGTCCGAAAGGCATGACCAAGAATTCGTAACGTCCGCACTGTGTCCTGAAGGTTGTCTTCGGGACATCATCCTCTTGTATCCTCAGCTGATGGTAACCGGATCTTAAATCAATATTTGAATAGTATTCTGATCCTTGCAATTGGTCAAACAAGTCGTCTACTCGCAGTAAGGGTATCAATTCTCGATTGTCACCTTGTTCAGCTCCCGGTAGTTGATACACATATGGAAAAATCCGTCTTTGTTCTTTACAAACAGGGTCGTTGCTTCCTAGGAAAGAAGCTTGGTCTGATGAATCCCTTATCCAGCAGCTCCTGCAATTTGTTAGAAAATCCTTGCATCTCGGTTGGAACCAATCGGTAAAGTGTTGTAGCAAACCGGGCAACTCCTGGTGTGAGGTGTATCCGGAACTCGACTTGTCGTTTTGGCAGCAGTTCAGGTAGATTCTCGATGAGAGACTTCGGGGAATCTTTCGGACAACATAGATGTATTCTATCTTTATTTCCTTCTTTGGTTGTTCCATGATGAGAGTTAGTATCGCCGGGTGTCCCTTTTGCAGATGCTTACTAGTCTATATGCATGACGTGATGTTTAGAGGTATTCCCTGTCGTTCTCCTTGAATAGGGATTTGGTTTCCATTCGACCACGTAACTCGAACTATCTCCTCGTTGCACATGATCTCGGCTTGGTTAACAGATACTAGTTTGTTCCCACCACTACACCAATGTCCCGAGAGTTACCGACATTAGGTCAATCTCAAGTTCGTGGTTCGCCAACACCAAGATGCATCCTTTGAAAATGTATTGCGTCTCAATTAGTTTGCGTCGGCTAAGTCTACGGTGTACTTATAGTCTAGTGGAGTCGGGGTAATGTTAACCGATTTACTAAATTCGTTAGGCATAAAGCTCCTATTGGCATCGGTATCTAATAACATATTAGCATAGGCATTATTTAAAAGGCACGTACCGATTATGATATTAGGGTCGTCTTTAGCTTCACCAGAGCCATTCGCAAATGCACGACCCTTCGTCATGCCTCCTTCCGCTTTCTTCAGTTGTGGGCAGTCCCTACGCATGTGCCCAGGCTTTCCACACTCATAACACCCCACTATTGTGTTATGGTTTTTATTGATGCTAACTGGCTTGCTTATACAATCCTTAGCCATATGATCGTGTTCTCCACATCTCCAACATTGGTACCGCTCACACTGGTCGTAATGATGATATGAGCAATTGTTGTACCTAGGGTATTTCCCCTTGTAGTCACTCTTGCCCTTGGCGTCAGATTGCGTAGCGGTAAATTTTCTAGTCGGCGCTGATCGGTTATGGGATTGTAATTATTGTAAGGAGTGAGTGTGGTTGTGATTAGGCTCCCTCTTGCGCTTGTGATCTTGAGGCATCAGATGTTCACCCTTCTTGGGTAGCCTACCCTGTGCTACCTCTGGATAATTCAGACGGTGAGTCAGGAAATTAGTGATTTGATTGAGAGTGGGGTCTGCGGCGATAACCATGCTTCGGATCTGATCAGGTAATCCGCTGATGTATTGCTTGATCATTTTGCATTCCTGGGTCACTATTTCTGGGCACTGTTTACACAATTCGTGGAATCGAGTGGTGTATTGTTCGATCTCAGATCCCTCCATCTTGTGAATCCATAACCCCTTCAGTTTCTTAATCTTGTTCCGGGGACTGTACTCTTCCTTCAACATCTTGACGAAATTCTCCCATGGAATGGAGTTAGCAGTCTCCAGACTCAGTGTATAGACATGTGAATTCCACCAAATGAGGGCATGTCCCTCCAGAGTCCCGGTCGCGAATTTCACTTTGTTCTCCTCGGAACACTCGCACATGCAGAAGACCGATTCGGCCTTCTCAATCCATCGGAGCAGTCCCTCCTCTCCTTCTGATCCCTTGAATGTTAGAGGGCGGTAGCTAAGGAAGGTTTTGAATGAGCATCCTATTGAGTTGTTGTTGTGAGTCTCGTTGCTTGTTTCAATGTTTACGCGTGCAGTTTCGTAATCTGCAATAGCTTTGTTAATCCATTGTTCTACTATGGCCTCGATAGCAGCAGAATCGATTGCTTTAGTACGCACATACGTTCCTTGACCAGCCATTTGTTGGTATCTATATACAATAGATATTGCGTTACTTACAGTTAGAGTTTGTTGCGTGCTAGTATGTACAGAGAGAATAAGTTTAAGATATCATTTCACTAGTAATTTCCTTCAAAATTACTATCATAAGCTTGATGAGATTACTACTACGAGAATGATTTGTATGAGCACAACTTTCTCTGATAGGTTCTAACAATACCAAATACGATAGGGAAATAAACTATTTGGTAGAAATAGTGGAGTTCGAATTTCCATTAGCAGCGGTGTACTACACAGTTCCCTTGGTGGTTGTAACTTATCATTTGAAATTGCCAGAATTCGTATGTACCTATAAATTCACGATTACGTTGGCCACCATAATCGTCAATTTATCTTACACAGTCATTCTAGTTCATTCAATCTTAAGCTACCAAACACTTTAGGGTTCAAAGTTCGCTTCCTGAGTATCGATACCAAGGTTACAGTCTACAAAAATTCGTCATTTGACTGGATTTACACTCAAGAAGGGGGTTGAGAAGGGTGTTCGATTCATATTAGAATGTGCTAGAGGAGTCTCCTTCAAAGCATAGAAGAGTTCCCTTTGGTCTTGTGTTCGCCTTCTCGCTAATCCCCTCGTAAAGGTCGCATGTGTAGTTGAGTGTTGATGTCCACTAATGGTGCCAAAGGCATGTTCGTAAGAGTTAGATCAAGTCCCAAAGCATATTACCAAACTATGCAGATAATGTGTTGTGTGAAACTAGTGTAGTGTCTATATGTAGAGCTATGGCTATAGTCTAAGTTTACTACATGCAAACCTAGTTCTCTATAACCAAGGCTCTAATACCAGTCTGTCACACCACCAAATTCCCACGTGCAGTGTCAGACCGCGCGAGTGTGACGTGGCCAGGATCACAGCTCTTGGTCATATAGAACGACTCTATATGACTTACACAAACATAAAGTTTTGAAAATAAAACAAGTTTCAATAAAACGCAGCAGAAAGTTTAATGTCTGAAGCAGCGGAATAATAAATGGTTACAGCGGAAATGTAAATTGTATCAAAAACTACATAATTAATATTGTTAGTAAAGACATGAATCCAAAGCATAAGCCTAGGACTAGAGTCTAAATGCATGAGACTCTCCTTGTGTTTCCTCCAGTGTGTCCTAGCTTGTGCTGTTCAGTTACCTGAGAATACATGCGAAAACGTGTCAACATAAAGTTGATGAGTTCACAGGTTTATATAGTTGAAAACAGTAAACATATATATAATGGGTATGTTAAGTTGTTTGTTTTGTTGGATCCATGATCCCGAGTGTGTCAGTTCATCTTACCTAAAATTAGACTTGTTGTTTGCCTCCCTGGGTTATCGCGGTACCCAGCAAAAGCTCGATATTACACTCGTTATGACCTCCAGTCAACATTGGCGTCGAGTGGGGTTTGTCAGGTGTAACAACCGGTTTCTTATAATGAAATGTATTTGAACTAATCGTTAATTGAACGATTGTGGTTGTTTTAATTTGAAAATATGTGAGAAATCATGAATGAGGAAGAAAACCGTGCACGAAACGGAGTTACGGATTGTCCGGAATCGCGAAACGAAGAAAATCACAAAGATATTATGCTTTGGGACTCTTCGCGGTATGCGAAGGTGGTTTTGAGGTTCCTTCGCGGTACGCGAAGAACCCAAAATATCTTAGAACTCCGGATTTCTTCGCGGTACGCGACGAGTGTGGCGGTTTGATGAATCAAGATTTAATCAGAGAATTGCAGAAGAGTTTTTTTAAAACTCTCTTTCGATTTTCAAATACACATATATGAAATTTGGGCTGCAAAACTAGGATTTGGAGCCAGTTAAACCCACGGATCGTACCAGGGTACGTATCTACAACATCTGATCGTTGTTTTGCGACTGAATATTCGTTCGATTGGGTAACGATTCGTTTTATTCTACTAGTTTAATGTTTTGTGAATTAAATCTAGTTTTGAATGTATTACTATGATTATGGGTATTGATTATTGCCTAGTTGATAACTAGGAGTTGTTAGAAATGAAGAATTTGATATTTGGTTGGGGAAATCTTCGTTTTGAATGCCGGGATAATGTCCGGTTGTTATGAAACCCATATCATGGTGTGATAACTAGTAGGATGGGTAAATTGTGGTTTTGAAATAAATATGGATTATAATCCATGGGTTAAATGACGATTGTGATAAATTGATGTTAACATTATTAACAGTTATGATCATAAATGAATTTTTGCATAATAGAAATAATCAAAGATCGTAACTAATATAATGAACATCAATTAATTGATGAAATGCCTAAGAGAGGCATGAAATGTGATTAATTGTGATAATTGACTTTGAGGAAGTCAAATCAGTCAAGTGTGTTGAACTTGATTGTATGTGCTATACGTGTTGAAACTAGTTGTATATGTATTTTGCAATTAGGTGGTGGTAGTGGAAGTCAAACCACTAGTCATAGAGCAGGAAAAGAGCATGCAGTTGCTAATCTCTTATTTGATCAAGGTAAGTAATCCCACAACTATGACATCACATAATAAATATTGAATTTCTTGTTGAATAATTGATATGATAAATATGGCATTGGTAATAGGGGAATGTTGAATAATAAAAATTCAACAACCTATAATAAATCCAATACCTTGGTAAATAATAGTGTGGGAATTCTATGATGGAAGTACCGGTAGGTGAACATCATAGTAATTTGATTAAATTATTTATGACTCCACAATGATGGATAGCCAGAGGTGCTGGCAATTGTCTTAGATGGAAGTACCGGTGGGTGAACATCTTAAGACTTGAATTATTTATGACTCCACAATGGTGGATAGCTAGAGGTGCTAGCAATTTGTCTTAGATGGAAGTACCGGTGGGTGAACATCTTAAGACTTGAATTAATTATGATTCCACAATGGTGGATAGCTAGAGGTGCTAGCAATTGTCTTAGATGGAAGTACCGGTAGGTGAACATCTTAAGACTTGAATTAATTATGACTCCATAATGGTGGATAGCTAGAGGTGCTAGCAATTGTCTTAGATGGAAGTACCGGTGGGTGAACATCTTTAGACTTGAATTAATTATGACTCCACAATAGTGGATAGCTAGAGGTGTTAGCAATTGTCTTAGATGAAGTACCGGTGGGTGAACATCTTAAGACTTGAAACATTTATGATACCACAAATGTGTGGATAGTCAGAGATGCTGACAAATAGCTATGGTGGAAGTACAGGAATGTGAACACCATAGTGTAATATTGATTAAACTATTGTGAGCAATAGTTGATGATTGGTAATGTGATATTTTTACATTGTGAGAGTCAATTCGAATAGAAGTGACTCAGTTGAATGTTGATTGTGAAAGATGTATTTTTACATTTTGTTGTTGAGAAACCATTGGGGTTTAGTTACTTAGTTCTTATGAACTAATGTGAAATATTGTGTGATGTTTGTAGGTCAAACATGATGAATACGGCTGTAAGGATCGAGGTGGACTGTGAATCGAACGAACAAACCTTGTTGCAAACGTTTGGAATTTTGGGTTAAACTTACTTATGTAAATAAGTATTGTAAAATGTGTGACATGTGTACGTTTGCATTAAACTTTGTTTAATATTATTAAATAAAGAAGGTCAAACAAGGTTTTGAAAATGAAAAATTTGCTGGGACCAACTCTGATATTATAGGTCCACATTGACCGTGTTTGGCCGTGTTTGACCAAGTTTGACCGTGTCAAGTCAACGACCCGTTGGTGAACCATGTGTTGGTTGTGAATCGTGTATCATTCGTGTAAGTGCTCGTCGTGTGCAAAACGCGTAAGTCGCGTTCATGGACAACTTACTATTTATAGTAAGTTTCCATTTATAGCAACTTTCACAAAACATATCATTTTTAAAGTTCTAGCATGCTTGTTAAGTCCTACGTGATCATGTTAACACATAGCACATTATCATACGGATCAAATAGGTCATGTAAGCTTCATTTGCTTACAAAAGTTTCCTAAAATGGAAAGTTTCTAAATCTAGCATTGCGATATCGGAAGCCATTTAACTTAGCATGCAATCATCATGTTAAAACATATTGAACCACTTAGCATGTTCAAAACATACAAAACATTCATAAACCGATATTCCTAAAAATAAAGTTACTATAAATAGTAACTATGACTATTATCATATAAACGACTATTCTAAACACTTCTAATCCATTTTTATATTAACCAATCATCATAATATGCCATTTAACATCATTTAAACATGCTTATTTAGCTAAAATCACCAACAATCAACATTTCGACTACAAAAGTTACTAAAAATAGTAACTATGCTAAATATGACCATAATCAACATCAAAATCACATTCTAAGCATCTACATCATCCTAATAAGTTTCTAATAGCAAATCCATATTCTTTCAAGTTACTATCATCATTATTTTCATCATTTTATAAATAAAAAGTTACTATTAATGGAAAGTTCATCAATAATCACATTTTTAACCCTCTAACCAAGATCTAATCATGTTATCATCTTCCAACATCATCAAGTAACATATTTGAACCTTCAAAATTATCCCACATGCCATGGATCATACATACATGTGGGTTTTTCAACATTTTATACACAAATCATGAGATTTTCACAAGCACCTCACCATAGATCGTCATAAATCACTACTATATCATCATAGATCATCAAGGAACATATTAAAATCAACAAACCCAGAACAAAATCTCGTGCATGTGCACTACGTGTGCTTGCATGTGGGTTTAAAGACATGCATGTGTGTTTGTGAGTGTTTAGAGAGTGTTTGAACCATAGAAACTACCTTTGATGCTCCAAATAGTCAAGATGGTAGGTTCAACAGCTCCTGGAGCTCCTGGGCTATCAAGCTTGTGCAACTACGAGGTGGGGAAGATGGTGTGATAGTTCTAGCGACTTCTTCCAACCTCTCCAAAGCTTCCTTGGGGTTCCTAAGCTTCAAAAATGGACTCTAATGGTGGAATCAGTGGGTTTTGCAGAGAAGAAGACAAAAGGATAATGTGTGGGAGAAAAAGAAATCATGAAGATGGTAGTATAGGCATGATTTGTCTTGGTTTTATAAAGATTTGGCGTCTGGATGTCGTCGCGTACCGCGGAGAGGGCTCCAGATTCCTTCCGCATACCGTGAAGAATTTCGGGATTCAAACTCCCCGCCCGTCCTTCGTGTGTTGCCAAGAGGGTTCCTGATGGGCCTTCACGTACCGCGACGGGTCCCTGAAGAGCCCAATAGGCCCATTTTCACTAGTTTGATCCGTTCGTCACCGTTTTACGCTTACGAACTATCGTTTGGCCTCGTTTGAACTTCCAAGTTCAATGTTTGAGTGTTTCGTGATGTTTCGAGTGTTTTGTTACACGATGTGCTAAACGTTCACCAACGTTCGTGTGTTTTGACACGCGTGTGCGGTTTCTTGATAATTCCTCGAATTATCTTGTCGTGTGTTAGTGTTTGTACCGTCGTGCCACGTGTCACACTAAATTAAACTAATTCTAGTGTCACGTGTACAAAAGTCATTTAAGTAATCATTTAAATAAATAAATTGCTGACATGTAATTTACGGAGTGTCGCATCAAGTATATTGAAATTAAAGTGAGAACGCTAAAATATACTCAAACATACAAGATAAAAGTATAGTTTTTCTATAAACACGAGTTCATTCAAAAAAAACCTAAAACCTAAAAAATTCGAATACGAATTGTATACCACAACTGAAAATGCTTCATCTATATGTTAGACTCGTATAGAGCTGTGCTTGTCATATAAATAGGTAGTTATTAAACTATGAAAGAAATTTAGGAGGACAATACATAACATGTAGGTTTATACGAACCATGTAATACCTTTTATAGAGCTTGTATAATTAGATTTTTTTTTTTTTGACTAGCAATACCTTGCCCCAGGATATCATCGAGTCTGAATACTCGGAACCCGGATCATGTGGCAACATCTGAACCCATAGTTCTATTTGTTTTGCATTGGTGCTTGGTGGCCTAGGGTCCAGCAAAAGGCCAAGTATGGCATTTTCGTTTGGGGTAGACTTCACCTAGTTCCTTTCTTCTCTTCCGGTTTGAAAATCTTGGATTTTTATCCTTTGGATTCTCATCTTTTTTTATCTTCCAGCTGAGTTTGTTAAAGTTCAGGTCTAGGAAAAGGTCTCTCCCATTCGTCTTTGTCTTCTTGGCTTCACCCGAATCTGTCTCATTCTTTGCTCAATAGTTCTTAGGTTAATGTTGTATTTAGTATGGTATGGTATGTTGTATTTTTTAATTTACTGTGTTGTACTTCTGATGCTATGTAGGTTTCTCATATATTTATATATAGAGTAAATTGCACTTTTAGTCCTTTATGTTTACACAAAATTTCAAAGATAGTCCTTTAAGTTTCAAAGTGCCAAAATCAGTCCTTTAAGTTTTCAAATGTTGCAAACTCGGTCCTTTCTCCGTTAACGCCGTTAAGTACTAACAGAATAGGGGCATAAATGTAAAAAAAAATCATCACTTTTGGTCCTTTATGTTTACATAATTTTTCATATATGGTCCTTTATTCTGTTAGTACTTAACGGCGTTAACGGAGAAAGGACCGAGTTTGCAACATTTGAAAACTTAAAGGACTGATTTTGGCACTTTGAAACTTAAAGGACTATCTCTGAAATTTTGTGTAAACATAAAGGACCAAAAGTGCAATTTACTCTTATATATATTATTGTTGACTGTGCAAAAAAAATGTAAAATGCAAAAAAAAAAAAATGTAAAATGTCATACAAGAATGTTGTCTAGTAAAAAGCTCCTTTATTAAACATCGGGTCAACATCAGACCTAACACCAATTACCACCACAGTCTGCCAAATTACAGTCGCTGTCCATCCAGAGCTATTGTACCGCTACTAGCAGCACCAGTTACTGTTGGCCGGCCGGAGTTGAGATCCACCGACGTCATTCACTGTCCGCTAAACTGATTCAACCTGGATGATCATGAATCTATAACCTTATCCTCAAATTGGTGGTCATTCATATTAATTTTCACTTCTAATTCATCGATAACAATATTAGTTATGTCATTTGCTACCGGCGATGGCAAGAAATCAGAACCCTCCAGTTCGTCTTCCATACAACAGTCATGCCGTCATTTCGAATTTCCTGAGATTTTGATTGCAACAGAAAACTTCGACGAATCATTAGTGATTGGAAGCGGAGGTTTTGGGAAAGTCTACAAAGGTAACCTAACCATTGAAACAAATATTGTTGTTGCTGCAATTAAACGCCTAGATTCCATGTCCAATCAAGGGGCAGCCGAGTTCTGGGCGGAAATTGAAATGCTTTCATTGTTGCGACACTGTAATCTTGTGTCTTTGATTGGTTACTGTAATTATGAACAAGAAATGATACTCGTGTATGAATATATGCCCAATAAAACCCTTAATGATCATCTACATGAACTCCGTACCCCTCTTTCTTGGCTTCAGAGACTCAACATATGCATAGGTGCAGGTCGTGGGTTACACTACCTGCACACAGGCACCGGGATTGCATCCGGTGTCATACATCGCGATGTCAAGAGCTCGAATATATTACTACACGAAAGTTGGGCGGCTAAAATTTCAGACTTTGGCTTGTCGAAAATAGGCCAAACGAACCAACCATCTACTTATGTCAACACACTTATTAAAGGCACTTTTGGGTACTTGGATCCTAATTATTATGCAACTGGTAAGCTGACAAGGAAGTCTGATGTGTATGCTTTTGGGGTGGTGTTGTTGGAAGTGTTGTGTCGGAAGCGTGCGGTTGATAAAAGCATTGATGAGGAGCAATGGGGTTTAGTGACATGGGTTCAAGATTCTATCAAGGAAGGAAATTTAAAGAATATAATCGACTCAGATATAAGGGGTGAAATATCTCCAAAATGTTTGAAGGAATATGTTAAACTTGCAGAGAGGTGTTTGCACAACAGCCCAAAACACAGACCTACCATGGCTGAGATTCTATTTAGTCTTGAGTCTGTGATGGCCATACAAGAGAAATTCAATAGTTCATTGCAATCTGCAAGCAGAACACTATTTGGTAGAATGGCTAATTTGTTTCCCTTCTCCTCAAATCAAGAAAACTCTGGTACTTCCAACTCTTTTTCTATTTTAATTGCTGGGTGGCCACAAATTAGCGTATTACATGTAGTAATGACACGAATTCTAGGGTTCTTTTGCAATGAGATGCTTGATTGGGATGTTTTAGAGACCATAGTTCTTTTTATTGTTCTAAACTGTACATTATTGTCCAAGTCAAAACAAATGAATGTAGTAACAAAATTTTCATATTGTATTATCTTTGGTTTCATGTTACTAGTTAGAAGATATCACTTGTGTTGAAACTATGTGATAGGGCTTGCCACTTAGGAGCTAATAAGGTTTGATAGTACAGAGACACCAAATTATCCGAAACTTATATTTAATTATGTCTTGCAGTTATCCTTCAAATTGATTCATAACTTCAAATTACATATTGCAGCATAATAATCTTCACAATAATTCATACTTGTCGTTTTAGTAGCCTTTTCTTTGGAAAGCTTAAACTTACACTTTTTTTGTTTGTATTCATCTATTTTAGTCCAAGGTGATTTAAATTTATCAACCACCAGCAAAGGCAACAATATGTTTCCGCATATGAAAGAAGTCCCTGCTCATTTCCCAAGTCCAAGCCCAATCTTGAAAGAATTTAGGTTTTCGGATTTAGAAAAAACTACAGGAAGTTTTAGTCCAGATTTGATATTGGGTGAGGGGGGTTTTGGAAAGGTGTTCTTAGGTTGGGTTAAGGAGAACACATTAGCCCCTTCAAAACAAGGTGTTGGAATAGCTGTTGCTGTTAAAAGGCTCAACAAAGAAAGTGTTCAAGGAGCTGCAGAATGGCAAGTAAGTATCACCAAATGCTTCTCCATTTATTAGTGTAATGAAGGTCTTAAATTTGAATTTTGATGGAAGAACCCAATGAAAGTAATATAACTCGATTAATATTATTGATGCATCATGAGTCTTATGTAGCTAACTAATCTATAGTGTTGTAGAAGTCTCCATGTGCTAGTCGAGCAGTTGGGTAAAGACTAGGGATTAATTGGAAATTTCGGATGGAATTTTTGTATATAATTATTCAAAATTTTGTGTATATATAATCAAATTTTTTATATTTTTATAAAAAAATGTTCACTTTTATATATATAAAACTTGCCAGAATTTCAGGTTATCACCGGAAAACACATAAAATTTCAAAATTGCCGGAATTTTTGCCGGAATTTGAAAAGTAACCGTAATAATAATTCGTAATCATTTACTTAGAAAATATAATGATTATTTATAATTAAATTTATATAAATATCTAAAAATATTCTTTTAATATCATTGTTATTAAATAAGAGAGAATCGAGAAAACGAGAAATACCAAGTAATAACATGTGTCCTCTCATTTCATATGAGAGAGGCGAGAAAACAAAACTAAAGAGACACCACACAGTGACAAGTGTCTTTTTTAGCTATATTTTTTTTATTATGATAGATTATTTTTGTATATAAACTTGATAATTATAATTAAATCATAAATATAATGTTAAATATAATAAGTATAGTTATAAATATTTATAAAATTATTAATAAAAATTAGTAAATTAAATAAGTAAATAATAATTGAGCCGAGCTAAGCCGAGCTCGAGCTTGAAAATTTTCCTATGATCGGAGCTCGAGCTTAACAAATAAAGCTTTAAGTGAGCCAAGCTCAAGCTGTTTTAACTCAAAACAAGCCGAGCTCGAGAGTATTACAAAAGAATCGGGTGAATGATTGCAACTTCTTGATGAAAAAAATGCCAGCTTCCTTGTTGCCCTATATAATCCATTGGTCATCATCAGTGAATCGAGTATATACACATACATTCATGCGTTGGTTTGTATTGTACACTGAATACAAATCAGTTTAGTATTCTTATGGTTAATTTGATCATTACATATAATTTGTGTGATTTAGTGATTCAATGCCATGAATAAAGCGAGTGATTTTACGATCCAGGGAAGGTCACTATGCAACAGTTTGTTGGCTTCATTTTCCAGTTAATGTTAATGCCTACTATCATACAACTTTATGTGACAGGAGACCTATTTAGATTGTGGCATAGGAATTTCTTTGATAGAACATTACTAAATATTTTGTTTTATGGATCTTTTTACTAAATGTATCTACAAAATGTGAGTTCAGGCAGAGGTGAACTTCTTAGGACACTTGGCTCATCCTAATATCATTAGACTCTTGGGCTACTGCAGAGAAGAACTTGAGCACTTGCTTGTTTACGAGTACATGTCGAACAAAAGTTTTGATCGTTTTTTATTCTCTGGTAAACCATACGAGGATCTTTCTGAAACCATTATTTGCTTATTTGCTATGTAATATGAAATCTTCACACATGCACCAGATATTGCGGAACCACTTTCATGGGGAACACGACTTTTGATAATGCTGGGAGCTGTTCGTGGAATGACACATTTGCATTCAAATAATATCGTTAGTCGTGGTTTAAAAAGCTCTGACATATTACTAGATAAAGTTCGTACCCTTAAGCTCATTATGATTGATAGGGGTGATCAAACCACCTTAAGTTTTGCTTTTGTGCCCATCAAATTGGTTAATCACTTAATTTTTACTCTTTCTTTTTCCAGGATTTTAATGCAAAACTAGGGGATTTTGGATTGATGAGAAAATGTGGCTCTGAAACAGGGGAAACACATGTTAGTACTAGGGTTATGGGAACGTACGGTTATGCAGCCCCGGAGTACATTGCGACAGGTGTGTTACTATCTATAAAGTGAATTAATTGATAGAGAATGTTCATTTTGGATTTGTGTTTTTGCATGAACAATTGTTCATTTTGGATTTGTGTTTTTGCATGAACAATTGTCTGTAATTTTGCAAAGGTCAATGCCTTCATTTTTAAAACCTGTTGGTCAAACACACAGTGCTATATAAACTTTGAGGTTTGAACAGTCAACACTCTTTAATTTTACAGGTCATTTGACTGCAAAGTGTGACATCTACGGTTTGGGAATGGTGTTGTTAGAAAGTATAACAGGTCGGAGGGCAATGGATGCTCAACGACCTAAAGGGCAGAAGAGCTTGGTGGAATGGGCCACTCGTGTTGGACCAAATCTAAAGAAAATAATGGATCCTCGCCTTAACGGCAAGTACCCCCGACACCTTGCTTCCGAATACATTGCAGTTGCTTTAAGATGCGTTGCTAACAACCCCAAGGATAGGCCTTCTGGTGAAGAAGTTTTGCAGAGTTTGGAACAAATATATGCAAAACAAAATATTACTATGAGTAACAGGTAATGGGACAAAATATTACTGTTTTCTTGTTTCTTTTTCGTATTCAATAAGAAAACAAATGTCGATTGATGTAATTATCTGGTGTTAAATAATGATATTTAAATAAATATGTTTTTAGATATTTAAATAAATTTAATTATAAATAATTATTGAAATTGTAAAGCAATCTACCAAGAATATATGGGACAAAAGTTTATATCCGTTACAATCTGTAGTTCATTGTTTATTGACTTTGACAAAGGTCCTTATTTGATCAATTTCAAATTGAGTTTTATTTATTTTAAGAAGTTATATATGTTCAATTCAATAAAACTGAAATGTTTTTGCTATCTCATTTTGCAGTTTTAGTTTAATCAAGAACTGGGTTTTAAAGTGATAAAGAGATTATTACATTAAAGTAATTGGATACTTGGATATCAAACATGTATAAAACTAGTTTAGAGTGGGTTCTTTTTTGGAGTCATGATGAATAAGGGATTTAAAAGAAATTGACTATTTATACATTGTTTACGCATTGCATGATGATATCAAGCTATTTTTTGTAAAATTTGAATGAGAAACACGATTCAATTTTAAAAATTGAAACATGAATTTAAAAGTTTATCATGACGATATATTTTATAAAGCAAGGAAAAATTATGTCGTAAAAACAAAAACGCCAACAAACATGAAAAGAAAGTATTAAAAAAATCGTTGGTTAAAGATAAAACCGCTGAAAACATTTAAAAGATCTTTTCATGCAAAATAACATAAAATTTAAAAATATTATTATATTTGACACGAACCATTTTGAATAAAATTTATATCGAAAATTAGTAGGGAAACGGGCATGACAAGTAGCTTGGGTCATGTGAACTTTGATGACATAAAACACAACACAATGAAGGAACTAGTTCTTGGCACTCCACACATAAATCACCCAAAGCCCTATCGGATTTTTATTGGCCCAAAGGTTTTGAATATCCATAGCTTAACTTAGAGGTGGACAAATGAGGGTTTTTCCGAAACCAGTTCCAGTTGTAAAAGGTTTTAGTTTCTGTCAACAAACTGATCGGTTTTTGGCAGGTTCTGGTTCGGATTTTGGCCGGTAAAGGTGGAACCAGTTACGATTTTTATGGTTCCGGTTCAAGTTCTGATTCTGATTTCTCTAAAAACCAGAAACCGTCTGTACCCACCGAATACACCGTTAACCGAACAAATGAACATGCCTGGTTTAAAGGGCATTAAAAGTAACTTCCTATACTTGAAAGGAAATTAATTTTTGTACCATTTAAATCATGAGTTTATAAATAGTTCTTTTTATTTCTATCCAACTTATTGGTTTTCATTTAAATGAATCTTTATATATACATACATAAAAAAATTTGTACCCTAAAAAAATAGGCCTAAAACGAAGATTGGGTTTGCCCTCTTCGGGCCACCCATGACCACCATTATAACCTATATACATTTATAAGTTTTATGAACAGTAAAAATAATTTAATAATAATAATATAATATTAATAATATTATAATAATATTAAAATATATATAGTATCATTTATTATTATAATACAACATTTATATAATATAATATAATTATTAAAATATATTATTATTATATAATTAAATATGATAAAATTATTATTATAATATAATATTAATATAATATAATAATATTAAATTAAACAGTAATAATAATATAATAATAATAATATAATGATAATATTATTATAATATAATAATATTAAAATATATTATTATTATACAATTAAATATGATAAAATTATTATAATATAATATTACTATAATATAATAATATTAAAATATATTATTATTATTATAATAAAAATATTATTAAATTATTATTATAATATAATATTAACATTAAATTATTATTATAGTTAAAATATAATATTATTATAGTATTTATTATTAATATTACAAATATATAATAAAATTATTATTATATTTAAAATATATTATTATTATAAAAAAATATTACATAATTTGATTGACAGACGTTGTAAATATTTTATTTTTGTGTTTTGATAATTATGATAATACCATCACCAATATATTCGAATAACATTATAAATATAACGATATGAATCGACATTTTTTTCATATTATGTAGTGATGCAAATTTTAGTCAACTTTTATTTTTATACTATTATTTTTTTAAAAAAAAAAATCGTGTTAAAGTTTTACAATGATATCTGGTTTTTGAATTTAAAATCATGTTTTTATCATGTAAAATAAGGAGTACCGCCGCAACGCGCGGGAGGTCACCCCTAGTTAATCTACATTTGTATGTTTTGTAAAAAGAATGTGAACAACTCAAATAACACGAACGACTTACACTTATTTTATTATAGAAGCCTAAACCAAATAAAACGTATATATTTATCTTAAAGAAACGCCCAATTTGTGGTGCACATATATAATGTACATATGTGTGGGCCCTCAAGGGGCAAAGTAAAATTGCACTAGTTTTAACCTTATTTTACTTATTTTTTGAAAATAATGTAAAAAGTGTTTGGATGATTAACTTCAAACGACAACTTTGAGCCGGAAACTTCTTTGGAGTTTCCATCCATCCCCCAGACCCTACCGAAGAATGGGAATATAGTGGGTAAGTTTGTTTGCTTGTTTATATTTATCTTAAAGAAACGTTGCCCTAGCCAAAATGAGGTAATTGTTATGTTTATGAAGCAGAAATATTATTATATTAATTAAGGGGGTATTTTAATGATCTAGGAATAATGTTTGCTTTCATTGTATGTAACAAGTTTTTAAAATTTTTAACATTTCATTAAAGTTCTTCCTTATTGCAGGTTGTCTATAAGTTTTAGGGGATGACATCGGGATGTTGGGAAGTTGACCGAACCACCAAGTAGCATGCTATATGATAAATTTAAGGGGAAGGTACATACATACATACATACATACATATATTTTTATCAATTGTTATAACTGTGTAAATTCTGCGTATTTTATGAAGTTCAAATACGTGTGTTTAGATGCAGGCATGTATGTATGTATATGCAATTTTTTAGTAGTACTTTGTGTGTATATGTAGTATGTGATGTACTTTGTATGTCTGGTTTAGTAAAACATGTTTCTCAAAGTATTTATGTAATAAAATTTTAAGTTCTGTCTGATCATAATTCAGCCTTTAGGTCAGTTAGATGTAAATGGTTCTGTGTGTTTGTAATTTTGTATATGGTGATGTATGCACTTCAGTCATGTGTTTGTATATGGTGATGTATTGCATACTTAAATGTGTTTTTATCAATTTAGGCTTCGTGTGATGCACACACATGGAAACGTTTTTCTTACAGTAGTGATAACCAAATTTGACATTTTGTGATCTCTATTTTGTGATTTTCTCTAAAATCATCTCTATAACTGAGTCAAGGTTACATCAATGGCACATGAATATGGTTATTGAAAAGAAACCAATTGTATAATATCTAGATCATTTGCATGGTCTACTCATAAATATAGTTGTGCGTATTCTTACAGATTATCCTACAAATCTTAAGCAATATAATTTGTCTATTGTTATATTGATGCGTATTATATATAATAGATAGATGTATGTATATGTATATGTATACATGTATTTTTTTTAAACATGTTTCTTGATTTATTTATGCAGTAATAAGACCTGCATTGATTTATTTATGCAGTAATAGTTTTATTAGGCAGTCAAAACTTTCTACAAATTACCTGTGCAACGAGTTTGTCCAATTTTAAGCAGTATATGATGTCATATGTGTACATTTTTGTGTTGTTAAGTTGTTAAGTCATTCTTTATTATGAAAAGGCTGAAATACGTTATAATCTCAACCTGTTACTTTTGGAATGCAAACTAGATATGGTTCTTTGCAAATTCGAACACATGATTATCTTATGTGTGCTACATTTGAATAAAGATTACAACAGTTGGTACCTTTTGCTTGAATAAGCTAAAGCTTTGTAACGTTTGTTATATCTATATGTTTTTGGTAGATAGTTAATTGGTGATGCATTCAGCATAGATTAATAATGGCTCATGCCTGTCGAACATGCAGTGTGTGATCAACTTAGGTGCTGAAGGTTATGTTCAGGTAGAGATTGAAAGTATACTAAAAAACATATGACCCTTGCTTTTCAAAATTTCTCATTCTTTTAAAATATAATTTTTTTCCTTCTTTCAAAGTCTAGAAAAGCCAGCAACTTTTTCCTTCAAATAAATATAATTTGAAAAATATTACTAACCAGTTGGAGTCACCAATGGACTTATCAAGTTTGTTGCAACCAGTAGCAAGACATTTCAGATTCTATTAATTCTTTGTTTATTAGATCATGCTACTTTTTTGCTATTATTCTTGACATGATATTACTTCAATACTTCTGCTCGGTTGACATCATCAGAAACAAAACAAACAAACAAACTTACACAGTATATTCTCACTTTTTATTAGGGTCTAAGGGAGAGGATGGACACAAACCTTACCCCTATCCCAGTTGTGATAGAGAGGCTGCTCCGAAGACATCATCAGAAAATATAAACCAATTATTATTTGAAGCCCTTGATGCCAATTTCACATCAATTATGTAGGTTGAGAGTGGTTTAATAGCAAGTGGTTGTGGTACCTAGCCAAGGAAAGAAGATTGTTTGAAGCTTGTTTGAGGATATATTCTCAGATATTATTTTCTTGTATTGGGATTTTTTTAATTGGGCATTCTTGAAACTGTTATCAATTGACTGTTTTGACATACTTGCAAGCTGGTAAAAGCGATACGCACGCTATCGATGTAAACAACTGCGCGGTAGATGTGGAGTAAGCGGACTTGTCAGATCCGGTCAATTGAGGCTGTCTGGCAAGTTTTGGGTCTCGGTCAATGAAAGTCAAACATGATTAATCTGGGTCAGAAAGGTCAAAATTGGTCAACGGACAGAAAGAAATGCTCAGAAATGGTTGCATCCATGCTAAAGGGTCACTGCAATAACTGAAGTTCTAAAAGATAATGATGTGGTAATTGCTATAAGTTTTGTGCATGTTTTATTTGATTCCTTAATACTTTGAAATTTGCAATGATTGTGTTATTATTGCAAATTATTTTATTGACTAGGTTATAACCCGTGTGTTACACGAGTGGAATAAAAGAAAATATGCAATTAATTATATGGTATAAAAATATTGTTTTAAAGATTGTTACATATCATATAAAAAAAGATGATAAACATTTCATACTTTCGAAAGATAGATTGCATACAAAGATTTAAATGTATTACAAGTTTCTAAAAATTTCCTTATATACAATATTTAACGTCTTATTTGTACGTTTACATCTCTATATAATATTAATATTTTCACTCCATTTTTGCTTTTTAGTTTTGAAAGTGCATGATAATTTGCCCATGTGTGAAGACCGGTTCATTCAAATACAATCCAACTCGTGAAAGAGATTGTTTGCAACTTTATTATTTGTCATTGCAAAGCAAACTGAAATTAGAAAATGTTTCATTTGAAACTTGAATGGTACTTTGTTAGATGGAATCAAATTGATTCATGAAACGAATGTTTTGGTACCAACATTGCCACCACATATGATATATGCTTCGATTACATGCTTACCAAATGATACTATTTGAAGTCTAATATCATTACATAAACCATTTTTTATCAATGTTTTTTAACAACATGACAGAAACTCTAACCTTGAGTACTAATTTATTATTTGACAAACCAGATATTTTAAGAGCATTTAGTACATTAGATGAAGCTAAACTTTCTTGCACTGGCTTATTCAGTTAGATAAATAGTTAAAATTTAAAGGCATTTTAAACACGTTTGGAAATAATCGTTACGAATGTAATTGTCATAAATATGATTATCATTATATTTAATAAATAAAAATTATTATATCTATGTAATATATTAAGCACATATATTTATGGAAAATAAATTCATTGTAAACAGTTTATTATCAAAGAAAATTGTAAATACTTGATTAAATTTATACATAGTAAATTAAATCAATCTTATAATTTGACTAAAATTAACCTATAATAATGATAATGTTATGTTAAATTAAGTTGATGTCTCAAATTAGTTAAGGAAAAAGTTTTATTATATTAAATAATTTAAAGACATACATTATGTATATCTATTGTAAATTAATAATTTATTTAAATACATGAAACAACGGAGAAAATCGTGCAAATCAGAAACCGCATGGCAGCAGCTCGCGATCGTCAAAAGAGCTATGCCGACAAACGTCGAAAGCCTCTGGAATTTCAGGTAGGAGATAAGGTCCTTCTGAAAGTTCCGCCATGGAAAGGCGTTATTCGTTTTGGTAAATGAGACAAACTTAACGCACGGTATATTGGACCTTTCGAGATCCTGAAGAGGATTGGTACAGTGGCATACCAACTCAACCTACCAACCGAACTTGATGGAGTTCACAACGTATTTCATATCTCGAACCTGAAGAAATGTTCATCTGATGAGACACTTGTAGTTTCACTGGATGAAATCCAGGTGGATGAACAACTACGGTTCGTGGAAGAGCCGATAGAAATCATGGACCGTGAGGTCAAACAACTCAAACAAAGTAAGATTCCTATTGTTAAAGTCCGATGGAACTCGAAACGCGGACCTGAATTCACGTGTGAACGTGAAGATCAGATGATGCGCAAATATCCCCATCTCTTCAAACATACAACGTCGAACGCCGACCATAGCGAATAAATTTCGGGACGAAATTCCTTTCAACAAGGGGATGATGTGACAACCAGAAAATTTTTGTTTCTCAAACACTCTTACTACTCAAACACTACCAACAACAATCAAATTTCGAGACGAAATTTCTTTCAACAAGGGGATGATGTGACACCCGGCAATTTCAGGTAAATTGCGACTCTTACATTCTTTACATTTCACATTCATACTTGTTGCATTTCATTTAATTATGTTTAATTGGATGAGTTGAACACAAACAACTACGAAACGATAATTCGAGGAACTATCGAATCGTACATTGCACATTGGTTTTGGAAACCAAGCGTGGCAAACACAACACTAACACAAAACAATAATTCGGGGAATTATTGAATTGTGCATCACACGTTGATTAGGATTAATCAAGCGTGCAAACACTTCGTTAGCAACGAACACAAACTATCGAAGATAATTCGAGGAATTACCGAAACACACACGAGTCTCACAACGTTGGTGAACATCACAACAATTTAAACACGAAAACACCCCACGAGTAAATTACGGCTAATAGTCGATAATTGGAGTTCCGATGATGCTAAAACAATGTATTACAGTCGAGAAACGAGGAGAAACGGACCGAAAGCATGAAAACTGGTTATTGGGCCTCTCAGATGGACCAGGCGGTACGCCTGAGCCCAAACCCCGACCCGGGGTTTTGCGCGCGGAAGGAGAAGGAGCGTCCCTTGACCGCTGGCTCGCGCGGTACGCCTAGGTGTCAATGCACCTCGTCAGGCGATGCGCCTGGGGTCAGATTCGCAGATTTTTATTTTTAAAACCCCAAAACACATCATTACCTCTACACACTCATTTTAACTTATCCCACACTCAACCTCTCGGCCATTTCTCTTCCCAAACAGCTGATGCACTTTGATTTGACCCTTGGGAAGCCATTGAAGACCTCCATTGAAGCTTGGAAGCTTGAGAATCACCAAGAACAAGAAGAAGAAGGTTGTAGCTTGAACACCACCACTAGTCTCTCGTTTCCATCAAACCCAGCAAATCCAGGAGGTTTAGAGGCTGATTTATGCATCATCTCAGAGATTTGGAGGCATTAGAAGGTAGTCCTAGCATCCTTGTGACCTAAAAACACCATTTCACACACATGCAAGATTCAAAACACACATGCAATCTCTCTAGCCTTGCATGCACGAATTTTGTGATGTTTGAATCTGGGTTTGTTGATATAAATGTGTTTCTTGATGATCTATGATGTTATTGTAAGGATTTATAATGATCCATGATGATGTGAGTCATTAAAATGTGTGATTTGGTCATGACATGATGAAATAATGCCATGCATGTATGATCCAAGGCATTCTAGATGATTTTGATTGTGTAGAAATGATTATTGATAATGTATAAGTGATTTTGCAAGATTAGATCATGATTCTTGTGGATAAAATGGGAATATGTAGCAAACTTACTATTTTTAGTAACTTTTTAGTTACAAGTTGATGATTTGGTGAATATGATGAACATGCATGTATGTCACTATGTTGTTTGATGGATAATATGATGATTAGAAGCTTAGGAATATAATTTGGATGTATTTTTAACAAAGTTACTAAATATAGTAACTTTTGTGGACCAAATGTTGTTAAGTAATGATTTGGGCTATGTTTGTATGTTCAAATGATGATTAATGGTTTATTATGATAAGCTATGGTATGAAAAATGGTTTAGGATAATCATTTGTATGTAAATGGCCATAGTTACTATTTATAGTAACTTTATTTTGCAAACTATCAACTTATGAATGTTTTGTATGAATCGGACATGCTAAGTGACTTATGAGACTACGTATGATGAAGTGCTATGTGTTAACATGATCACGTAGGACGAACGAGCATACTAGAACTATAAAATTTATGTGCTATGTGAAACTAGCTATAAATGGAAACTTACTATAAACAGTAAGTTGTCCATAGACGCGACTCGCGCATTTTGCACACGACGAGCGCTTACATGATTGTTACACGATTCACAACTGTCACATGGTTCACCAACGGGTTGTTGACTTGACACGGTCAAACCCGGTCAATATGGACCAACATGAGCGATCATGGTCATTATGTACCAACACGGTCAAAAATGAACAACCAAGGGTTATGAAACACGAGCACGAGCACGGTCACTTACACAAACTCACGTACGGTATACGATATAGGTTGCCGGTGACCGACACGCTTACCATTCAAGGAGCTTACGCATACTTCCATTCATATCACTAAGGTGAGTTCACGGCCCCTTTTACTTTTCTACCTTTGGGGGAGAAAACATTGCATGCTAAACTGTTTTACAAACAACAACTCATTTCATTTACGTATGGACATGTTTTATCATATATGTATATGTGTGGACCACATCACAACTAAAAAACCTCGCGATACTCCACGGACCGTTAGTAGCGCCTAGCGTGGTAATCTTGAATAGTACTATTTGGGCGCGACAAGCCCCACCCATCGCGCCTGGGAGGCCAACCCGACTGTAGGTCGGAATGGGTGCAATATTGACCAATACTTTGTCATTGTCTTGTGATGGACATGGCGGGAGGCACAACTGTCAGCTTCGGTACGACCCCGCATATAATATAACTGTATTGACTAGCTATCAATCGATACTGCATTGTAATGATATGTAAATCACAACTGTTACTCTAAACATTGGATGTTTATTGCTTATGAAAAACATGTGCTCTCACCAACCTTTGTGTTGACCTTTTACTCGCATGTTTTCTCAGGTAGCTAAGGCACGCGCACAAGGATTAGGATGCTAGGCTGGAGTCGCATGCATCTGCTTATGTGTCTTAGACTATTAAATATTTGTTAACATTTTGTTATGTTACTTATTGTATTGTTAAGCAATTTTAATCGCTTCCGCAAACTAATATCTGTATCGTTTTGAAAACCGTATTGATCTTATGCTTCCGCAACCTATGAACTTAAACTGTTTTGATAATACTAAACTTCCGCAACTCTGATTTTACTAAACTGTTTTATCCAAGTTATTGGATGTACGTATGTAACCAGACATGTAGGTCTCGCAACGTTGTGTGACCGGAGACTGCGATCCTGACAATCTGTTGTTGCTCGCGCCCCGTTCGGGACGGGATTTCTCGGGGTGCGACATAATGTAATTAGTGTTGATTCAATTTATAGATTAACATGAGAGTTACAATCTAAATTTGTAAATAGATGCTTGATTCACGACTTGACACGAACCACGTCACACAAATGCGCACTATAACTACGCGCACAGCCAATCCACACAAATTAAATGAAAATAGGTAATGGGGTAAAGTGAGAAATATAGTCCAAAACATTTTTTAATGATTACCCGTGTAACACATCTTTTTTAGATCACAAAATGCATCATAAATTAATCAAATGAAAAACAAAGCATCACCACTTGCATTTGATATGAAACAAGCACACATAAATCCAAATCTTCTTTTTCTTAAACATCAAATGCTAAATTACATCATAATTTTCTTTCAAACCTAAACACTGACAGCAGCAGCTCCTTGCTCCTTAGGGTTGCTCGTGTTCATATTTTTAATACAAAATGATAATATATAACAAACCAATTCAAAATTTCAAGGGGTAAGTTAGTAAGTAGTATATATTATAGTAAAAATCATTTTACACGCGAGTCATTTATCTAAACTTGAATATTTTAATTTTGTTAACGTGGGTTTGAGCGATTTTGACCTATTTAAAATTAAAGCGAAACTTGAATATTTTTACTACATGAAAATGTTGCCAAGAGTCATGATTTAATACATGCAATCAAAACATGTAAAATAAAGAGTTTTTATTCAATTAATAGATTAATATGAAAGTTACTAATTTAGAATTTGAATAGTACATGTAATGTAATTAGTGTTGATTCAATTTATAGATTAATATGATAGCTATTAATCTAAATTTTTGAATAGACACTTGATTCACAACTTGACCCGAACCACGTCACACAGATGCACACTATAACTACGCGCACAACCAATCCACACAAATTAAAGTATCGATATCACATTCATCTTAGCTTTGTTAGTGAAAACCATAATTTTCGCAAAAATTTCTAACATTTTTTTACTTCTAATATCATTAGATTTCCACTGAAAAAAAAACAAATAATAATAAAAACTTGCTTGTTCTTTTTTTATTTTTCACTAAAATGAGCTTTTCATATATAAATCAAATTATCTCATTACATACCCTTCAGAATACCAGTTACAATTTCCATATAAAAAAACCAAAAAAGAATCGCAAGAAAAACAACTATAACAGTGAGAATAATTTATTAACGTCATTATGTATACAAATTAATTATTAGGGTTTGCAATAAGCCAATAAGTTCACTCATGCCATTTTATTGCTACAATTTATTAAAATTATGGTTTGAATAATTTAATAATGTAGAGATAGTTTGAGAGGGAAATAGAGTCTAAAAGGTGCCTCATTGAGAGCTACATGACACTTATAAACCTTGATTAATTATATTACATAGATAACACCCAAGAGGCCTATAATGAGTTCGTATTTTGGTTATGCAGTGTCAAATACTTAAATGTGGAAGGGGAAAATGTCAAATACTTTAATGTTGGAGGGCAATAATGACATGAGGGAGGGACCTGGCTGTGTTTTAGGTTCTTATTTTATATATATTACTAGATTATTACCCCGTGTAATACACGGATTAAATATAAAACATTAGCTAATTATTAATAAAAATTTAAAAAAATAAACAATTTGTTATAAATTAAGTAGATTACGCGTTAATGAGTATTTGAAGTAATAAAATAATAATTAAAATTTTTAATAACTAAAGAAATAATACATGACCTACTTGTTTTGAAAGAATACATATTTTTGAACTAATTGATGTTACAAATTCATTTACTTTTCTATTAAAAACTAATTGTTACAAATCAAGAAAATAATGTATAATTTATATAATTATTAAAGTTAAATAACTTAATTTGATAATATCATTTAACATAAATAACTAAAGTTTAATTTTTCCTATCATTTTTATAACTTTTGGTTGAACATTATTATTTTAAAAAATTTGTTTTAAGAAACATCATTTGTTTATAAAAATACCAGTATTTGAAAACTATGATTTATAGGGTATTTTATTTAATTTTTAAAAATTGTTTTTATCAAACTTTTATTTTCTAAAAATACTAACTTTTCTAACTTTTTAAAAAAATGATTTTTAGAAAGTTTCATATTTTATAAACTTTTTTTTGAAGTTTGCTCTTTAATAAAAATATTTGATTTTAATTTATTAAAAATTATTTTCTTGCATGTAAAAAGACAAAGAATATTATTACTCATTATTATTATAAGTATTTAATATGAGAGAATTTATTTAATTAATAATTAAGATAGAGAATTTAATAAAATTATAGAAAAATGACAAGTGGCAAAAAAACATGAGAACATGACATGTGGCAAAACTTATTTTTGTTTATTAGAATAGAAAGATTTGGTTTCTGAGTGTACTTTTACTATAAAGAGGTAATATTTCTTGCCTAATACTGTATTTAATCAGATCATGGAATTATGTGATGCAGTAAGTATCATTTTACTGTTCTTAGAAAACCAAGCAATTCAATGTCTCTGTCATGGAAATAACTGAACTTGGTTACAATCCAATCGGACCAGATGGTGCAAAAACTTTGGCTGACATCCTCAAATTTCATGGAAATATAAAAACTAATGATTGGTTGGTGCAAGGTAAGCACTTTCTGTGAACATTTTTTTAACAATTTTATATGTGTTTGCTTTTGATATAAAAACTTTTCTCACAATAATAACTTGCATGTTTGGATAAAATGATTTAAGAGGAAGTATTCATTGCAAAACACTTTTTGACTTTTGACACAATTAACCAGGTTTAAAGTAACCAAGTCAAAAATGTCAAGTTTTAAAGTTATAAAGTTATAAAATTGATAAGAAAACTCATAGGACAATTTCAACTGCTCTTCTAACAGATAGGAGCAAAAGGTGCAGAGTTCATAGCTGATGCTTTGAAATACAGCAATACAATCTTCACATTGGATCTACGGGTATGTAGTATGTATAGGTATGTACTTCTATATTGTTTTTTGTATTTATGCCTTCAACTCATTTTTTTGTATGCTTTGTATGTATGTATGTATGTATGTATGTATGTATGTGTGTGTGTGTGTGCATGCATGTTTAGTGTTTTTGTGTATTAGATGTTGATTAATGTACTAATTACTGAAAATCATTCTAATATTTTTTTATCGTAACGTGGTTTGCCTCTTGATTTGCAGGGCCCGGATACGTATGGAGTTGGTCAAAGGCAGAGTTACTCCACACCAAATGTTGTGTAGGAACTTAACTTGAAGGTGATCCCTTGCCAATTTATATATAACAACAATGTGATTTGCAACTATATTTTTAAGAAATTAAAAAGACAATAAATGCTATCAAAATTTGTATTTTTGGTATACCCTAAATACAAACAAGAGTATGTTCCACACTAAAAGTGGCATTACATACTTATTCCTATTCCTAACACATTATAAAAACAGAGATAATTATGGTCATTTATAATACCAGCCACTATGATTATATTTATAATGATGGTTATTTATAATACCCGACAAGATTCTTGAAAAGAAATTTATTTAAATAGCAGGCAATCTTTTATAACCCGAAAAATCCATTAATGATTAGTTTTTAGATCATAATTCAGTCTTTAGATCAGTTAGATGTATGTGGTGATTTATACAGTTCTATCTTGTGTATTTAGATGTATGTATGCAGGTTTATGCAGTTTTCCCTAGCTAATATTTATGTAAATTTATGCAGGTTCACTAGCTAATATGTATGTATACAGGTAATCTATGAAGTTTATGCAGTTTATAGTACATAGATATAAATAATTGATGTGCCAAGTTTGGATTAAAAAACTATTTTACAGAAGTAATCCACTTTTTATAATAAATGATTTTGGAGGATTTTGTAGATTTGGATACACATTGGATTAGTTTTGCACATTTGTATACAACACACCCATAAGAGTTATCTGTTGAACATTGTACTGCTATTAGGTAGGATTTGGTTTGCAACAAGGGTTCACTTCAACAACGTAAGCTAACAGAACTATATGATAAGAACCATTGATAAATTAACAAAAAGTAAATTATGAAGTCGTTGCTAATTTTGTGATTAAAGAGTAGTATCCTAGACAACAGAAATATAAATGCAGTTTTTTTTGCTCAAACATTATTTTTTGGTTTAGCATATCAACTTTTTATTAAAACAAGTAGTGATAAAAGCAAAACTTATTGGATTAATTAATTGACAAATGGAGCTGAGCCCATAGAGCACCAATTCATAATTGGTGTATAAGTATGTATGTATGTATGCAACAACTAAACAATATCCCTTGCCTATTGCAAAAATCAGTTTTTTTGTACTTTTGTTCTGGATTCTTAGGAGTTATGTGATAGAAGTGCCATGTATGTTAATACAATTCTTGTACCATGTATTAAACAGCTATTAGATGACAGCTATTAGGCAGCTATTAGACATTTATGTATTTATGTAATCTATATATAGATGATGTACAATATGTTACTATTCAATACAATACAATATTGTGGTATCACAGCCAAGGTTAATCTTAAACCTAATCACCGCCGCAGACCACACTGCAGCCACCCATAGCCGCTACAACAAACCGGCAACCCTTCTCCTTTTTTTCGGACATCAAGGCTATGCTTGTAGCCTTCTCCACTACCACTAAAACCAGCCATAACTCACATAAGTTTGCCTTCACCCTCTCTCCTACCAACCATGGTTTCTGTAAGAATATGATCAACCCTTCCTTGTCACAAACGGATTGTTTGAATACATTGATGGAACAATCCCTTGCCCATCACCAACCCTACTAACCACCGCTGACAAAGCCAACCCAGAACCGAACCCTAACCATGTGGTCTGGATTTCCAATGATGCTCATGTCCGCAGCCTACTCGTCTCCACGATCTCTGAAGCCTGCTTTCAACATGTACAAGGTGACACCTCTCGTGATCTCTGGCTTGCTCTTGAAAAAGCTTATGCGCCAACAACTTTTTCTCGTGTTTCTACAATCAAAACACAACTACAACAACTCAAGATGAAAGGTGATGAAACCTCTTCTGCCTACTTGACCCGAGCACAGTCTCTATCAGATACTCTTGCCAACATTGGCCATCCCATGCCTAAGACCGATCTGGTGGTTCACGTTCTTGCTGGATTACGTGAGGAATATAATGGATTAAAGTCCAACTTGTTAACTCGGCAATTCCCGACAGCCTTTACCGAACTTCATGGACTTCTGGCAGATCATGATTATATGATCCATAAATCACAGCCCGATGTCACCCCTGCACTAGCCTTAATCCCACCTCTGGGGTCTCCCCGAATACATTGAAGGCTTTACAACAACTACTCTCTCAGGTTGGACTACAAACCCAGCCATTCACTAATTCTGTGCAGCCTCCTCCTCAGGTAAACTATACAAACAGATCAATCTACATGCGTGGACCCGGTGGCAGATGCGGGGGTCGCGGTAGTAATCAATTCAGCAACTATTCACGGCCCACAGGGGTACTGGGGTACTCGAAGTCAGTTTAGCTGGGCTTCTACTCAGGACATGGTATATGGTACTTGCAACCGTTGTGGGGTTGGCCATCTTCCTTCCCAGTGCCCAAATCGTGACCCAGTTACTATCAGGTCACGAAAGCCGACTGCAAATTATGCTAACTATCGTTCACAAGCTTCTACAAGTGCTTGGCTACCAGATACGGGTTCCAATAATCATGTCTTTCCAGATCTCTCAGGGTTGGATAATGCGGAGCCATACTTCGGTGAGGACAATCTCCACGTTGGTAATGGTAAGGGTCTCCCTATTCTTCATATTGGCTCAACCCGCCTTTACTCACCCTCCAAAACTGTTTTCCTAACTAATATTTTACATGTCCCTGCCATTAAAACAAACCTTCTTTTTGTACAAAATTTTTGTCAAGATAATCATGTTTTCTTTGAATTTCATGATACCTTTTTTCTTGTGAAGGACAAGTCTACACACACTATCCTCCTCGTGGGTCCAAGTGATGGTGGTCTTTACTCCTTTCGTCTTCCCAAAGTTTTTCCAATCAATAAAGTTGCTTTCTCAACTACTCGAGCTTCCTCAACAGCCTGGCATCATCGGTTGGGGCATCCACATCCCCAAATTTTTCGCTCTATGATTTCTAAGTATTGTTTACCTGTTTCAAATAATGAGTCTGTTTCTCATTGTAATGCATGTTCCATTGGAAAATTGTCTAAATTTCATTTGTTTTCCTAGTATTTATAAAAGTTTGAATGTTTTGGATCTAGTTTTCAGTGATGTTTGGGGGCAGCGCCAGTTACTTCTTCTGTTGGTCATAATTATTTCTTGCTATGCTTCGACCATTTTACTCGTTTCATATGGATTTTTCCAATAAAACAGAAATCTGATGTCTTTGATATTTTTTTCAAAATTCATAACTATGGCTAAGCGTCAATTTCAAACAAAATTAAAATCAGTCCAAACAGATGGAGGAGGTGAGTTTCGCAGACTCACTCAACATTTTTCCTCCATTGGAGTCCAACACCGTTTCTCGTTCCCACACACAAGTGAACAAAATGGCGTCGTAGAACGCCGTCACCATCATGTTGTTGAAACTGGACTTACTCTCCTGGCCCATTCACATGTTGCACATCGTTTTTGGCATTTTACTTTTGACACTGTTGTTTATCTTATCAATCGCATGCCATCGCATGCCATCTCATACCACCTCACACATGTATCCTTTTGAACAATTGTTTAAACGCCAGACTTGTCCTTCCTATGTGTGTTTGGCTGCCAATGCTACCCACACCTTCGCACATACAACAAACATAAGATGGACTTCAGATCCACATCTTGTGTGTTTCTTGGTTATAGCACAGCTCATCATGGGTACCGGTGCTTTGATCCAGTTACTGACTGTGCATATATCTGTCGCCACATTCGTTTCAACGAGTCTTTCCCTTCTCCTCTCAACCATCTGCTCATGCACCTATTTCCTCTTCTAATTCACCCTATGTCTCCTCATATACTTTCCCATCATGTATCTTCCTGCATTCCACCACATCTGAACCACTAGAACCAACCACTCCACCAGAACCAACCTCTCCACCCGAACCAACCACTCCACCCTCGGCCCACTTACCTAACACACCAATACATAACATCCCACAAAATACTCCCACTGCTAACCCCACCCCGCGGCTACACAAAGCAACCCTCACACTCCTTACACAACCGTCCATAATATCCTGATTCCACCACCCCCACCACGCACCCGACCACCCAACCTTCGACCTAATCCAAAACAAACCACAACATACAATATTTCCTCCTTTAACACTACCACAAACAATAACCCCGCCAAACCTACTTCCTTTATCAATGCCAACAAGGATCCTCACTGGCAACAAGCTATGGCTATCGAATACTCGGCCCTAATGCGAAATGGAACATGGTCTCTGGTTCCCCATGTGTCAGGAACTAATCCGGTTGATTGCAAATGGGTCTACAAACTTAAAAGAGACCAAGCTGGTAATGTGACACGTTATAAAGCACGCCTCATAGCAAAAGGCTTTCACCAACAACTGGGAATCGACTACATAGAAACTTTTAGTCCCGTTGTTAAGGAAACAACTATTCGGGTTGTTCTTTTGGTTGCAGTAACACAACGATGGTCACTTCGACGGTTGGATGTTCAAAATGTCTTTTTGCATGGTGACCTCAAGGAAACAATTTACATGACACAGCCTCAAGGTTTTGTTGACCATAATAAACCGAATTATGTGCGTGGTTTCAGCACCTGACATCGGCGTTCCAAGCCCTCGGCTTTTAGGGTTCTCAAACGGATCCGTCACTCTTTGTCTACTCACGCCATGGCACTCTTCTTTATATGTTAATTTATGTCAATGATATTATTTTGACAGGGAATAACGACCACGCGATTGACACAGTGGTTCACAATCTCAGTCGTGAGTTTGCAATACAAGACATGGGTGCCCTATCTTATTTTTTGGGCATTGAGATCACACGGCGTGGTCTTGATATGATCTTATCACAACAAAAGTACATCAAAGATCTCCTGGTTCGGGCGGGGTTGTATGCTGCCAAACCAGTTCCCTCCCCGATGTCTACATCCACCAATATGTCTCTTGGCGATAGTCCTCCTCTAGCTGATCCGGTTAAGTATCGCCAAATGGTTGGTGCTCTCCAATATGCCACATTGTCACGACCTGATATTACCTTTGCAGTCAACAAAGTCTGCCAGTTTATGCACTCTCCTACAGAAAACCACCGGTCCGCTGTTAAACGTATTCTACGGTATCTTCAGGGGACATCTGATCAGGAACTTTTACTATCTCATTAGTCCATCACACAAATACATGCTTAAACTGATGCGGCTTTTACCTCGCTCAGTGCTTTTTCTGATGTTGACTGGGCTGGTTGTCCAGATGACCGTCGATCCACGGGGGGATTTGCCATATACTTGGGGTCTAACTTAGTGTCATGGGCTGCCCGAAAACAACAAACTGCCTCTCAGTCATCTACAGAATCCGAGAACAAAGCCATGGCAGACACGGTGGCATAATTGACCTGGCTAGAAACACTCCTACACGAGCTACACGTTAAGACTCGTTCGGTTCCAACCTTATTGTGTTATAATCTCGGTGCAACTTACTTATCTGCCAACCCCGTCTTCCATGCTCGCACCAAACACGTTGAGGTTGACTTCCACTTTGTTCGAGAAAAGGTTGCTTAGGGGCAGCTGTCAGTACAGTTTATATATCCACACATGATCATATTGCTGATGTCTTTACAAAGGCTCTTCCGACAAATCGATTTACTGTGTTGAAGTCCAAGCTACAAGTTGCTTCCCGGCCTTAGCTTGCGGGAAAATATTAGACAGCTATTAGATGACAGCTATTAGGCAACTATTGACATTCCTTTTATATGTATTTATGTAATCTATATATAGATGATGTACAATACGTTACTATTCAATACAATACAATCTTTCACAATTTATTGCCATTTATGTTATACAATTCTGTGGTATATACATACACACACTATGCATATATCACAGAACATAAAATTAAAGATGCACACACCATGTAAATTATGTGATACATTTTTTTTCAAAAAAAAAAAGTAAATTATGCGATACACAAATGCACCATGTTATATACACACCATGTTAATGTAATGCAGTTCTGATAGAAGATATGTGTAAACTAATCTTATGATCCTATCTAAATTCACATTAATTGTAGTTTTAAATGGGTAAATATGAAGCAACTGAAAAGTATGGTCCTTGAGCCCATGAAATCAAATGTATTTATACAGTTATTTATTTTAATAACTAACTTAAGTAACTTTTGAATCACATGTTGTGGCTCAGGTCTTTGGAATCCAGGTTTGTCTTTGCCACTCACTATATGTTGTAGGTTTTTTAACTATTATTTTTATGCTTTTGTTTACCACAACGGTTTTTGATTTTTGACCAAGTGTATTCAGTTCTAATGAATTATTTGTCCAGCTTATTTGTTTTAAAGTGTATGCAGTTTATTTGTTTTTTATACTAATTTGATTATTTGTTCTAGAAGAACTATAAAAATGAATACATGTGTATAAAAAACTTTGGTTTTTGGACCTGATGTATGTATATTATGAAAATTATATGCATTCAAAATACATATTTTAAGCAAAAAAGGTATAAAAAACATGAAATGTTACAATTAGAGATATTAGAGATAAAACATAACTTGCATTTGGTGTGTATGTGTGTTGTTTCTTATTTTTACATTTGGATTGGTGTTGCAAGTGACTCTAAGAAAGAATTTGAGTATTACAATTGAATGCAGTTTATGTGTGTATGTATACAGTTTTGTTTTTATGTATATGTATGCAGTTTATTATTTTTATTTTTTAAGATATGGACAAAGTTTATGCCGTGATTAAAAGAAGCTCAAAATCAAGACTGCACAAAAAGAAAACTCTAAGTGCCATTTGAAGCAGAAATTTTACAAGATATGGCTTTAACCTAATTTATATAATACTTTGCTACTCAGTTGATTTAATCACCCAATTGGCAGTAATTTTTATATTTACTAAAATTAGTTGTTTTGCTCCATGATGAATGAAATGCATGGGTTATTATAATAATTTAATAAAATAAGTTAATACTATCATACTATAAATTTATAACATCTTGACTTATTTATTTCTCTTTTACATAAATTAGGAATATGTTTTGGGTGCAATGAAGAAAATGCCCGAAGAATTTGTCATGTTTTGAAGATATCCGCTTGAACCATGCTATGTTACACTTTGATTTTTTACTTTTGACATCTATGTTTTTGATGAACTTTTTTTTATTTGTATAGTTATTTTTTTTATTTTCAAGATCATTGTGATTATACATGAGTTTTTTTCTTATTTATGTGTATTATTTTAATGAAGATTTGTACAACTCATGGCATAGATAGACCACATAGATGTTACGTAAAAGAAAACTAATGAGAGCAGTATCTATGTCATGAGAACATTGATAAATTAACAAAAAACAAACATAGCATCGTATATTGTCGTTGCTGCCGCCGCATCGCGCGGGTTTACTACTAGTGTGTGTGTGTGTGTATAAGGAAGTGTTTAAATAATAACCCACTCTTAAAGCATTAACCCGGAATAACCTGTCAAGATGAAGCCAAATTTTGGATTTTATTAACATCATTGTAAGATATCTAGAACACTTTCTTCTTTTATGAGTTTGCGAAAATTCATCACTGTTGAGACGTAACATCGTTGTAAGTTTTTCTCTTACAACGATTATATATATATATATATATATATCGTACATCGCATACATATATCTTTTAATCTTTTCCCGCCTTTTTTGCATTATTACCGTTTATACCCTAAAACTTAGAAAATTAAATACACTTTCTTCATGTGAGTGTACATATATGTATATATAATTATATATAGAGTGAGGTTAATGTACAAAGTGCTAGTTTTGTAAAAGACAATGAAGAACACGAAGCAGCCAGTAATGTTAGTGATGATGACATTGAAGGAAGTGATGGCATGGCTGACTTTTAATATAGGGTCAAAGGGTTTGACCTTGGACCAGATTTTAGCCACCTTCAATATACCATTTCATTCATTGATATAAAATGGAACCCTAGTTGAAATCAAACTATTTTGTATGATTACCAGCTCAAAATTTGTGTTGGGATTAGATTTTAAATGGTCAATGATCAGATGAGTGTATTTTTAATATTTTATAGCTTGCCAAAGTCTTTTACAATGTTTTCCAAACCGGATCGGACGTTGAACCGGACGTTTTATTGGTTACTGGTCGGACCGGTCGGACCGGATTTAAGAACCGGAAGGTATCATAAATAATAACTAATCTTAAATAGGTTAATCTTTTCATCCAGCTAACTACAACATAAAATAGAAGACTTGGCATACATACTTAGTGATATAAGCAAATTTGCTCTTTTACAATTGTAGACAAAATGCCCTTGCAATCGAGCTGAATGTTCTTATACAGTTACTATTGTAGATTTTGTTTGATAGCTTCTGTATTTGTTATAAAATCATTCGCCTTGATCTTGTTGTCTCACATCGCCTGCCCCTTCCGTAAAATATCCCTTCCAGCCTATATATAAGGAAATCAGCCCTCGTCTAAGCCTATATCCGGTTCTTTTGATTTTCCTGTTTCCGGTTCAACCCGGGTTTTTACAAAACCGGCCGGTTAGTTGATTACCGTTATCTAGTCTAAATTGGACCATTGCACCTACCGGTTCCCGGTTGAACCGGGCGGTCCGGTCCGGTTTTGAAAACGTTGGTCTTTTATTTAAAGAAATATTAATGTAACATTATTAACTTAAATAAGTATTAAAAGTTAGAGAAAAATAGAGAAAGAAAGGCGTTTTTTTTTACATTTAAAGCATAAGATATACATTTTTTAAATGGTCATTTAGTTTCCTTTCTTATCCTGTCACTAACCTATAAATAATTAAATACTTACTTTCCAATTGTGTTAGTTATTATTGTTTTAATTAGTAATTTTACCCACTGTGTAATGTGACTTCGTTGAAACGTAAAATAATTCGAATCTATATTGAAAATAAAATGTAGTATCTTTGACTTATTTTCTAACAAAATTTATGGCGAACTATAGATCAACTGAAAACATAAATAAAATATGTATGAAAACGTATTATATTTAACCTTACTTAAATTAACCTGAACTCTGAAATTAATTTTATATTCCGGCAACGGCGGCAAGTCATGAATTATCATCATTAAATTTTCACTAAAACAACTATTCATGAAGCTCTCAAAAAAGGAAAAAAACTTTATGAAAGCTCTAAGTCTCCATCAAGCAAAATTAGGTGCAAAATGTTAAAACTAATTTAACTAATTAATAAAAGTCTAATAAAATGATAAAAAAGACGTGAAAAAAGAAAAAGAAAAGAATTGTAAAATTACATGTTAGATCTTGTACTTAATTATAAAGAGTGTAATCAACTTCTTTACATCTATTGTTTATTTAACACTCGTTTGGTATAAAGTGGCTAGTTGTTACAAATAAAAATAAAAAAGATCAATTGTTATTTTGTAATTATTGAAATTTAAAGAGATAATGTTAAAATATCCACAAATATAAATGCTAAAAGCGTAACTTTCTATAAATGCATATTCGTTTAAAAAAACCAAAATATGAAATATAAATAGTATCTGAAACTGAAAAACCGATCCGAATTCTTATTTGGATATCTGGATGGTTTCATATCGAAAACCATTTTTTTATTTTGAACATATTCTATATGCAAAATATTTCTTTTCTGAATAGGATATCTAAATTAAATTGAATAAAACATGTTTATTCAAATAAAAAATATTTTATTTAGGAGAAACGTATTATCTTATTCAAGACGAATCGAATTTCATATCCAATTAAGGCCCTGTTTGGGATTGTTTATTTAACCTCAAAAGGATTTTTTTTATTAAAAGTGTTTATTAACTTATGACGTTTTGAAATTAAGTTTTAAAAAATGTGTTTGGATTAGATTTTCCAAAATGAATTTTTAAAATGACCAAAAAAGACATTTTTTTATTGACATTTTTTTAAGGTTATTAGGTAAAGGGTAAAGAGTAAGGTAGATTTGTAATTTAGTGTTAATAAGTTATATGTCATTTTGAAAAGTTAGAATTTATATGTCTAACAGAACACTTGATGATCATCTCCACAAACTCCGTACCCCTCTTTCTTGGTTTCAAAGACTCAACATATGCATAGGTGCAGGTCGTGGGTTACACTATCTGCACACTGGCACTGGGATTGCAACTGGTGTCATACATCGCGATGTCAAGAGCTCTAATATATTGTTACACGAAAGTTGGGCGGCTAAGATTTCAGACTTTGGGTTGTCAAAAATAGGCCCTACAAACCAACCATCTACATATGTCAATACCCATATTAAAGGCACTTTTGGGTATTTGGATCCTAATTATTATACAACTGGTAAGCTGACAAGGAAGTCTGATGTGTATGCTTTTGGGGTGGTGTTGTTGGAAGTGTTGTGTCGGAAGCGTGCGGTTGATAAAAGCCTTGATGAGGAGCAATGGGGTTTAGTAGCATGGGTTCAAGATTCTATCAAAGAGGGGAATTTAAAGAGTATAATTGATTCAGATATAAGGGGTGAAATATCTCCAAAATGTTTGAAGGAATATGTTAAACTTACGGAGAG
Organism: Mikania micrantha; assembly: GCA_009363875.1. Lineage (NCBI taxonomy): Eukaryota > Viridiplantae > Streptophyta > Magnoliopsida > Asterales > Asteraceae > Mikania > Mikania micrantha. The sequence continues at coordinate 42,428,649 of CM018691.1, read as the reverse complement.
GTGTTTGCACAACGGCCCAAAACACAGACCTAACATGGCTGAGATTCTATTTAGTCTTGAGTCTGTGATGGCCATACAAGAGAAATTCAATAATTCATTGCAATCTGCAAGCAGAACACTATTTGGTAGAATGGTTAATTTGTTTCCCTTCTCCTCAAATCTAGAAAACTCTGGTACTTCCAACTCTTTTTCTATTTTAATCGTTGGGTGGTCACTCATTAGCGTATTACATGTAGTAACGACACGAATTCTAGGGTTCTTTTGCAATGAGATGCTTGATTGAGATGTTTCAGAGGCCATAGTTCTTTTTATTGTTCTAAACTGTACATAATTGTCTAAGGGGCTGTTTGTTTGGATCTGAATGGGTCAGAATCTGAATGGTTCAGATTCAGGCCGTTTGTTTCGTGATAAAAAAACACATCTGAGTCTGAACCAACATCTTAATTAACGTCTGAATCATTCAGACATGAGGAGGAGTCTGAATGAGAAAAATGCTAGGAAGAGGCAACACTACTGGGTCTGTATCCTTCCTATACCTGCCTACTTCCAATCGAGAGAACAGCACCGCAGCTCCACCAGTCCACCTTCGTCGCACCACCACCGTCACGCCACCACCGCCGAGCCACCACCGAAGTCGTGATGTCACGATGGTTCGAACATCGACGACATGGGGTTCAAACGTCTGCGATTGATCGAACATATGCGATGGTTGTGGTTCATTTAGGGGTTCGAGTGGGACGTCTGTGTACCTTGATTTCCGACGAAGGGAGCGGCGGTGACGGGGAGCTTCTGGATTGGCGACGAAGGGGGCGGCGACGACGGGGAGCTTTCGGCTGGGTACCTTGATTTTTCATGATAGGGATGGCGACGAAGTGGCGGAGATGACGGGGAGCCTCCGGCTGATGCCTTGATTGGGAGCTCCGATTGATGGCTTGATGAGCCTCTGACTGGGAATTGATGAAGATCGATGTGGACGGGATGGGTGGGGGTAGATGCTAGGGTTTTGAAAAGAATAACAAAGTATTTTTTTTATTTTGATTCAGACGTGGAACCAAACAGTCTTAACTGATTCAACACTTAATGGTTCAAATCCTCTTAACCATTCATACATCTTAACCATTCAGCACTTAATGATTCAGGCCCAACCAAACGGCCCCTAAGTCAAAACTATTGAGTGTAGTAACAGAATTTTCAGATTGTATTATCTTTGGTTTCATGCTATTAGTTAGAAGATATCATCACTTATGTTGAAACTATGTGATAGGTCTTGCCACTTAGGAGGATGTATGATAGAACAGACACCATATTACCTGAAGTCTTATATTTAATTATGACTTGTAGTTATCCTTCGAATTGATTCATAACTTGAATTACATATTGAAGCGTAAGAATCTTCACAATAATTCATACTTGTCGTTTTAGTAGCCTTTTCTTTGGAAAGCTTAAACTTACACTTTCTCTGTCTGTATTCATCTATTTTTAGTCCAAGGTGATATAAAGTTACCAACCAATAGTAAGGACAACAATATGATTCCACATATGAAAGAAAAGTTATCAACCAATAGTAAGGACAACAATATGATTCCACATATGAAAGAAAAGTTATCAACCAATAGTAAGGACAACAATATGATTCCACATATGAAAGAAGTTCCTGCTCATTTCCCAAGTCAAAGACAACAATATGATTCTCTTGAAAAAATTTAGGTTTTCGGATTTACGAAAAGCTACAGGCTGTTTTACTCGAGATTTACTATTGGGTAACACGTATTCCGGAAAGGTGTTCTTAGGTTGGGTTGTGGAGAACACATTAGCCCCTTCAAAACAAGGTGTTGGAATGGCTGTTGCTGTTAAAAGGCTCGACATAGAAATCGCTCAAGGAGCGGCTAAATGGCAAGTAAGTATCACCAAATGCGCATTAGGTCATAAATTTGAATTTTGACGGAAGAATGCAATGAAATTAAGATAACTCAATTAACATTATTGATGTATCATGAGTCTTACGTAGCTAACTAATCTCTAGTGTTGTAAAAGTCGCAAGGTGCTAGTTGAGCGGTAGGGCAAAGACTAGGGATTAATCGGAATTATTCGGATGAAATTTTTATATGTAATTTTTCAAAATTATGTGTATATATAACCAAATTTTGTACATAATTTTTATAAAAATGTTCAATTTTATATATATAAAACTCACCAGAATTTCATGTTATTGCCGGAAAACTCATAAGCTGGAATTTTTTCCAGAATTTGAAAAGTCACCGTAATATTCGTCGGAATTTTTTTCAAAATTATATGTATATATAATCAAGCTCAATTCTCAGCTCGTTTACAAAAGAATCGGGTGAATGATTGCAACTTCTTGATGAAAAAAATGTCAGCTTCCTTGTTGCCCTATATAATCCATTGGTCATCATCAGTGAATCGAATACATACACATACATTCATGCGTTGGCGGTGCACACATATAATGTATATATGTGTCGACAGCTCTTGAGGGGCAAAAGTAAAATTGCACTAATTTTAACGTTATTTTACTTATTCAGTGAAAATAACGTTAAAATCGTTTCGGACGGTTGATCAAGCATCATGAGCCGAGGGTCTCACTGGAAGCAGCCTCTCTACCCCTACGGGGTAGGGGTAAGGCTGTCTACATCTCACCCTCCTCAGACCCTGCCTTAGCATGCTAATGGCGGGATATACTGAGTATGTTGATTGGTTGATTGATATTCATGCGTTGGTTTGTATTGTACACTGAATAGAAAACAGTTCAGTATCCTTATGGTTGTTTAGATCATTACATATAATTTGTGTGAGTGTTTGATTCAATTGCTATGAATAATGTGAGTGATTTTATGATCCAGGGAAGGTCACTATGCAACAGTTTGTTGGCTGCATTTTCCAGTTAATGTTAATGCCTACTATCATACAACTATCATGCAAACTTTATTGAATTTTGTGACAGGAGACCTCTTTAGATTGTGGCAATTAGACGAGTGAGCGCCAAACACATGTAAAACCATTATGATTCAGTAGCCTAGGAATCTCTTTGATAGAACATTACTATATGTTTTGTTTTGTGGATCTTTTTGCTAAATATATCTACAAAATTTGTGAGTCCAGGCAGAGATGAACTTCTTAGGACATATGGATCATCCTAATATCATTAGACTCTTGGGTTACTGCACAGATGAACTTGAGCACTTGCTTGTTTATGAGTACATGCCGAACAAAAGTTTTGATCGCTTTTTATTCACAGGTAAACCATACTAGGATCTCTCTAAAACCATTATTTGGTTATTTGCTATGTAAGATGAAATCTTTTAACATGCGCCAGATATCGCGGAACCACTTTCATGGGGAACACGACTTTGATAATGATAGGAGTTGCCCGTGGACTCACATATTTGCATTCAAAAAATATAATACATCGTGATTTAAAACCTTCTCATATACTACTGGATGAAGTACGTACCCTTAAGCTTTTTATAATTGATGGGGGTGATCAAACCACCTTAAATTTTGCTTTTGTGCCCATCAAATTGGTTAACCACTTAATTTTACTCTTTCTTATTCCAGGACTTTAATGCAAAACTAGGGGGTTTTGGATTGGTGAGATTTGGCTCTGAAACAGGGGAAACACATGTTAGTACTAGGGTTATGGGAACCTATTGTTATGCAGCCCCAGAGTACAATGCGACAGGTGTGTTACTATCTATCTAATGAAGTGAATTAATCGATAAGGATGTGCAATTTTAGATCAAGATAAAAAGCTAACATTGTGCTTGCCACCTTTTTGTCTAAAATTTGTGTTTTTACGGATTGTAATTTTGCAAAGGTCAATGCCTCCATTTTTGAAACCTGTGTGTCAAACACAGTGTTATATAAACTTTGAACGGTCAACACTCTTTAATTTTACAGGTCATTTGACCGCAAAGTGTGACATCTACGGCTTGGGAGTGGTGTTGTTGGTAAGTATAACAGGCCGAAAGGCATTGGATTTACAAGGTCCTGAAGAGGAGGTGATCTTGGTGAAATGGGCCACTAGTGTTGGATCAAATATAAAGAAAATCATGGATCCACGTCTTGAAGGCAAGTACCCCCTAGATGGTGCTTCCGAATACGTGGCAGTTGCTTGAAGATGCGTTGCTGACAACCCCAAGCATAGGCCTTCTGGTCAAGAAGTTTTGGAGAGTTTGGAACAAATAAATGCAAAACAAAATAAATAAATAAATAAATAAATAAAAGAGCTATGATTTACAGGTAATGGAAGAAATAAAAGAGACAAATCGCTACTACGCGAGTTATTGTTTATCAATATATATTATTAATCATTTTCCCAAGTAGCTTGCCAAACAAAACTACATATGAGGTTCTACATAATCGTTAAAACGAATGCACTTAAATATGCATATAAATTCTCTTTTTTAGAATAACTCGTAACTCAACCATAGCTAACAATTTCTCATAGCTTGTATCTAATATATTGTAACAAAAGAACAACAAGGAGGACGGTCAGTTCTGTTTTCCTGTCTTTCTGTCTTTCTTATATTAAATAAGAGACATGCTATTATCTGAGTTTTATTTTCTAACTCCCCTCTCTTAATTACTAACGATATTGAAAGAAATATGTTTTTAGATATTTAAATAAATTTAACTATAAATTATTAGTATATATCTTATTAAATGATTATGAATTATTATTTTAATTTTTATTTACTCAAACTGTGTAATACCCTGTTTTACTAAGCTAGTAACTAATAATTGAATGTGTTCAATGAAATTGTAATGCAATATTGGGGACAAAAGTTACAATTGGTTGGTTCTGTGGTTCATTGTTTATTGACTTTGAACAAAGTTGCTCATTTGATCATTTTCAAATTGGGTTTTGTTTATTTAAAGAAATTATAAACTTGGTTTGTTCAATTTAGTAAAATCTGAAATGTTTTTGTATTCAATTTGCATGTTTAGTTGGATCAAGAACTGGGTTTTAGAGTAATGATGTTGTAACATTAAAGTAGTTGAACAATAAAGAGGTATAAAACTAGTTTAGAGTGGGCTGCTTTTTAGAGTCATTGACTTGGCAATTGGGTTGCACAAATAAGATATTTAATAGCATTTGGTTGTTTATACGTTATTTATGTGCTGCATAACGGATATCAAACTAATTTTTTATAAAATTTAAATTAGAACACGACTCGATTTTAAAAACTAACATTAATATAAAAGTTTATCATGAAGATATATATTGGAAAGTGAGGAAAAATTATGTCGTAAAAACAATAATGTCAACAAACATGAAAAGAAATTTAAAAATCGTGGGTTCAAGATAAACCTGCTGAAAACATTTAAAGGATCTCTTCATACAAAATAACAAAATATGTAAAAACAAAATTATATTTGACACGACTCGTTTCGAATAAAAGTTATATCAAAAAGTACTAGGGCAATGGGCAAACCAATGTGTTGGCTTTGTACCAAAGCACTTGTATTGCATAAGATCTACCTTTGGATTAGATCACCGTTGTACCAAAATCGTGGACTTGACATGAACATGGCAGCCTGCTTGGGTCATGTGAACTTTGATGACATAAATGACAACACAATACAATGAAGGAACTAGTTCATGTCATTCCACACATAAATCACCCAAAGATACACCGTACACGCCCAATCAGATTTTTCCAGGCCCAAAGGTATTAAATATCCATAACTAAACTCATATACTAAGAAATATATTCTTGGCAACTATAAGTGTAAAGCAACTTAAGTTTGATAATTTACAGATTTTAGATATTATGTTAGTTATATTAAAAATGATCACTCCTAGATTCATTTTGAACATCAAAAAATATGATTGAGAAATTTTTTTTTTTTAAACGGCTATAATCTATCATATGCTACTTCATTCAAAATCTACTTCACGCCTTAAATAAGGTTAAAGCCAAGAAAACTAAAAATATAGGGTGCTATTCAAAAAAAAAAAAATTGTGAATTTATTTAACATCTAGTTTCTATTTATTTTTCTTTTCCAAAAACTAAACTCATACTTCCGACTGTAGTTTGATATGATAAAACAAAATTTATTACTGACTAGGCCAAGTCACAAAATAAAACAAATTCACATATATAATTATTTTAGAAAGATAATCACGTATTTAATTAATATAATTGCAGAATCGATTATTTTAGCAAAATAAAATATTATTTTAGATCAGATTAATTATATCTTCAATGGAACAAATATCATCAAAAGAACGAATTACTAAATGAAGCATCATGTATTATATAACTTTCAAGTTTAATATACTAGATATAAACACCAACACCAATAATCTACGTTTGTATCCTTGTAACCTATCTTTTGCTAGTTTTAGTCGTAATACTAAAACAAACAAACAAACAAACAAACTTACCCAGTATATTCTCACTTTTCAATAGGGTCTGGAGGGAAGGATGGACACAAACCTTACCCCTATCCCAGTTGGGATATATAGAGAGGCTGCGCCGAATGAGTCTTCGGCTCATAGTTATTGTCTGAATTTAATCATCCCAACACTTTTAACGTTATTTTCACATAATAAGTAAAATAACGTTAAAATTAGTGCAATTTTACTTTGGTCCCTTGAAGGCTCACACATATATACATTATATGCATGCACCGCAATTGGGGTCCCTTTTAGTCGTAACACCGTCTAACAAAACTCGAAGGATAAATGAGAAATGACAATTTAGCCCCCTATACTAATGGACATAGACTACATAGTCCCTATCGACACTAACTATTATTGTTACTGTTGGATCAGGTTATGTAATCTACCCAACACTTTCACCATATATCTTCTACTGAGTTTGATAGATTCGGAAATTCTATCGACTCAACTCAGACACACTTACAACACATATTGAGATACACAAGAAGAATTTGAATTCAAGGTTAAAGTATATTTCATTCAAATGTAAAGCATACAAGTCTCTAAGATTAAGCACAAGCACACATACTTTGCTAAGTTACAAATGAACGTATTTATACTAAAATCTACAGCTGTATCCTCGTAAGAATACAAGGCTGGACAAAATACTGGAAACAATCTAATGCTAAAGCTACTATACTGTTATGTCTTGACAGGCCAATTCATATTAATTATAATTAATACAAATAACTTCATTAACTTTTACATTAAATACTGTGACAACTAGTACCAGACCGGCCGGCAAGTCCGTACGGTGCGTGTACTATCAACAGTAACTGTGTGTAATTCTTTATGTGTAAACATTACTTGTGTTAACAGAATTCTAAATACAAGAAACAGTTGTACGTATTTTCGTGTAAACTTAAATACTGTAAGTACAACATATATTTGAAACATTAGTTGTGTGTATTTAAGTGAAAACTTAAGTACAGTTAACACAACTAAACATGAGAAACAACAGTGTTCAAGGGAATAACAGAAACAAATAGGTTGCGATCTGATATCCATAGATGACAGGAATCAGATGGCCGACATTTCAATGTGAAAACATTGTGATATCAGGGTGTTAGTTGAGTCCGACAGTGAGGAAACACAATTCAAACATAATTTACAGTGTTGTTTCAGAATAATGAACTGACAGTGTGTTTGTGTGTGTAACATCCCAAATTTTTCTAAGATACAAGTTATTAGAATTCTACGTACGTGTAACGGATAAGTAACTTGTAGGAAAAGAGACGAAAAAATAACCAAGGCGAGGATTACAGATCGTGTACTCGAACTAGTAAAATTTCGAGTACTCCAGTTTCGAGTACACTGGATTTCGTGTACTCAGGATTTCGAGTACTAGACCTTGTCTATAAATAGTCGTGCCTTGGGAAATGTGACAACCTTTGGTTGGAAGCACAGTTCCTCTCGAGTACACGAAGTTTAAGTCCAAGAATTTCAAGAATCAAACTTTGATCGACCAAACGAAGTAGGAAACGCATGGGATTTTACCAGGAGGATCAGCTACCTTCAAGTAAGTGATTCATGTATAGAAAGCTGGATTTTTATACAAAAGTTAGGATGGTTAAACAAAGGGTGAACTTATGCATAAAGCTCACACCTTTATGCATAAAGTTCATAACTTTGAGGTTCCAATACGATTGGTAACAACCAAAGGAACCTAGAACTAGCTCCCCAAAGTCTTAGATGAATTTCTGAAATGTTTAATGACGAAATGATGAGTACACGAAATAATGTACAAAGGGTACTCGAAATCATACTTGGGTTATTTCGAATACATAAGTTTCGTGTACACTATTTCGAATACAAAGGGAGTATTTCGAGTACATGGGTAATTCGAGTACAGGGCCATTTCGTGTACCATGATATTTCGTGTACTCCAGTATTTCGAATACAATGGTTATTTCGTGTACATGGAATTTCGTGTACATAGCATTTCGTGAACTAGAGATGTTTCGAGTACATGGGAATTCGTGTATGTAGGAACTTAATGAAGTTCAAGGGTTTCGAACACTTAGCTAAATTTCGAAAACTTGGATTCAATAAGGGGGACTAGTAGGCTATGAGGACTTAGAATAATTTCTAAGTCTAAGTATGTGATGTGATGGTATGTGATGATATGATGTAACTGATATAGGTCCTTAAGGCCCTAGCTAAGGAGTTCGGCTAAGGTTAACAGGAGTCTACTGTCAGGTGAGTTCTAGACGCCCTATTCTATGTTTAATGTTTTGGGCTGGCATACATGCTTATTGTTATGTCTATGATGATATGTGCCTATGATGATAATGAATGAATGATGTTATGCCCTGACCATGTATGCATGTTAGGTGATAGTATGATTATTGCATGAAAGTATGCTAAGAATGATGAATGCATGTTAGTAAGTTATGATGATAAACTAAATGATAACATGCTATGATGATAAATAGGGAGGTATGTTATGATGAAATCCTAGGTATGCTATGATGAAAGTATGATGTTATGATAATTACATGCTAGCAAAATGTGTTTATGTTGCCATGATGAATGATATGATGACGTGCTGCTAGCATGACATGTGCATGGTACTAGGATGTTATGATGACATGATACTAGCATACCCTGTATGGGAAATCCTATGTTATTAGGATAATGATACGATGTTATGACGAATGATGATAAGGTGCTAGTGTGTCATGTCATGATGAACGAAGGTTGCTCCAGTATTTGTACTGGGTAAGTATGGTTGCTCCCATGTTCATATGGGGTAAGTATGGTTGCTCCCGTACTCGTTACGGGGTAAGTATGACGTTGCTCCCGTACTCATTACGGGGTAAGTATGAGGTTGCTCCCGTACTCGTTACGGGGTAAGTATGAGGTTGCTCCCGTACTCGTTACGGGGTAAGTATGACGTTGCTCCCATGTTCATATGGGGTAAGTATGGTTGCTCCAGTACTTGCTACTGGGTAAGTATGGATCTGTAGAACGCTTCGGCGGGACAGATCAACGGTTATGGAGCCTTGTGCCGGCATAAGCCCACTGTTCGAATGGTAACAGTGGAATGTATGATGATGATGATGTAAGAATGTTATGTGCTAAGGTTATGGTCTATGAGTATGAGATGATGTATATGTTAAGTATGTTTAATGTTGTTTCATGAAAACTAGAACTCACCAGCGTAAGCTGACTTGATTTAGCATGTATGTCAGGTTGAAGGTATGATAAGAGAAGGCATGGAGCTCGGGCATAGAGTCATACGATCCGGTGGTTTTGGCAATCCGATGTGATTTTGATACAGACATGTTATTGATTTCTGTTTATCAGACTATGTTTACATTTCCGCTGCATGATTATGAAAGTTTTTAGTTTAAGAGCTATGTGTTATGATGAAAACCAACCTCTGTGAGGTGCCCGGTTTTGGGGCCTCACAAGTTGGTATCAGAGCCATAGTTTGAGAGACCTTGGCATCCCAAATGCCAAGACTTAAACTGAGAATGGGATTAATGGATGCGGATTGCCAACCACGGATGACGGATGCCACGAGTTGAATGTTTATGTATGAGTTAAGGGTTAGATGTAATGTTTTGAAAGTAGTTAGTGTCATGCACATTGAAGAGATGGGATGGGAAACGTTTAGAGCCTATGAGTTGGGTAAATGGTTAATAACACTTGATCAACGTCGTTAACGATTTACAAAACTTATTCCGTGCTAAACTGATTCCTATGCTGACTCATCAATTGTTGCATTATGTAGAAAGTTAAGATGGCCGGACAAAAGGGTAGACCGCGAAAGAAACCACAGGTAGCTGAAGAACCACATGTCGAGGCTGAAGAACCCGTCAACGAAGACGACCACGAGCACAACGAGCAACCTGAGAATGAAGACGAGTTCACTCTAGAGCCTATCGTGGTGAAGGCTATTTCTGATGAGGTCTGCAAGATCATGGATGAAAAGATGCCAGCAATGATTGCTAAGGCACTGAAGGATGCTCTAAAAGACAAGTCTGAAGGAACTAAAGAAAGCACCAAAGAAGATGAGGTGGTGATCATCGAGACGAAGAGCGGCGACTCTATGACAGGGAAACTGAAGGGCTGTGACTACAAGTCCTTCAAGGGATGTAACCCACCGACCTTTGATGGGAAGAAGGACGCAGTGGCCACCTGCCACTGGATTTCTGCGATGGAGGCTGTTATCTCCATCAGTGAGTGCCGAGTTGACCAAGCTGTCAAGTTTGCAGCTCACTCTTTCGTTGAGGAGGCACTTCACTGGTGGAACACCGTCAAGCAATCCAAGACTACTGAGGATATGGAAAAGATGACTTGGGATGATCTCAAGGAACTGGTCACTAAGCAGTTCTGTCCCAAGAATGAGTTGGATAAGGTTGAAAGGGAGTTTCTGGTGCTGAAGGCGGGAAGTCTGAACCACAGGCAGTACACCTCACGATTCAATGAGATGGCAAGACTTGTTCCTCACTTGGTTTCTACCGAGGAACGCAGGGTGAAGTTATACATGGAGGGTTTGCCTCCCAAGGTTCGGATACATGTGAAGGCGAATGCCCCAAGACTTATGACTCCACTGTGGAGCTCAGTGGCATAGTTTGGGATGATGTTATGTCAGCCGAGTCAGTCAAAGAAGAAGCAAAGGTGAAAGAGTCCTCCGGGACTAAGAGGGGTCGAACAGACCAACGAAAGTTCTCAAGCAAGAAGGCTAAGCGAGAGGAGATGGGCCGATGCAACAAGTGTGGGAAAAGCCACACGGGACAGTGCCTGGTGGGCACTAATTTATGTTTCAGGTGTGGAAAGACGGGGCACTTTTCTAGCAGTTGCCCGAATGCTACTCGATGCTTCAACTGCAATGGATTAGGACATATGTCCAAGGATTGCAAGCTACCACGGGCCGATGCTTCGGGCTCGGGTAAGAAAGAGGAGAAAGGAAAGGAGAAGCAGAAGGCTAAAGCACGAGCCTTTACGATGACGAAGGATGATGCGATTGTGGACCCGGACGTGGTCACAGGTACCTTTTCTATCAACAATATTCCTGCTTCTGTATTGTTTGATTCTGGTGCCAGTATGAGTTTTGTGTCTTCTACTTTCTGTGATGGGTTATCTGGGAAGGTTAAGAAGATAGATCGGGTATTTGATGTAGAGACGGCTATTGGTAAGATGACCAGGGTGACTGAGGCTATTGATGACTGTTATGTTGAGATAGAAGGTCATAGGTTCCCTGTCCGATTGTTTCTTATTACCTTAGGTGGATTCGATGTGGTTTTGGGTATGGACTGGTTAGCCAAATATGAGGCTAATATTGTATGTCGACGAAAGATGATATGTTTACGTGCGATGGATGGGAGCTCCGTGACGGTTTATGGTGATAAAGCGATGTATGCGCCAAAGATCATTTCGATGATCAAGGCTGATGTTATGATGCGGCGAGGGTGTGTAGCCTACTTGGCCTACGCGATTGAGGAACGTACGGATACGAGGACGATTGATGATGTTCCCGTGGTGTGTAACTTCCCCGATGTATTCCCTGAGGAATTGCCTGGATTACCACCCGAACGGGAAATTGAGTTCCAGATCGACTTAGTGCCGGGGGCACAACCCGTTGCCAAAGCACCTTACCGTTTAGCTCCAACCGAGATGAAGGAAATGATGACCCAGCTACAAGAACTCCTTGATAAAGGTTTTATACGACCGAGTGTCTCTCCGTGGGGAGCACCGGTGCTGTTCGTTAAGAAGAAGGATGGAAGTATGCGTATGTGTATTGACTACAGGGAACTGAATAAGTTGACCGTAAAGAACAGGTATCCTCTACCTAGAATTGATGACTTGTTCGATCAATTGCAGGGTGCAAGTTGGTTCTCAAAGATAGATCTCCGATCCGGTTACCATCAGTTGAAAGTTCGAGAGCAGGATATTCCAAAGACTGCTTTCCGTACGCGCTATGGACATTACGAGTTTCTCGTTATGTCGTTTGGATTGACGAATGCTCCCGCATCATTTATGGATTTGATGAACAGAGTATGCCGACCGATGCTGGACCGATCGGTGATAGTGTTTATTGACGATATTTTGATTTATTCAAAGAACGAGGGAGACCATGCTTGCCACGTACGTGAGGTATTGGAAATCCTGAGGAAAGAGGAACTTTATGCTAAGTTCTCCAAATGCGCTTTCTGGCTACGAGAGGTACAGTTTCTGGGTCACGTGGTGAACCCAGAAGGCATTATGGTAGATCCAGCTAAAGTTGAAACGATTATGAAATGGAGTCCTCCAAAGTCACCGACAGAAGTACGCAGTTTTCTTGGTTTGGCCGGTTACTATCGGAGATTCATTCAGGACTTCTCCAAGATAGCGACGCCACTGACGAAGCTCACGAAGAAAGACGTAAAGTACGAATGGGGTCCAAACCAAGAACAAGCGTTTTCAGTGCTGAAGGAGAAACTTACCCAAGCTCCTGTTCTAGCACTGCCGGATGGGAATGATGATCTTGTTGTGTATGCCGATGCGTCACGACAAGGGTTGGGATGTGTACTAATGCAAAGGGGAAGGGTGATAGCTTATGCTTCGCGCCAGCTAAAGATTCATGAGGCTAACTACCCGACCCACGATCTTGAACTCGCTGCAGTGGTGTTTGCATTGAAAATATGGAGGCACTATTTGTATGGAGTAAGGAGTACCATCTATACCGACCACAAGAGCTTGAAGTATTTCTTCGAGCAAAAGGACTTGAATATGAGGCAGAGACGATGGCTTGAGCTGTTAAAGGATTATGATTGTGATATTTTATATCACCCGGGAAAGGCCAATGTGGTGGCAGATGCTCTGAGTCGCAAGACTGATCATCCTGCCATACGAGTAAAATCGTATAGTTTGGTGATAACGCCAGACTTTCTGAACGAGCTCAAACAGGCGCAACAGGATGGATTGAAAGAAGAGAACGTGGGTTTTGAACGCGTCTTCGGACAAGTCAAGAACTTGGAAGACAATGACCATGGGATAAAGCTACGATTCGGTCGAATGTGGGTGCCCAGAAATGGGGACATTCGAGCGAGGATTTTAGATGAAGCCCACAAGTCACGATACTCGGTACACCCCGGTGCGACGAAGATGTATCAAGATCTTCGACAGGATTATTGGTGGCCGGGCATGAAGTTTAATGTGATGCAGTATGTGAACAGGTGTCTTACTTGTGCGCAAGTGAAGGCTGAACATCAGAAACCCTACGGATATGTGCAACCTCTAGAGGTACCAGAATGGAAATGGGAACACATCACCATGGATTTCGTTACCAAGCTACCAAAGACAGCTAAGCGACATGATACCATTTGGGTGATTGTGGACCGACTGACGAAGAGTGCACACTTTCTCCCTATCAGGGAAACGTACACGTCCGAAAGGTTGTCTGAGTTGTTCGTGAAAGAGATTGTGACCAGACATGGAGTTCCTGTCTCCATTGTGTCAGATCGGGATACGAGGTTTACTTCCAGATTCTGGAAACAGTTTCATGATGCTATGGGAACGAGGTTAAATATCAGTACCGCCTATCACCCTCAGACTGATGGACAGTCAGAAAGGACTATCCAAACGTTGGAGGATATGCTTAGGGCGTGCATTATCGATTTTGGAGGAAGCTGGGATGACCACTTGCCCTTGGTGGAGTTTTCATATAACAACAGCTATCACTCTAGTATCGGAATGCCCCCATATGAGGCGTTGTACGGACGACGATGTAGAATCCCGGTATGCTGGGGTGAAATTGGACAGAAAGAAATGGGAAACAAGGCTGCTGTGATCGATATGGCAGAAAAGCTACGGGTGATAAAAGCACGTATGAAGGCTGCACAAGATCGCCAAAAGTCCTACGCTGACAAGCGCCGGAGACCGATCGAGTTTGATGTTGGCGATCGAGTGTTGCTGAAAGTATCACCATGGAAGGGTATCATCCGATTCAGAAAGAGAGGAAAGTTGAGTCCGAGGTACATCGGACCGTTTCCGATAAAGGCAAGGGTAGGGAAAGTCGCGTATCGACTGGACCTACCAGAGGAGCTAAGCGGGATTCATCCTACCTTTCACGTGTCGCATCTTAGGAAGTGCTTGGCAGAAGAGCAGGCGCATGTTCCTTTGGATGACATTGAGGTAGATGACCGACTGAACTACATTGAAGAACCAGTCGCCATTTTGGATACGAAGGAAAAGCAGTTAAGGAATAAAACGGTTCGTCAAGTAAGAGTTCAGTGGAAGCATCGGAAGGGTTCAGACACGACGTGGGAATTGGAAGACGAGATGAGGAAGTTGTATCCTCATTTGTTCGATATGTAACGAGGCAGGTTTCGGGACGAAACCTATTGTAAGGAGGGGAGACTTGTAACATCCCAAATTTTTCTAAGATACAAGTTATTAGAATTCTACGTACGTGTAACGGATAAGTAACTTGTAGGAAAAGAGACGAAAAAATAACCAAGGCGAGGATTACAGATCGTGTACTCGAACTAGTAAAATTTCGAGTACTCCAGTTTCGAGTACACTGGATTTCGTGTACTCAGGATTTCGAGTACTAGACCTTGTCTATAAATAGTCGTGCCTTGGGAAATGTGACAACCTTTGGTTGGAAGCACAGTTCCTCTCGAGTACACGAAGTTTAAGTCCAAGAATTTCAAGAATCAAACTTTGATCGACCAAACGAAGTAGGAAACGCACGGGATTTTACCAGGAGGATCAGCTACCTTCAAGTAAGTGATTCATGTATAGAAAGCTGGATTTTTATACAAAAGTTAGGATGGTTAAACAAAGGGTGAACTTATGCATAAAGCTCACACCTTTATGCATAAAGTTCATAACTTTGAGGTTCCAATACGATTGGTAACAACCAAAGGAACCTAGAACTAGCTCCCCAAAGTCTTAGATGAATTTCTGAAATGTTTAATGACGAAATGATGAGTACACGAAATAATGTACAAAGGGTACTCGAAATCATACTTGGGTTATTTCGAATACATAAGTTTCGTGTACACTATTTCGAATACAAAGGGAGTATTTCGAGTACATGGGTAATTCGAGTACAGGGCCATTTCGTGTACCATGATATTTCGTGTACTCCAGTATTTCGAATACAATGGTTATTTCGTGTACATGGAATTTCGTGTACATAGCATTTCGTGAACTAGAGATGTTTCGAGTACATGGCAATTCGTGTATGTAGGAACTTAATGAAGTTCAAGGGTTTCGAACACTTAGCTAAATTTCGAAAACTTGGATTCAATAAGGGGGACTAGTAGGCTATGAGGACTTAGAATAATTTCTAAGTCTACGTATGTGATGTGATGGTATGTGATGATATGATGTAACTGATATAGGTCTTTAAGGCCCTAGCTAAGGAGTTCGACTAAGGTTAACAGGAGTCTACTGTCAGGTGAGTTCTAGACGCCCTATTCTATGTTTAATGTTTTGGGCTGGCATACATGCTTATTGTTATGTCTATGATGATATGTGCCTATGATGATAATGAATGAATGATGTTATGCCCTGACCATGTATGCATGTTAAGGTGATAGTATGATTATTGCATGAAAGTATGCTAAGAATGATGAATGCATGTTAGTAAGTTATGATGATAAACTAAATGATAACATGCTATGATGATAAATAGGGAGGTATGTTATGATGAAATCCTAGGTATGCTATGATGAAAGTATGATGTTATGATAATTACATGCTAGCAAAATGTGTTTATGTTGCCATGATGAATGATATGATGACGTGCTGCTAGCATGACATGTGCATGGTACTAGGATGTTATGATGACATGATACTAGCATACCCTGTATGGGAAATCCTATGTTATTAGGATAATGATACGATGTTATGACGAATGATGATAAGGTGCTAGTGTGTCATGTCATGATGAACGAAGGTTGCTCCAGTATTTGTACTGGGTAAGTATGGTTGCTCCCATGTTCATATGGGGTAAGTATGGTTGCTCCCGTACTCGTTACGGGGTAAGTATGACGTTGCTCCCGTACTCGTTACGGGGTAAGTATGAGGTTGCTCCCGTACTCGTTACGGGGTAAGTATGAGGTTGCTCCCGTACTCGTTACGGGGTAAGTATGACGTTGCTCCCATGTTCATATGGGGTAAGTATGGTTGCTCCAGTACTTGCTACTGGGTAAGTATGGATCTGTAGAACGCTTCGGCGGGACAGATCAACGGTTATGGAGCCTTGTGCCGGCATAAGCCCACTGTTCGAATGGTAACAGTGGAATGTATGATGATGATGATGTAAGAATGTTATGTGCTAAGGTTATGGTCTATGAGTATGAGATGATGTATATGTTAAGTATGTTTAATGTTGTTTCATGAAAACTAGAACTCACCAGCGTAAGCTGACTTGATTTAGCATGTATGTCAGGTTGAAGGTATGATAAGAGAAGGCATGGAGCTCGGGCATAGAGTCATACGATCCGGTGGTTTTGGCAATCCGATGTGATTTTGATACAGACATGTTATTGATTTCTGTTTATCAGACTATGTTTACATTTCCGCTGCATGATTATGAAAGTTTTTAGTTTAAGAGCTATGTGTTATGATGAAAACCAACCTCTGTGAGGTGCCCGGTTTTGGGGCCTCACAGTGTGGGTGACGATTCACACAAACATATATGTGAGTTTAACGTTCTAAAATGATGACTGAGAAGTAGAAAACAAAAGTCGGAAAGCAAAACCATCGTTGTGTTCGTTCGAATGACGATTCGAACGAATACGCGCGATGGTGACACGATCCGACGAAACGAAAACGAAACACGACATGAACGGAATTAATCTAATAAAATAAAATATTTAATATTTTTACAATTTTGAAACTCATCAAAATAATTAATTAACTTCTTTTTATTTAAAACATTTAAAATTACGCGTAAAGTTCCGGATACGCGACGAAAATGAGAACCGAGCAACCGAAACGAACCCGAACACCCCGGGGTATAAAAGCATCAAATGAGGGTGTTTTTCCTCATTTTCCATCAGCCCATCCTCTCTCTAAAAGCTATTTCCGAACCCTCTCTCTCACTAAAACTTTCAAGCTTCAATCCTTCGTATCTCACTCGTTTGTGGACGAAATCGGGCGTTCTTGGTGTCCACACGTAGCTCTCGATCTCCCCTACAAGGAAGTACAACGGATCTAAGCTTTTCACCAGCCAAAATCGAGGTATGATCAAGGAAAGTTCACGAAAAAGAGGGTTTTCATCGTTGGATTTTGATACACACATGTTTAGCCGGTGCCATTACTTTGCTCTTCGAACCGACACCCTCGAAGCTCTATCCGCATGTAGCAACACCTTTGTAATGGTCAGATTTAAGGTTTGAGCTGTTGAAAATGGTGAGCATGTACAGGTTCGTGGTCGACCATGGGAGGCTGGCCAAACCTCTCTTCACCCGAACCTTGTTCCATGATAGACGAACCCTAGATTCGCCACACCAGCCGCCGAACCTTCATTCTCCTCGGACGAACCCTACAAGATGCATGGCGACGAACCTTTCATGCATTCGGCGAACCTGTGATCGTGAAACTCATCAGCCGAACCTTCATAAGCAGCCGAACCATGCATCTTGTTTCTCATTAGCCGAACCAATTGAGCTACGAACCCAGCATGTAGAGCCTCGGCCGAACCATTCTACAAGAGCCGAACCTCATTGGCTGTTCACGAACCCACGACCTGAGCGAACCTATCTCCATGCACGAACCTCCCTATTCGCGAACCCACATGGTCAGTCGAACCTTGTCCCTTTAGCCGAACCTTGGCTCCAACGAACCCAAAGGTTCGCTGGAACCAAACCCAGCTCTTCGTCCTTTGGCCGGCAATGTAATTTCTTAGTTGGCCCAGCATCAATAAACCGGCCCAAGTAATTCGTCCTATGGGATATCCTAGCCCACGACTAACCCTTGGCCCATTTCCTTTTGTTGTCGGCCCACATGATATCTCGGCCCAAAGGATTCGGCCCACATGGTTTCTTTTATAACTTAAAACGCTTGATTAACGCGAATGAAATTACATATACAATACTCATCTATCAAAAAGGTGGTTTAATAACATCGTATGTTGGAATATGTTAACAATGGGGTAAGCTAATACAAAGGTAGTTATGATTGTGATTTCATGAATTTAACAATCTCAAAACATTAAGCTTATACAAGGGTGAAGTTGGTCTAAACACACAACATAAAGTCACAATTTAATAACAATCTATGACATGGGAAATAAGGGCCGAATCAAGACCATGACTCACAAGTGTTAGCCAACAATAGGGCTAACACATACACGCACACAAATCAATTACCACCAATACTTACAAGTTAAATACACCGTGAAATCAATACAGGATCGTGAAAACACAACAAATACAACCAAGGAGCGCGTGCATTTTTTTAAGCTAAGTCAACCACTACTACTACAAGGTGAGTTCATATGCCCCTTTTACTTTAATCTTAACTGATTTTAAACTTTCGGGGCTGAGAAACATGCTTACTTTTAGTTACTTAAAAGTTTTGCTTAACATATTGCTATTACATTGATTTTAGATAATACTTAATTGCTTATTATCGCTTATCATTGTATGCATGCTTGTATGATCATGACATGACAGGGATAATCAGATGAACAAGATTATATATCTTATTAATTCATCAACACATTAGAATAATATAGTTATAAGATTCTATTTTATAACACTCAGTTATTCTTACATAAACAAACATTGGAACAATCACAGGCAAAAATATGAATGTTATAAAGATATTACATATCTTTGTAGTAACATTCGACACAAGAGTTAAGTAAGTGTAATAGGATAAATCCTTTTAACACTTACCTTTACAAATCAATACATATTACAAGAGAACATGGAACAAAGAATGATAATCATGATAATGTAATTTCATGATAACAACATCATTCACTCAAATAATTAACATAATGTAATAAGACAAGTTCTTATTTAACTTTGTTAATAACACGGAGAACATATGACAATGAGAACAATAATACAGATGAACACAATTACAATTAGTTACTATTGACCTGTTGTATTATATCACTTCAATCATGTGCCAATTGTACAAGTTGATCATGTAAGGCCCTATAATTCGCTGACCAGTTAGTTTGACGTGACTAAACCGACGATAGCATAGTGGTACCATAGGTTTGACAAACCTCTAGCTTGTAAGGCTAGTATGTTGATCGTATTGATTCATTGGCCGGTAACGTATGACCGGTGACAGGGCGACTTCAAGTCAGGTTCTGGAAAGCGACACATGGTGATATTAATCTGCAGTGATAAGTAATTAATCCATCGTTTCTTGTTGTCTAGTAGACTGAGTAATGTATATTCTCATGTCATATTGCTAGTAACTGTTTCGATGAGGTCTATGGGTACACAAAGTGGTAGAGGTAAATCGGATGCATTGAAATCTGATTACGTGAGGATTTCAATGGATTCCTTTTAGGATCTATGCACTATAATTCAAGAACAAATTACAAGTGGTTAACTAACACTCTTAATATTTAAAAGTGAAACAACAGCTAACCCCACAAATATAGAATAATGCAAGGAACATATTTGATAAATCTAATATCCTTAACATATATAATGGTTATCTAAACTTCGGTTCGATAACAACAATTACATCATTATATTATTCTATACAAGTTATCACAGGTGATCAAGAATGAGATGGACATGTGGATTTGGGAATGGAAATCAATAGTTATATTTCAAGTAGTGTGGAGTTCTAGTAGTGATGTGGTGGGATGTTGGCTAGGGCTTAGTTCCCTTACATATGCCCTATATATAAGCATCACTATTAGGATAATATAGTACTTGTGAATATAACTATTGAGAAGCCATTGGGAGAACAGGTGAACAAACAACATACAAGTAACATAATTATTATTGTGAATGTGCATGTGAATGAATCAAGGTTTTCAATTAACATACTTATGAACTCACCAACCTAGTGTTGACTTTGTTTAAATACATGTTTTCTCAGGTGATGAACAGGTGTAGCTACATACATGCAAGGATTAAGCTAGAGGACTTTTAGAAGACCTAGCTTTATTTTGTGTTGCATGCTTTTGGTGACAAGAACAACGAATCATCTTTTGTATATCTTGTACATATACAAGATATAGTTACATTGATTCTTTTGATAGATTTACTTGATTAAATTATGAACGATACATTGTAATTTAATCTTGTTATTCTATATCATGGATGTGTTAGCATTTCTCATTTATTTATCATGTGCTATGTAAACAATCTGATCATTTGATTATCACTCAAGATATCGCGCCCCGGGAACCTTCCGCCCGACGGGAAAGCCGATCCGTTCCCGCCGGCCTGAGGTGTGACAAATACCTAAACTACAAAGAGCATTAATGTAGAGGTATCTCTGTAAGTCTAACAGATCTACTTTGTTGCTGACTATAATTGGAATGTCTTCTATGTTGGTATTGACGATAGAAAGCATCTCTGAATTTTTCTTTAAGTGTACTTGATCATGTAAGAAAGAAGTCTTCGGAAGCTTTTGTATTTGGAAGCTGAGCTTTTGTGTTCGGAAGTTTCTGGTCTTTATTCAGAAGCTCTTGTTTTGCTTTCTGATGATTTGGGCTTTGATTTGAATCGTTGATTTCCTTCCGCTTGACTTCTTCCGAAGTAGAAGGATTTCTTGTTTTCTTTCTTATCGGAAGAAGTTCTGAGTTTTGCTTCCGATGACATTTTTACTTCGGAAGAGTTCCTGTTCTTTCTTTTCATGTTATTAGAAGTAGAGACTTCCGAAGGTTTCTTTTGCTTCTTGCTTGACCTTTTTCTTTCAGAACCAGATTGTTGGCCTTCCAAAGAATGAGATGAATTGCTCCATCTTAACTTGACATTTCTTTCCCTGCATGGTTGTGAGTTTCTTCTGCTTCTTGGATTAAAGAAGCAATCAGCAACATAATGGCCAGCGTCTCCACAAACTAGACACACGGTTTGATCTCTTGAGGGTTTCTGAGAGTTCCTTTTTGGTGATGATTTTGAGCTATGATTTTCTGATCTGAACTGATTGGATTTTGACTTGAATGTACCAACATGACATATGTTGGAGTGGTTTGCCTAATTTCTTGGTTTACAAGCATTTCGGTTTCCTGATTTTGCCCTATGTGACTTGTCAGATGGACAAGTTACATAGTCACTTAAGGATGTACTTCCCGTTTGTACATAGTTGTCTTTAACAAAAATTGATTTGTTTTTCTTGTTCCTTTTCTTTTTGTTTTAGAACTGATTTTAATTGTTCGAAAAAAAAAACAGTTGTATCATCCTAAGATGAGCAATTTGATTGAGCATGGAAAACATCAGATGAGTCATTTTCTTATGCTACCTTATGTATGTCCAAAACTTCATCATACATAAGACTTGTTTTAGGTTTACAGTAAACCTCCACATTTGGAGTATATGCAGATGGAGATTCCATTTGATTATATCCCACCCCAGCACCTTTCTTTCTTACCAACTCAGGTATCTCAACCATTTTAACAAGTTTTCAAACTTCTCTCCTTGACTGAGAAATCTGTCTTTGTAGGATTCAACCAATACAAGTTCTGTCTTAGCAGTTATTACTCTTTCTAAAAGATTGTTTATTTGACACTGTTTGTTAGTGTATTCATGTTTTAGACTTGAAATTGTCTTTTACAGTTCTTCAATCGTTTCTTTATAGTTTCTTTTAGCTTCAACAAAATTTGCTTTGACAACTTGTACTGACTCAAGTTCCTCACAAACTTGAGCATTGAACCGTTTGTAAGAATTTATTTATTTCAAAACATTCAGGGGTGCACATAACATCTATTACCTTGAAAGTAGAGTTGGAGTCATTTGCCATGAGTGCATTGTTTGAGGTAGATTCTTCCTCAGCTTGAAAGCTCCTGTCAGAGAAGTCATGTTGTTCTGAAATGTTTGCATTGTTGGACTAATTTGTTGCTTTAGATGCTTGGTTGTTTGGTTGAGATGAAGTTGATAGGTGAGAATTTGGAGACTTGCATTCTAGCAAAATGCCCCGGTTGCTGACAATTGTAGCATTTGATACCAAAGATCAACAATCCAATAAATCTGAATGGTTATCGCCCCATTAATTTGATAGGTTACATTTATAAGACGATAGCAAAGATCTTAACGAATAGGCTAAAGAAAGTGATTGGCTCGATGGTTAGTAATGTGCAAACAACCTATGTCTCGGGAAGATTTATTTTGGATGGTTTCCTTCTTCTAAATGAAATGTATGCACACTTAAAGGCAACCAAAAGAAAAGCAATGTTTCTAAAGTTAGATTTTGAAAAAGCTTTTGATTATATTAGTTGGAAATTCCTGGACTCAGTTATAGAGAAAATGTGACACCCCAGTCACTTTCATGTCCCCTCAGGACATTTTACAACATTATTTAATAAATTACGTTAGGTCCCAGTCAAAACAAAAACGACTTTTGTGTTTTACAAACTTTTAAACATACTATTACCAACACCTGTTAAAAACAAGTTTAAGTTTAAGTATGTTTACAAACTCCACCAAACATTTATTACACAAAAGCTTCACGCATGTTCGATTATTTATATATTAAACCACCACACGAGCCTCCACGTTCGATTCCCGATCACCATCACCGCCCACCCTGCTCTTTTGTACCTGTAACACCACATTTAAAGTCACCATTAGTTCGTTAGAACTAAGTAAGATTACCCCATCATTCACCAAGTGTATTCCATAACACCATATGGATACACTACTGAGGTTTCACATAAAATGTTGACAACAACATTTAACCACATTTAAAACGATTTACTAACGGTTCGTTTTCAACCAAAACCTCAATATATCTCCCATTCATGCGCAATTGTTATAATTTAATATAACACATATATTAATACCCAACACACCAATTGCGCAACATATTTCACCAAAAATCGTAATTCACAAATTTGACACTTGAATTTCAAATGTCAACACCAAAACATAAACCTTACCAATCCAACATCTACGCATTCGTAGATCACGGCATGTTCACACACCTTGTGAATCATGCAGCAACAATAACCACAATAACGATAACGGCATGTTCACACACCTTGTGACTCATGCAGCAACCATAACTACAATTGTGATAACGGCATATTCACACACCCTGTGAATCATGCAGCCACAATAACCACAATAACGATAACGGCATGTCCACACACCTTGTGAATCATGCAGCAACAATAACCACAATAACGATAACGGCATGTTCACACACCTTGTGACTCATGCAGCCACAATAACCACAATAATGATAACGGCATGTTCACACACCTTGTGAATCATGCAGCAACATTAACCACAATCACATATAACACCATCACTTGTAGTATGGACACACCCAGTCCCTAAGTACAAGTTCTATCAAATAGGTAACCTACCTTAATTTGAAGAGTTATCAAAAATCACCAACTCTTTTCCAGGCCTTCTAGAACTAGATTCACCTCCACTTCCTATTATATATTTACATATAACAGGATTTAACAACATGAACACACAACTTGTGTTATTTATATATTCTAATTCATTTGACTTGTTTCATTCTTTATTTTCAATCAAAACCTCGTTGAGGCTTTTATCAATAACCCATGTGTATAAATTAATCTACACATGTTCGTTATCATATTTAAATCCTCATAACATCGTTTTACGCTAAAATCATTAACTTTCAACTTTACACTTTAATTTATCATTCTAAAGAATGATACAAAACTATCACAACCACTCTTTAATCACCCCACTAATAATCATACTCAATAATATGAGTTTCATAACAAACGGGCATTATAACGGATCAAAATCAAAATTTCACCGTTAAAACATCAAATTCTCTGTTTCTAATCATCATATAATGCTCAAAACTCAACCCAATGTCACGATTCTAGAACCCTGGTTTATAATCCCATCAAATCCTTCAATGATGATTCAAAGATGAGAAAACATGATTACCTCGAGTGGTTCACAACCTTGACTCGTGATTGAAACTCGATATGATGGATCGTCACTCGGACCTTCCCCTCTTCTCCTTTTCTTCTTCTTCTTTTTTTTCTTTTCTTCCTTTCTCTCTTCTTCTCTTTTTTTCTTTCTTTCTTTTTTTCTTTCTTCTTGTTGCCACCACTAGCATACATACGTACATAGATATTTTTTTTTCCTTCTAGAATATTACATCATGCATACATATATATGTTTTTTTTCTTTTGTGGTTTACATGTATCCACGTATGTGTATATATATATTTATATATAATTTTTTTTATCCACCACATATATATGTTGACTTTCTTTTATTGTTATTATTATTTAAAAAAAACGGGTCGTTACAAATCTCCCCTCCTTACAAAGGTTTCGTCCTCGAAACCGGTTACTCATCAAAAAGAAAAAGATAAAATTTCCTCATTTCATCTTCTGACTCCCACGTTGCGTCAGATCCTCTTCTATTTTTCCATTGAACCTTCACCTGGTTCAAGGACTTGTTTCTGAGTTGTTTAACTTTTCGGTCTAATATAGCTATCGGCTTTTCCACATAGTTCAACTTGTCATCAATTTCCAAGTCTTCTAGTGGCACATAAGTCGATTCATCAGCTAGACATTTTCTCAGATATGATACATGAAAAGTATCATGTATACCACTCAGTTCCTCTGGTAGCTCAAGGCGATAAGCAACATTACCTATCCGAGCTATAATCCTGAATGGTCCGATGAAACGTGGACTTAATTTCCCTCGTTTACGAAAACGAATCACACCCTTCCAAGGGGAAACCTTTAACAACACAAAGTCTCCCACTTGAAATTCAATCGGTCGTCTTCTTTTATCTGCATACGACTTTTGACGGTCTTGTGCCGCCTTCAAGTGAGCTCGTATCTGATCAATTCGTTGGTTTGTAACTTTAAGTATCTCTTTATTTTCGAGCTCTCGCGGGCCAACTTCTCCCCAGCAAACGGGAGTACGACATCGCCTTCCATATAACATTTCATATGGGGGCATTCCCAACCCAGAATGATAACTGTTGTTATACGAAAATTCCGCTAGAGGTAGATAGTCATCCCAACTACCTCCAAAATCAATGATACATGCTCGTAGCATATCCTCCAGTGTCTGAATGGTTCGTTCACTCTGACCATCAGTCTGGGGATGATACGCCGTGCTCAACAACAGTTTCGTGCCCAATTCCTTTTGAAAATTCCTCCAGAAATGCGAAGTGAATCGTGTGTCTCGATCGGACACAATCGTCACTGGTATGCCGTGACGCGACACTATTTCTTTCACATACACTTCAACCATCTTCTCGGAAGAATATGATTCACGAATAGGAATAAAATGAGCACTTTTAGTCAACCGATCCACAATGACCCAAATCGCATCATACCCCTTTCGGGATTTCGGGAGTTTAGTAATTAGGTCCATTGTGATGTGTTCCCATTTCCACATAGGAATCTCTAAAGGCTGTAATTTGCCATAAGGCTTTTGATGCTCAGCCTTAACTTGTAAACAAATTAAGTATTTTTCAACATACTTAACAATATCTCGTTTCATACCTGGCCACCAGTAATTTACCCGAAGGTCTCGATACATTTTAGTGGCCCCCGGATGAATTGAGTATCTTGATTTATGAGCTTCCTCCATCAAATCGATTTTCAAAGAACAAGTGGGAGGTATCCACACCCTGCCCCATCTTGTCTTTAAACCGCGACTATCTTCCTCCAGATTATGAGCTTGCCCCTTTATTCGGTCTC
Organism: Mikania micrantha; assembly: GCA_009363875.1. NCBI lineage: Eukaryota > Viridiplantae > Streptophyta > Magnoliopsida > Asterales > Asteraceae > Mikania > Mikania micrantha. Next base: position 42,402,369 of record CM018691.1, on the reverse strand, counting down.
GTTTCCAGTTTCTTCTTTTAAAGCTTCAATTTGAGCTTCTTTAATTTGATCCACCAAATCAGAGGAAATCACAATCTTCATTGTGGTAACCCGAATGGGTTCATGTTCTTCCTTCCTACTCAAGGCATCCGCCACCACATTGGCTTTTCCCGGATGATAAAGGATTTCATAATCATAATCCTTGAGTAGTTCTATCCAACGTCTTTGCCTCATATTTAATTCCTTCTGTGTAAAGAAATATTTCAGGCAAGGGGATCCACTGCCACTGTTTCTGTTCATTATTGGGATGGAAGCACTATATGTGGTTATGGAATCTGCATGTGTTTTGGGTTTGCTGCATGGGATTAAAATTGGTGTAAACAGCCCCAATTCATCAACTAATTGGACATACCTTAGATATTGAGAAGTCATCTTCTCGTTGTTTTCTTGACAGAAGTTCTCAAACTTCTGTTTCAGCATGTCCTTTTTGTTTTCCTTGACATCTTCAGATCCATCATACATCTGCTGTAGAGAGTTCCACAGCTCCTTTGCATATTTGTATTTCTTGAATGCGTGTATGATTGAGTTGGGAATCGCCATCTGGATGAGCCATAAAGTCTTTGAGTCCACCTCCATTCTCTTGTAATCTTCATCAGAATAAAGAGCTGGGTCTTTTGGCACAGCTGCTCCACCGGTGCCTACAACAACAATAGTTGGGATGAACGGTCCCTAAAGAACTGGCTTCCAAAGTTTGAAGTCTTGATTCCTAATGAAACACTCCATCCTGACCTTCCATGTATCATAATCATCAGGAGTAAACATGGGAGGCTTAATTAGAGTACCGTTCACTGTATCATGTTTGTTTAAAGTAGCCATTTGAACAAACACAGAAGATATGAGTTTTGAAATAATGAGATTGTAGAAGAAATAGAACTGGTAACTTAAGGATGATTAATCACTTAAGTTAAAGAGCCAAAGCTCTGATACCACTTGTAGGATCGGGTTTGTTATCTTCAAACAACACTTCACAAGTATTTCTTTCTATCAATCTAACAGATGCGGAATTTCTGTTAGAAGGATCTCTCAAACACTCCAGGCAAACAAATAATCTTTGAACAAAAGGAAAAACACAAGAGTAATTTTCAAGCACAAAGATATATTTCTCTCAAAGTAAGTAAAAGCATACCGCTTACAGGCTACAGCTGTATTCTCTTAGGAATACATGTTAGGTATACTAGGCAGTAAACAAAAGAAAGCTTATTCTAGTATCTAACATGTCTTAACAGGCTAAGACACTCAATTACAATGATTACATTTATAGACATTAACTTTAACAAAAGACAAGCTAATAAATACAAAAGGCATTTAATGTTTTGATCTTTATGGCTTCAAGCAATTTTTGCATTTAATGCTGCTAAGGAGAGGTAAGGTGTTGTGTCTGACTCACGGTATGTCTCTCTGATTTGATCAGACCAACTTGTTCGTTGCCAGTGACTTTTGTACCATAAAGTGCAGTCAGCAGAAGTCTTTGTCAGAGAGTTAGTCTCAGAAGTTTCTTTGTACAAGAAGTTGCTGAGTAAGCTATCGGAAGCTCTTGTCTTCGAAAGCTTTTGACTTCAGAAGCTTCGGTCTTGAAATTCCTCCAAGTGTTGAACTTCTGATGGCTGAGGAGGTCTTCAGAATCAATTGTCTTGTATAGCCTTCGGCAGGAATGAGTTATTCTTCGGAAGTAATGTTGCTTCCGAAGAGTAACTCCTTCCTTTTGAAGGCTGTTAGGCTTTAGAGTGTTTAGGACTTAGTCAAGAAGAAGAGTTTGGTGAGCATCAACCTTTATTGTTCTTAGAGTGATACATCATGTGTTTTCTTAGTATACTCCATCAAGGTTTTAATTGAAAAATAGATGTTTTGTAAAGAAAATTTGTTGTTTGACTGGGTAAAGTGAATCCCAAAAAAAGTGAACTTCTTTGCATGGAGAGCAAGTCTAGATAGAATTCCATCAAAAAATAGCATTGGCCAAACGAAATGTTTATGTATCCTCAACGATATGTGACACATCGAGAGTCACTAGAATCCACCGATCACATGTTAATTAATTGTGAATATGCGGAGCAGATCTGGAGTTTGGTGAAATCATGGTGCAGAATGGAAATAAAAAAAAGAGATACGGTGAAACAACGATTGAAGGTAAAAGATTGGATTCAAGGAAATAAAGATTACAAGAAAATGGCTCTTTGTATCATCTTGACTACCATGTGGTAGGGGTGTTCATCAGTTCGGTTAACGGTTTGTTCGGTTTATTCGGTTCGGTTTAATCGGTTTTCAAAATTTTTTCCCCATAACCGTTAACCGAACCGAATTCGGGAAATGGTTATCCGAACCGAATTCAACCGAATTCATTTCGGTTCAGTTTCGGTTATAACCGAACAAACCTGTAATCCCCACTATTTTCAGTTTTCATTTAATCCTTGTAATGTGCTCAATTCGAAATAAATAAAAGTTTGGGATATTATTGAACATTTAAGTTATGAATTTATAATTAATTAAATGTTACTTCATTAATATGACAATACTAATAATGAATAAAACAATACATAATCTTAGGGGTTGGATCCACTAAGAACAAATTTTTGCCTAAGAAGAGTAAGAACCAATAGAAATTTGACACGTGTCATCATAAAACATTAATACAGTACAAAAAACGAAATACAGTACAAAAAGAAACAAAATCCAGTACAAAAAATCAAAAATCTAGTACAAAAAAAATCCAGTACAAAAAAAATAAAATATAGTACAAAAAACAAAAATCTAATACAAAAAACCATAAAAATACCGTATAAAAAATATAGAACAAATCTAGTGCAAAAAAATAAAAATCTAGTATAAAAAATAAGATTTTATACATAAATTATGTGACACGTGTCAAATTCTTATTTGTTCTCACTCTTCTTAGGCAAAATGCTCTTCTTATTTGATCTTTCCCCCATAATCTTAACTTTTATAAATTTCATTTTATAAAAGAATTATAATTTTGAAATTTAAAAGTCATAATAGGTTATAAAATAAAAGCATTTTATTTTGTAAATAACCTATTCTTAAATTTATAAGGTATATACATAATAATAATAACAATAATAATAATAATAATAATAATAATAATAATTAAGACATTATAATTATAAAAAGGTTTTTATAAATTATTTTATGTTTTATACTAATTATTTATAAAGTCTAAATATTGAAAATAAATAAAACATTTTATAAATTTTAAACATAAAAAGGATTTTTTTTTTTTAAATTATATGTCTTAAACAAATTTATAAAGTCTAAGTTACTTTATAAATCTTGAAATACAAAAAGGTTGTTAACTAGAGGGGTTAGAAATGACAAGTTATATAACTAGTTTATGAGAGGAAAAGGTTTATTTTTAAACTGAAACAACATGGGAAATGGAGGGGCTAATGTTGTAAATCCCGAAACCCACTCCTTCTTTCTCGCCCGGTTACAACCCAAACCGACCCACCGACCCGTCACGACCCAAACTCTTATTCACGCGGATTCTAATCAAATTGGAACGGGATTTGGGAAGGATACGGATACGTGAATCGTATCAAACAATTAATTCGAAAAATAAACATCAAATCATTCGGATTTGATCTTCATAAAAACAAAACATCAACCAAAAATAGGACTCGACCTAAACGAGTATAAAAACCCAATTCATCAACCCCATTTCGTGTCTTTAACTCCTGCGAATTTGTCTGAGCAAGAAATAGAGAGCATAACACAAGCAACAAAGCGATTCAAGATCAAATACTCGACCGAACCTCTGCTCTACTCGAACACCACATCATCGACACCTAAATCAGGTAATCTATATGCCATTCTACTCGAAATCAAGTGAGGATTAAAAGCCCTAAGCTTTTAATCACTCACAATCCATGAATCAAACGAATTCGGGCTAGAAGTAAACTAGGGTTCATATGGTTTTGTGTTCGATTTGAACCACTGTATAACATTGTTTAGAAACAAAACCATTCAAGGTTTCACCCCCCAGCCCAGCGGTTAAGCCCGCCGGCTGAGGGGGAATGGGTCTCGGGTTCGAACCCTGCAACCGGCCCAGAAATCGTATTTTTTTTGTTTTCCCATCTATTTAACCCAATTTTTTTTATAAAAAAATATGTTAAAAATTCTATAAAATATTTTTATACATGTTGTTCAATCTCAGTCACCTTACACCCAAAATCTTTAATAAAAACTAAATAAATCTATTTAGTTATTTAAAAATTTAATATTGTTTAAAACTTAAACTAAAAGAAAATATTTTGTTAAGCTTTCTGTTAGAATTTAATTGGTAAATTCTAAATAGAATATAATAATTTTTTTTCCTTTAAACTTGTTTAATTAAATGTAATGCTAAATAAAAGATTTTAAAAATCAAAGTTTGTGTAAAATCATATATATAAAATAAACAAATAAAAGTTTGCAAAACTTATTGTAAGGATTACATGAAAGGACTTTTAATAAAATTCAATTATCTTTTTATGAAGTTATTTAATTTAAAAGGTTTTAAATAAGATTTGAGTAACCTCTTTATAAAGATTATTTTAAAAGGAATTTTTTTTAAAACATCAAAAACATTTTGCTTTGATAAACAATCTGTTGAAGTTTTTTAAATTACAATAAAATGGATTTTTATCAAAATGATACGTATTACAAATATTTTCAAAAAATGAAATAATTGTTTTGAACTCAAGATAATTCAAAAGGATTATTTTAAATTTATAAATTTTTAAAAGACCAAATAAAATTTTATAAATTCAAATATACAAACTTGAAAAATACAAATAAATAATTGAATAGATGGGAAATTAATCCAAGTAGTATACTTAGAAATTCAATTCTAAAATAATAAATAAAAAGGAATATTTAATATTTTATTTTTATTTATTATAAGAATATTATTAAATATTCTTAAACAATTAGTCTAGTCATACAAATAATATTGATTAAATAAAAAGAATATCTTTGATATTCTATTTTATTTAAGTCAATATTTAGTCTATTTTATTCATACAAATAATATTAATAAATAAAAAGAATACATTTGATATTCTATTTTATTAATTAATATTATAAGATTAGTTATTCTAAGTATCCATTCAAAACATAGTTTTATTCAAACTAGGACTTCCATTAGGATTGCCATAGTTTCTAGGATTCTTGAACTTGAACTATAGGATTGCTAAGACTTGAATTACTCAAATTATAGGTGAGTAGATAGCCTTACTTCCTCATTGTTTAATCAAGGATTTGGAAACTAGCCTAAGCATCCTAACAAGTGAGTTCTTCACACTCCCTTTTACTTCTTGTTTTTGGGATGTTACACATGTCATATTCAAACTATTATTCATTCTATTATTCAATTCAAACTTATGATGCAAGCCTTAGACTTATTTAGTTTTATGTGTAGATGCTAAGTTTATACAATGTGTTGATTCTATGTGTGTTGCCAGTCAAGCAAATTAGTACTTAGTAGCCTAAGGTGGTTAGATACTATCTTCGCAATGGCTTTGGCCTTTGTGTGAAAAAGGTGAAAAGTACATTAGCAAACTAGTTGAATTACAAATGATAATTCTTGTATTTTTATACTTGAATTATTATGTAAGGATACTTGTTTGGACACAAGCATTTGTTATTCATATATTCATTCAATTATTCAAACTTGTATTATGCTATGCCTTTGATACATATTCTATTTAAGTTCTAGTTTGCATCCTTTTATACTTAGTATTCAAACTTAGTGTGTAAACTCACCAACTATGCAAATAGTTGACAAAAATTTATTTTACATGTGTGACATGTTAAGGAAGAGAAGATTCAAGACATAAGATAGGTCTAGAGACCTAGTTTAATTTAATCAAATGTTTAAGACTTTATTTATTGTTATGTTTTCATTTGAATTTGGATTATTGTAATGACTTTGAATGATTGATTTATTGAATGAATGAATGTTTGAATTAAATACAATTGTTTAATTATTGAAACTTACACATAGCACCATGAGTAATGAACAATCTAACTCGCGCCCCAACGTATTCCGCCGTTGGTTGGGGTGTGACAAAACCGAATAAAAACCAAATAAAGCGGTTAAAAACCGAATAAACCGAGCCGAATTCAACCGAATAAACCGAATTCAACCGAATAAACCGAATTCAACCTTATATTATTAATAAAAATGATAAATTTAATTATGAATTCGATTTAATCGGTTAACCGAATAAACCGAACAAACCGAATTAAAAAAAAATCGTCAACCGTTAACCGAACCGAAAACCGAATTCGGAATTCGGATACGGTTAGGAACCGAACCGAAAACCGAATTCAGAATTCGGTTCGGTTTTTTTCGGTTACGGATACGGTTTGGTTATCGGTTTTAAAAGGTTTTCGGTTTTTCTGAACACCCCTACCATATGGTTTATCTGAAAAGCAAGAAATGATAGAGTTTTCAAAAAATGAAAAAAGTGTCCGGAGAATTTATTGGAGGAGATCAAGGCACATGCTTTCAGTTGGACAAAAAATAAATAGATCGAAGTTGTAATCTTAAATGGTTAGATCAGTTTAATTTTAATTTTCAGTTTGATGGATAATCTGGTGTAAAATGGTATAATTTTTTCAAGCACCTTGCTTGAAATAAGCTTAATATCAATAAACTATCTTGCCGTTAAAAAAAATAATAAAAAAAAAACTTTATGTGAAACCCTATTTAAAACATGACATACAGATTGCAGATAAAACAGCTTCTCCCATTAAATTGTGTGGCTAACCAGAACTAGTAAGCATGACATTCATCATATTTTTTAAAGTTCTTTCATATTATTGAGATGTATAAGGGGCACTACCTGAGCAATAAAGCTCAAAAGTCAAAAGAGCCGATCCTAACTTCATCTTCTTCCCCTTTTCTCACCTGCAATTCCCACAATGGCATCTAAACATACCGTTCAAATTACCATCGCCACCCATTTCCCAATCAAACTTACAGCCAACGACCTTCCAATCTCACATCCTCAAGTTGAATCAACCCTTTTAGGGATTGAAGTCAATATTTTTTTTAACCACCCAAACAATTTCTTGTTGACAAGGATCAAAGCAAACCGAACCCTGATTTCCTCCCCATGTTATTGTCAATACCAAATCCTAATATGTGAAATCCATGAAAGTTGCTCTGACCTGATTCACCCTTAATCTCATTTGTTGCCAATGTCACTTTTGGTTCAAGCATTTAAAAACGCTTACAAGCAGATAACAGAAAAGAAACCCATTAATCATAAGATTCATGACTAAAGGTGACTCACTTGTGTTATAGTGGCCTATCGGGCCTTGGTCAACATTGACAAGGGTTTACAAGCAGATAACAGAGGAGAAACAAAAGGTATGCAATTGTTATTGTGATTTAAAAGTATGGTGAACTTACAAAAAGAGCTAACAACCCATGAACATGATATAGGTTGCAAGAATTTGGTTGTAGGACTTGGAGAGTGCCAATGACCCTTCAACACAAGGTAGGTGGCTTTATGTTCAGTTATTACAAATATTAGGTTCACAAAAAATGGGATTTTTAATTTGAATTAGCTCAAAAGGGTTTTAATTTGATCTTGGTGAGTCAAAACCTTAGTAATTCGTGAAAACACAAATCAAAGAAATTGTTTTTGATCTCTCAGTGACTCTGAATCTCTGATCATCAGAATTAATCAATAAGATTATTAAAATAATCATATTGTACTACTAATTATTAAAAGTCTTTACATAATGTCGAACCAAATTTTGTACCTGTTTTAAACAAGTGATGCTAACTTGTATAATTTAATATATGCAATCTTGACAAATTCAACAAATAGAAGAGATTAATATATTAACAGAAATGTTAAATTAGTAATAAATGGAGTTGGCCTCTCTTTCTAGGAAGAAGACTAGATCAATTTTGTAAATTTCATACATCTGTGTTCATCTATTTCAATTCAACCTCTGCTTTTAGTATTCCATAATCATGGCCTTTGCCACTGGCAAGGAGTCGGCACCCTCCACCTCCTGCACACAACCCTCGGTATCATGTCGTCACTTTAAATTTCCTGAAATTCTGATAGCAACAGAAAACTTCTCTGAGTCATTAGTGATTGGGAGAGGAGGGTTTGGGAAAGTTTATAAAGGCAACATAATAAATGGATCAAGCATGGTTGTTGCTGCAATCAAACGTCTAGATTCCATGTCGAATCAAGGGGCAGCCGAGTTCTGGGCGGAAGTTGAAATGCTTTCGATGTTGCGACACTGTAATCTTGTGTCTTTGATTGGTTACTGTAATTATGAACAAGAGATGATACTTGTATACGAATATATGCCCAACAGCACACTTAATGATCATCTACATGAGCGCCGTACCCCTCTTTCTTGGCTTCAGCGACTCAACATTTGCACAGGTACAGGTCGTGGGTTACACTACCTGCACACTGGCACAGGGATTGCATCCGGTGTCATACATCGCGATGTCAAGGGCTCTAATATATTAGTACACGAAAGTTGGGCGGCTAAGATATCAGACTTTTGGTTGTCGAAAATAGGCCCAACGAACCAACCATCTACATATGTCAATACCCTTATTAAAGGCACTTTTGGGTACTTGGATCCTAATTATTATGCAACTGGTAAGCTGACAAGAAAGTCTGATGTGTATGCTTTTGGGGTGGTGTTGTTGGAAGTGTTGTGTCGGAAGCGTGCGGTTGATAAAAGCCTTGATGAGGAGCAATGGGGTTTAGTGACATGGGTTCAAGATTCTATCAAGGAAGGAAATTTAAAGAATATAATCGATTCAGATATAAGGGGTGAAATATCTCCAAAATGTTTGAAGGAATATGTTAAACTTGCAGAGAGGTGTTTGCACAACAGCCCGAAACACAGACCTACCATGGCTGAGATTCTATTTAGTCTTGAGTCTGTGATGGCCATACAAGAGAAATTCAATAATTCATTGCAATCTGCAAGCAGAACACTATTTGGTAGAATGGTTAATTTATTTCCCTTCTCCTCAAATCAAGAAAACTCTGGTACTTCCAACTCTTTTTCTATTTTAATTGCTGGGTGGTCACTAATTAGCGTATTACATGTAGTAATGACACGAAGTCTAGGGTTCTTTTGCAATGAGATGCTTGATTGGGATGTTTTAGAGGCCATAGTTCTTTTTATTGTTCTAAACTGTACATAATTGGTTTCATGTTACTAGTTAGAAGATATCACTTGTGTTGACACTATGTGACAGGGCTTGCCACTTAGGAGGTAATAAGGTTTGATAGTACAGAGACACCAAATTATCTGAAAGTCTTATATTTAATTATGTCTTGCAGTTATCCTTCAAATTGATTTATAACTTCAAATTACATATTGCAGCATATAATCTTCACAATAATTCATACTTGTCATTTTAGTAGCCTTTTCTTTGGAAAGCTTAAACTTACACTTTTTCTGTTTGTATTCATCTATTTTAGTCCAAGGTGATTTAAATTTATCAACCAATAGCAAAGGCAACAATATGTTTCCGCATATGAAAGAAGTTCCTGCTCATTTCCCAAGTCCAAGCCCAATCTTGAAAGAATTTAGGTTTTCGGATTTAGAAAAAGCTACAAGAAGTTTTAGTCCAGATTTGATATTGGGCGTGGGGAGTTTTGGAAATGTGTTCTTAGGTTGGGTTAAGGAGAACACATTAGCCCCTTCAAAACAAGGTGTTGGGATAGCTGTTGCTGTTAAAAGGCTCAACGAAGAAAGTGTTCAAGGAGCTGCAGAATGGCAAGTAAGTATCACCAAATGCGTCTCCATTTATTAGTGCAATGAAGGTCGTAAATTTGAATTTTGATGGAAGAATCCAATGAAAGTAAGATAATTTTGGATGGAATTTTGGTATATAATTATTCAAATTTTTGTGTATATATAACAAAATTTTTTATATAATTTTTATAAAAAAATGTTCACCTTTATATATAAAACTTGCTAGAATTTCAGGTTATCACCGGAAAACACATAAAATTTCAAAATCGCCGGAATTTTTGCCGGAATTTGAAAAGTAATCGTAATAATAATTCGTAATAATTTACTTAGAAAATATAATGATTATTCATAATTAAATTTATATAAATATCTAAAAATATTCTTTTAATATCGTTGTTATTAAATAAGAGAGAATCGAGAAAACGAGAAATACCAAGTAATAACATGTGTCCTCTCATTTCATATGAGAGAGGCGAGAAAACAAAACTAAAGAGACATCACATAGTGACAAGTGTCTTTTTTAGCTATTTTTTTTTATTATAGTAAGATTATTTTTGTATAAACTTGTTAATTATAATTAAATCATAAATATCATGTTATATATAACAAGTATAGTTATAAATATTTATAAAAATAATTAAATTAAATAAGTAAATAATAATTGAGTCGAGCTAAGCCGAGGTCGAGCTTGAAAATTTTCCTATGATCGGAGCCTGAGCTTAACAAATAAAGCTTTAAGTGAGCCAAGCTCAAGCTGTTTTAACTCAAAACAAGCCGAGCTCGAGAGTATTACAAAAAATGCCAGCTTCCTAGTTGCCCTATATAATCCATTGGCCATCATCAGTGAATCGAATATATACACATACATTCATGCGTTGGTGTGTATTGTACACTGAATACAAATCGGTTTAGTATTCTTATGGTTAATTTGATCATTACATATAATTTGTGTGATTGAGTGATTTAATGCCATGAATAAAGCGAGTGATTTTACGATCCAGGGAAGGTCACTATGCAACAGTTTGTTGGCTTCATTTTCTAGTTAATGTTAATGCCCACTATCATACAACTATCATGCAAACTTTATTGAATTTTGTGACAGGAGACCTCTTTAGATTGTGGCAATTAGACAAGTGAGCGACAAACACATGTAAAACCATTATGATTTAGTAGCCCAGGAATCTCTTTGACAGAATATTGCTAAATGTTTTGTTTTATGGATCTTTTTGCTAAATGTATCTACAAAATTTGTGAGTTCAGGCAGAGGTGAACTTCTTAGGACACTTGGCTCATCCTAATATCATTAGACTCTTGGGATACTGCAGAGAAGAACTTGAGCACTTGCTTGTTTACGAGTACATGCCGAACAAAAGTTTTGATTGCTTTTTATTCTCAGGTAAACCATACGAGGATCTTTCCGAAATCATTATTTGCTTATTTGCTATGTAAGATGAAATCTTCACATGCGCCAGTTATTGCGGAACCACTTTCATGGGGAACACGACTTTTGATAATGATGGGAGCTGTTTGTGGAATGACACATTTGCATTCAAATAATATCGTTAGTCGTGGTTTAAAAAGCTCTGACATATTACTGGATAAAGTTCGTACCCATAAGCTCATTATGATTGATAGGGGTGATCAAACCACCTTAAATTTATCTGTTGTGCCCATCAAATTGGTTAATCACTTAATTTTACCCTTTCTTATTCCAGGACTTTAATGCAAAACTAGGGGATTTTGGATTGATGAGAAGATGTGGCTCTGAAACAGGGGAAACACATGTTAGTACTAGGGTTATGGGAACGTGTGGTTATGGAGCCCCGGAGTACATTAGGACAGGTGTGTTACTATCTATCTAATGAAGTGAATTAATTGATAGAGAATGTTCATTTTGGATTTGTGTTTTTGCATGAACAATTGTTCATTTTGGATTTGTGTTTTTGCATGAACAATTGTCTGTAATTTTGCAAAGGTCAATGGCTCAATGCCTTCATTTTTAAAACCTGTTGGTCAAACACACAGTGCTATATAAACTTTGAGGTTTGAACAGTCAACACTCTTTAATTTTACAGGTCATTTGACTGCAAATGTGACATCTACGGTTTGGGAATGGTGTTGTTAGAAAGTATAACAGGTCGGAGGGCAATGGATGCTCAACGACCTAAAGGGCAGAAGAGCTTGGTGGAATGGGCCACTCGTGTTGGACCAAATCTAAAGAAAATAATGGATCCACGCCTTGAAGGTAATTACCCCCAACACCTTGCTTCCGAATACGTTGCGCTTGCTTTAAGATGCGTTGCTAAATGCTAACAACCCCAAGGATAGGCCTTCTGGTGAAGAAGTTTTGCAGAGTTTGGAACAAATATATGCAAAACAAAATATTACAATGAGTAACAGGTAATGGAAGAAAAAAAAGAGACAAGTTGCTATTACACGAGTTATTGTTTATGTGTATTATTAATGTTTCCCCAAGTAGCTTGCAGAAAAAAAAAACTACACATGATGTCCTACATAAACGTTAAAACGGATGTACTTAAATATTTATATAAATTCTCTTTTGTTGCATAACTCATAACTCAACTATAGCAAGTAATTTCTCATGGCTTGCATCTAATCTACTTTGACAAAAGAATAATAAGAGAACACACATTATTATAGTGTCTTCCCGTTATTGTTTTCTTGTTTCTTTCTCATATTAAATAAGAAAACACATGTCGATTGATGTAATTATCTGGTGTTAAATAATGATATTTAAATAAATATGTTTTTAGATATTTAAATAAATTTAATTATATATAATTATTATATATTCTCTAATTATATGATTATAAATTATTAATTAAATTTTTTATTACTTAATCTGTATAATACACAAGTTTACTAAGCTTGTAACTCATAATTGAATCTATTCATTGAAATTGTAAAGCAATATACCAAGAATATATGGGACAAAAGTTTATATCCGTTACAATCTGTAGTTCATTGTTTATTGACTTTGAACAAAGGTCCTTATTTGGTTAATTTCAAATTGAGTTTTATTTATTTTAAGAAGTTATATATGTTCAATTCAATAAAACTGAAATGTTTTTGCTCTCTCATTTTGCAGTTTTAGTTTAATCAAGAACTGGGTTTTAAAGTGATAAAGAGATTATTACATTAAAGTAGTTGGATACTTGGATATCAAACATGTATAAAACTAGTTTAGAGTGGGTTGCTTTTTGGAGTCATGACGAATAAGGGATTTAAAAGAAATTGACTATTTATACATTGTTTACGCATTGCATGATGATATCAAACTATTTTTTGTAAAATTTGAATGAGAAACACGACTCAATTTTAAAATTTGAAACATGAATTTAAAAGTTTATCATGTCGATATATTTTATAAAGTAAGGAAAAATTATGTCGTAAAAACAAAAACACCAACAAACATGAAAAGAAAGTATTAAAAAAATTGTTGGTTAAAGATAAAACAGCTGAAAACATTTAAAAGATCTTTTCATGCAAAATAATATTATATTTGACACGAACCGTTTTGAATAAAATTTATATCGAATATTAGTAGGGAAACGGGCATGACAAGTAGCCTGGGTCATGTGAACTTTGATGACATAAAACACAACACAATGAAGGAACTAGTTTTTGGCATTCCACACATAAATCACCCAAAGGTACACTGTACACGCCCTATCGGATTTTTCTTGGCCCAAAGGTTTTGAATATCCATAGCTTAACTTTGAGGTGGACAAATGAGGGTTTTTCTGGAACCAGTTCCACTTGTAAAAGGTTTTAGTTTCTATCAACAAATTGATCGGTTTTTGGCAGGTTCTGGTTCGGATTTTGGCGGTAAAAGTGGAACCAGTTACGGTTTTTATGGTTCCGTTCCAGTTCTGGTTCTGATTTCTCTAAAAACCCGAAACCGCCTGTACCCACCGAATACACCGTTAACAGAACAAACGAACATACCTGGTTTAAAGGGCATGAAAGTAACTTCCTATACTTGAAAGGAAATTAATTATTGTACCATTTAAATAATGAGTTTATAAATAGTTTATTTTTATTTCTCTCCAACTTATTGGTTTTCATTTGAATGAATCTCTATATATACATACATAAAAAAATTTGTGCCCCCGAAAAAAATAGGCATAGGACAGAGGTTGGGTTTGCCCCTCTCCGGGCCACCCATGACCACCATTATAACCTATATACATTTATAAGTTTTATGAACAATAAAAATAATTTAATAATAATAACTAGTGGGTTTCACCGCGGGTTGCGGCAGAAATTTCGCTACAGTTGCGAATACCAGAATGAAGACATGACCACGTATATCAAAATGCAGATATAAAAACACGTCACAATAATTGTCACTTTGGCATAAAAGCCTAAAGCGTCGCAAATGTGGTGTGGCGAATACCAGAATGAAGACATGACCACGTATATCAAAATGCAGATATAAAAACACGTCAAACAATAAATTAAATCATCACAAAAGAATGCGACAAATAAATAAAATGGAGAAAACAATGTTTAATTATTTATATTATTTTACTATTATTATTTATTTAATTGTTAGTATTATTTTATTATTATTATTATTATTATTATTATTATTATTATTATTATTTTTACGTAATTAAATTAGCAAAAAAAAAGAAACAGAAAAAATTATTATTATTGTTTTTACCCAATTAAATTAGCAAAGGAAAACAAAAAAAATATAAAAAAAGAATGTAATTTGGCTTGAAGGGATTTGAACCTCCAAACCTCTTTTAAGAGATCATAAAGCTTTAACCACCAAGACAAGATTGCATTGATGTTTACATTTGAAAAGTATATATATTTATCTAATAAACTATTGGGGGCGGTTATTGTACAAAGAAAATTAACGTGAGAAGCGTAGGAAGCCACCAGAATGCGCCACATGTAATCTGGTTAAGGGTTAAAATGGTCCGTGTAAAATTACAGACCGTGCTTAATAAAATTACAGAGTGGCTTTAACACCCGTAATCAAGGACCACCGGTATAATCACGGACCGCATTATATAAATATCACGGGCCGTCATTTAACATTCATAATCAAAGACAAATCGTATAAATCACGTACTAGATAATCACGGACCGTGTTATATAAAAATTACGGACCGTCATTTTAAATGCATAATCAATAACGAACTACATAATTACATACCAATAATCACATACCAAACTTAAAATTATGGACCACATGAAAAAAATCGAAAAAAAACTATAGCATTGTCATACTCAAATTAAAGACAATAAAATTCTCAATTTTATGGTGCAATTTTTTTAAAAAAATAATTAAGTATCTAAAAGTTATTCGATTTTTAAAAAACTGGTGAAACTTGATTACCCACAAAAAAGTCAACTAGAGTAGGTTATTCCTTTTTTGCCCTTTCAGCTTTAATTCACGCAAGTTTTTAGCATAAATTGGGGACCACATGATCTTAACCATTGTTTAATTTGATCAAAGGCTTAGAATCCTTTTTATCATTCTCACCAAAATAACCCTTTGTATTGGAACCGTCTCCTAAACTATTGTTAGTAGTTTTGTATATATATAGATAAAGAAGGGTAAATCTGGTAATATTTTTATTTATTTACTATTATTACATTTATAAGTTTTATGAACAGTAAAAATAATTTCATAATATTATAATATAATAATATTAAAAATAGAATTATTTATTATTATAATACAACATTTATATAATATAATATGATTATTAAAATATATTATTATTATTATATAGTTAAATTATAACCTATATACATTTATAAGTTTTATGAACAGTAAAAAAATTTTAATAATAATATTAAAATATAGTATTATTTATTATTATAATACAACATTTATATAATATAATATGATTATTAAAATATATTATTATTATTATATAGTTAAATATGATAAAATTGTTATTATAATATAATAGTATTAAAATAAAAAGTAATAATAATATAATAATATTAAAATATATTATTATAATACAATATTTATATAATATAATAATATTAAAATATATTATTATTATATAATTAAATACGATAAAATTATTATTATAATATAATATTAATATAATATAACAATATTAAAATATATTATTATTATTATAAAAATATTATTAAATTATTATTATAATATAATATTAA
This sequence comes from Mikania micrantha, assembly GCA_009363875.1. Taxonomy (NCBI): domain Eukaryota; kingdom Viridiplantae; phylum Streptophyta; class Magnoliopsida; order Asterales; family Asteraceae; genus Mikania; species Mikania micrantha. The sequence goes on along the minus strand of CM018691.1, from coordinate 42,386,403 downwards.
CATTAAATTATTATTATAGTTAAAATATAATACTATTATAGTATTTATTATTAATATAACAAATATATAATAAAATTATTATTATATTTAATATATTATTATTAGAAAAAAAAATTACATAATTTGATTGACAGTCATTGTAAACATTTTATTTTGTGTTTTGATAATTGTGATAATACCATCACCATTATATTCGAATAACATTATTAATATAACGATATGAATCGACATTTTTTTCATATTATGTGGTGATGCAAATTTTAGTCAACTTTTATTTTTTTACTATTATTTAAAAAAAAATTGTGTTAAATTTTTACGATGATATCTGGTTTTTGAATTTAAAATAATGTTTTTATCATGTAAAATAAGGGGTACTGCCGATCTACATTTGCAAGTTTTGTAAAAAGAATGTGAACAACTCAAATAACACGAACGACTTACACTTATTTTATTATAGAAGCCTAAACCAAATAAAACATATATATTTATCTTAAAGAAACGCCCCATTTGTGGTGCACATATATAATGTACATATGTGTGGACCCTCAAGGGGCAAAGTAAAATTGCATTAGTTTTAACCTTATTTTACTTATTTTTTGAAAATAATGTTAAAAGTGTTGGGATAATTAACTTCAAACGACAACTTTGAGCCGGGGACTTCTTTGGAGCAGCCTCTCTATCCCAACTAGGATAGGGGTAAGGTTTGTGTCTATCTATCCCCCAGACCCTACCGAAGAGTGGGAATATAGTGGGTAAGTTTGTTTGTTTATTATAAGTGGTCCTTTAGTCTGTATCGTATCTGATGTGTGCTTTCAAAGTATTTAGATGCAGTTATCTGATGTGTAAGTATGTTGCTTCAACTGTTTCTGTAAACTATTATTGTTATGTTGATGCGTATTATATATAATAGATAGATGTATGTATATGTATATGTATATGTATATGTATATGTATACATGTATTTTTTTTAAACATGTTTCTTGATTTATTTATGCAGTAATAAGACCTGCATTGATTTATTTATGCAGTAATAGTTCTATTAGGCAGTCAAAAATTTGTACAAATTACCTGTGCAACGAGTTTGTTCAATTTTAAGCAGTATATGATGTCATATGTGTATATTTTTGTGTTGTTAACTTGTTAAGTGATTCTTTATTATGAAAAGGCTGTAATACGTTATAATCTCAAACTGTTACTTTTGGTACCTTTTGCTTGAATAAGCTAAAGCTTTGTAAATATCTATATGTTTTTGGTGGATAGTTAATTGGTGATGCATTCAGCATAGATGAATAATGGCTCATGCCTGTCGAACATGCAGTGTGTGATAAACTTAGATGCTGAAGGTTATGTTCAGGTAGAGATTGAAAGTATACTAAAAAAACATATGGCCCTTGCTTTTCAAAATTTCTCATTCTTTTAAAATATAAAATTTTTCCTTCTTTTGAAGTCTAGAAAAGCCAGCAACTTTTTCCTTCAAATAAATATAATTTGAAAAATATTACTAACCAGTTGGAGTCACCAATGGACTTGTCAAGTTTGTTGCAACCATTAGCAAGACATTTCAGATTCTATTAATTCTTTGTTTATTAGATCATACTATTTTTTTGCTATTATTCTTGACATGATATAACTTCAATACTTCTGTTTGGTTGACATCATTAGAAAACAAACAAACAAACTTACCCAGTATATTCCCACTTTTCAGTAGGGTCTGGGGGAAGGATGGACACAAACCTTACTCCTATCCCAGTTGGGATAGAGAGACATCATCAGAAAATATAAACCAATTATTATTTGAAGCCCTTGATGCCAATTTCACATCAATTATGTAGGTTGAGAGTGGTTTAATAGCAAGTGGTTGTGGTACCTAGCCAAGGAAAGAAGATTGTTTGAAGCTTGTTTGAGGATATATTCTCAGATATTAGTTTCCTGTATTGGGATTTTTTTAATTGGGCATTTTTGAAATTGTTATCATCTGACTGTTTTGACATACTTGCAGGCTGGTAAAAGCGATCCATCATTTCCTATTCAGAAGAAAAAGGTCACCCCAGTATTTTTAAGAAGCAAGGCACATCTTCATCCTAGATTAAATACATTTGGTGTGGTAAGAATTAGATTACTGACAAGTTGTGCACTCGGACAACTCATTGCTGAAAAATATGCAACTGCACTTTCCGATGTACATCTTCTTCTTATTATCCATTCAATGCATACAGTTTTCTTATTTCTTTTGAAAATATATGTTCAGGTGTATACAATTGGTCCCATGTACATGACAGAAAATTCCTACACTTGTAGACATTTAGCTGAATTCTGTTTATTAGTCAAAGTTTTACATGCAGATATTGTTGGATTTTGTGTAAAATATTATGATTTAATAAATTACACTAACACAATGAATGCCATGTGTTTCAACTAATGTATTTATTATGTCCGTCTTCGTGTAGTTTTTAGCAGAATACGAACGCTATCGATGTAAACAACTGCGCGGTAGATGTGGAGTAAGCGGACTTGTCAGATCCGGTCAAATGAGGCTGTCTGGCAAGTTTTGGGTCTCGGTCAATGAAAGTCAAACATGACTAACCTGGGTCAGAAAGGTCAAAATTGGTCAACGGACAGAAAGAAATGCTCAGAAATGGTTGCATCCATGCTAAAGGGTCACTGCAACAACTGAAGTTCTAAAAGATAATGATGTGGTAATTGCTGTAAGTTTCTTGCATGTTTTATTTGATTCTTTAATACTTGAAATTTGCAATGATTGTATTGCAAATTATTTTATTGATTTGGTAGAAGAGTGTACTTTTACTATAAAGAGGTAATATTTCTTGCCTAATATTGTATTTAATCAGATCATGGAATTATGTGATGCAGTAAGTATCATTTTACTGTTCTTAGAAAACCAAACAATTCAATCTCTCTGTTATGGAAATAACTTGAACTTGGTTACAATCCAAACGGACCAAATGGTGCAAAAACTTTGGCTCACATCCTCAAATTTCATGGAAATATAAAAACTAATGATTGGTTGGTGCAAGGTAAGCACTTTCTGTGAACATTTTTTTAACAACTTTATATGTGTTTGCATTTGATATAAAACTTTTCTCACAATAATAACTTACATGTTTGGATAAAATGATTTAAGAGGAAGTATTCATTGCAAAACACTTTTGTAACTTTTGACACAATTAACCCATTAGACTTGTTTGAATTGGAACATATCTCAACCAGGTTTAAAGTAACCGAGTCAAAAATGTCACTTTCTAAAGTTATAAAATTAATAAGAAAACTCATAGGACAATTTCAACTGCTCTTATAACAGATAGGAGCAAAAGATGAAGAGTTCATAGCTGATACTTTGAAATACAACAATAAAATCTCCACATTGGATCTACAGGTATGTAGTATGTATAGGTATGTACTTTGATATTGTTTTTTGTATGATCTTTATGCCTGCAACTCATTTTTTTGTATGTTTTTGTATGTATGTATGTTTAGTGTTTTTGTGTATTAGATGTTGATTAATGTACTAATTACCGAAAATCATTCTAATATTTTTTTATCTTAACGTGGTTTGCCTCTTGATTTGCAGGGCCCGGATAAGTATGGAGTTGGTCGAAGGCAGAGTTGAGCACCAAATGTTGTGTAGGAACTTAACTTGAAGGTGATCCCTTGCCAATTTATATATAACAACAATGTAAATTGCAATGTATTATAAAGAAATTAAAAACAAGACTATGTTCCACACTAAAAGTGGCATTACATGCTTATTTCTATTCCTAACAGATTATAAAAACAGAGATAATTATGGTCATTTATAATACCAGCCACTATGATTATATTTATAATGATGGTTATTTATAATACCCGACAAGATTCTTGAAAAGAAATTTATTTAAATAGCAGATAATCTTTTATAACCTGACAAATCCATTAATGATTAGTTTTTAGATCATAATTCAGCCTTTAGATCAGTTAGATGCATGTGGTGATTTATACAGTTCAATCTTGTGTATTTAGATGTATATATGAAGATTTATGCAGTTTTCCCTATCTAATATTTATGTAAATTTATGCAGGTTCACTAGCTAATATGTATGTATACAGGTTATCTATGAAGTTTATGCAGTTTATAGTACATAGATATAAATAATTGATGTGCAAAGTTTGGATTAAAAAACTATTTTTACAGAAGTAATCCACTTTTTATAATAAATGATTTTGGTGGTTTTTGTAGATTTGGATACACATTGGATTAGTTTTGCACATTAATTTGTATACAACACACCCATAAGAGTTATCTGTTGAACTTTGTACTGCTATTAGGTAGGATTTGGTTTGCAACAAGGGTTCAATTCAACAACGTAAGCAAACAGAAACTATATGATAAGAACCACTGATAAATTAACAAAAAGTAAATTATGAAGTCGTTGCTAATTTTGTGATTAAAGAGTAGTATCCTGGACAACAGATATATAAATGCAGTTCTTTTTGCTCAAACATTATTTTTTAGTTTAGCATATCAACTTTTTATTGAATTAAGTAGTGATAAAAGCAAAACTTATTGGATTAATTAATTGACAAATGGAGCTGAGCCCATGGAGCACCAATTCATAATTGGTGTATAAGTATGTATGTATGTATGCAACAACTAAACAATATCCCTTACCTATTGCAAAAATTAGTTTTTTTGTACTTTTGTGATTTGGATTCTTAGGAGTTATGTGATAGAAGTGCCATATATGTTAATACAATTCTTGTACCATGTATTAACCCTAATCACTGCCGCAGACCACACTACAGCCACCCATAGCCGCTGCAACAAACCGGCAACCACCTTCTCCTTTTTTTCCCCACATCATGGCTATGCTTTTGCAACCTTCTCCACTACCACTAAAACCAGTCATAACTCACATAAGTTTGCCTTCACCCTCTCTCCTACCAACTATGGTTTCTGGAAGAATATGATCAAAACCTTTCTTGTCACAAACGAATTGTTTGAATACATTGATGGAACAATCCCTTGCGCATCACCAACCCTACCGACCACCGCTTACAGTCTCTATCAGATACTCTTGCCAACATTGGCCATCCCATGCCTGAGACCGATCTGGTCCTTCACGTTCTTGCTGGATTACGTGAGGAATATAATGGATTGAAGTCCAACTAGTTAACTCAGCAGTTCCCGACAGCCTTTACCGAACTTCATGGACGTCTGGCAGATCATGATTATATGATCCATAAATCATAGCCCGATGTCACCCCTGCACAAGCCTTTACGGCGGTTTCCTCCAGCCATAATCTCACCTCTTGGGTCTCACCGGATACATTGCAGCTCTACAACAACACTCTCTCAGGTTGGACTACAAACCCAACCATCCACTAATTTTGTGCAGCCTCCTCCTCAGGCAAACTATACAAATTGATCAACCTCCATGCGTGGACGTGGTGATAGACGCGGGGGTCGCAGTAGTAATCAATTCAGCAACTATTCACGGCCCACAAGAGAACTGCGGGTACTCGAAGTCAGTTTAGCTGGGCTTCTACTCAGAACATGGTTTATGGTACTTGCAATCGTTGTGGGATTGGTCATCTTCCTTCCCAGTGCCCAAATCGTGACCCAACTACTATCATGTCACGACAGCCGACTGCAAATTATGCTAACTATCGCTCACAAGCTTCTACAAGTGCTTGGCTACCGGATACATGTTCCTGTAATCATATCTCTCAGGGTTGGATAATGCGGAGCCATACTTCGGTGAGGGCAATCTCCACGTTGGTAATGGTAAGGGTCTCCCTATTCTTCATATTGTCTTAACCCGCCTTTACTCACCCTCCAAAATTTTTTGCCTAACTAATATTTTACATGTCCCTGCCATTAAAACAAACATTTTTTCCGTACAAAAAATTTGTCAAGATAATCATGTTTTCTTTGAATTTCATGACACCTTTTTTCTTGTGAAGGACAAGTCTACACGCACTATCCTCCTTATGGGTTCAAGTGATGGTGGTCTTTACTCCTTTCGTCTTCCCAAAGTTTGTCCAATCAATAAAGTTGCTTTCGCAACTACTCAAGCTTCCTCAACAACCTGGCATCATCGGTTGGGGCATCCACATCCCCAACTTTTTTGCTGTAAGTTTTATGACCTTGCGAAAATTCATCACCGTTTGAGACGTAACATCGTTGTAAGCATTTCCCTTAGAACGATTATATATATATATCGTACATCGCACACATATATATCTTTTAATCTTTTCCCGCCTTTTTTGCATTATTACCGTTTATACCCTAAAACTTAGAAAATTAAATACACTTTCTTCATGTGAGTGTGTATATATGTATATATAATCATATATAGGGTGAAGTTAATGTACAAAGTGTTAGTTTTATAAAAAGTGTTAAAATAAAGTGCTATTATAAATAACAAAGTGCTAGACTTGTTATATACCAAGGTAAGCGAACAAACTGTAATGCGAGATCATAAACGCATGAATTTTGTCATTTGTTTTTTATAAATATGTTTATATGCAGACCGTTGAAGACGTAATTGATGAAGGAGAAGAGCCATTGAAGCATATAATTTTTGAAAATGTGAGTGATGATGAAGATCAGTCCGAGGAAGATGGTGACGCCATGGAAGCTAATGTAGAAGACAATGAAGAATACGAAACCGTCAGTAATGTTAGTGATGATGACATTGTAAAGAAGTGATGGCATTGTTGACTTTTAATATCGGGTCAAAGGGTTTGAGCTTGGACCTGATTTTAGTCACCTTCAATATACCATTTCATTCATAGATATAAAATGGAACCCTAGTTGAAATCAAACTATTTTGTATGATTACCAGCTCAAAATTTGTGTTAGGATTAGATTTTAAATGGTCAATGTCAGATGAGTGTATTTTTAATATTTTATAACTTGCCAAAGTCTTTTATTTAAAGAAATATTAATGTAACATTTTTAACTTTATTTAAGTTTTAAAAGTTAAAGAAAAATAGAGAAAGAAAGGCGTTTGTTTTTATGTTTGAAGCATACGATGAACATTTTTTAAATGGTCGTTTAATTTCCCTTTCTTATCATGTCACTAACCTATAAACAATTGTGTTAGCTATTATTGTTGTAATTAGTAATTTTAGCTAGTGTGATTCGACTTCGTTGAAACATAAAATAATATGAATTTTTATTGAAAATAAAAATGTAGTATATTAGGTTTATTTTCTAACAAAGTTTATGTTGAACTATAGACCAGCTAAAAACATAAATAAAATATGTATGAAAATGTATTATATTTAACCTTACTTGAATTAACCCGGCCTCTTAAATAATATTTTATATTCTGGCAACATGAATTATCGTCATTAAATTTTCACTAAAACAACCATTCATGAAACTGTCAAAAAAGAAAAAAAAAACTTTATGAAAGCTCATCTCCATCAAGCAAAATTAGGTGCAAAATGTTAAACTAGTTGTCTTTAAAACATTAAAATATTTAAAAACGTTTGTACGTAATTTAATATTTAGAAACGTTTGTTCATAAAATTTGAAAAAAATTCTTATAAATATTTAAAAACGTTTGTGTATTATTTAATATCTATAAAGTTTGTTCTTAAAAAAATTAAAAAAAATTATTAAATAAATATAAAAACGTTTGTATCTCATTTAATATTTAAAAACGTTTGTTCATAAATTTTTTTAAAAAAATTCTTATAAATATTTAAAAACGTTTGTATCTAATTTAATATTAATAAAAGTTTGTTCAAAAATTCTTATAAATATTTAAAAAATTTTGCATATTATTTAATATTTATAAACGTTTGTTCTTAAAATTTTTAAAACATTTATGAAATAAATTTAAAACTTTTGTATCTAATTTAAATTTTCGTAAACGTTTGTTCATAATTTTTTTTAAACAATTCTTGTAAATATTTAAAAACAATGGTATGTTATTTAAATAGTTAAACGATTGTAAATAAAAATTTTTAAACAATTCTTAAATATATTTGAAAACATTTGTATCTAATTTAATATGTATAAACGTTTGAAATTAAAATTTTTAAAATATTCTTAAAATTATTTAAAAACATTGTATGTAATTTAATTTTTTTAAAAAGTTTTGTTATAAATTTATTCTTATGAATATTTTTTGAAAGCAATTTTGGTTCCAATATATTTTTTTTATAACATTTTTCTAAATTTTATTGCTTTAAGAAAATATTTATAAATAAATAAATGAAACTCAGAAATATTTACACATAATACATCGCTGACGTGTTACTTGAATATCTCCGCATGGCCTTGCTGACATGTAATTTATTTTAAGGGAGATGTTATTTATTATAATATCTCTGATAGAGATATATTTTTACAACTCAGATATATATTATGGAATAATATCGCTGACTAGGCAATGGTGATACACATCAACGATATTATCTCATATAATATCTGTCAACGATATTTTGACAAATGACGCTTTCAGATTGGCTAAATGGGAGAAAAAATCGAAAATTATTGGCTAAAATGTCATTTTGACCGGGCAAAGTGGCTATTTTAATGATTTTCCCTTTTTTAAATGGTTGTCTAGTTTCCCTTTCTTATCCCGTCACTAACCTATAAATAATTAAATACTTACTTTCCAATTGTGGTAGTTATTATTGTTTTAATTAGAAATTTTACCTATCGTGTGATGCGACTTCGTTGAAACATAAAATAATTTGAATTTATATTGAAAATAAAAATGTAGTATATTTCATTTATCAAACAAAATTTAAGTTTAACTATAGACCAACTGAAAACATTAATAGAATATATATGAAATTGTATTATATATTTATATTTAACCTTACTTAAATCAAACTGACTCTGAAACTAAATTTTATATTCCGACAAGTCATGAATTATCGCTATTAAATTTTCCCTAAAACAACCATTCATAAAACTGTCAAAAAATAAAAAACTTTATGAAAGCTCAAAGTATCCATCAAGCAAAATTTGGTGCAAAATGTTAAAACTAGTTGTTCAATAAATTAATAAAAGTCTGATAAAATGATAAAAAAGACGTGAAAAAAGAAAAAGAGAAGAATTGTAAAATTACATGTTAGATCTTGTAATTAATTATAAAGGGTATAATCAACTTCTTTACGTCGACTCTTTATTTAACAGTCAGTTAGTGTAAAGAGGCTAGTTGTTACAAATAAAAAGTTCAATTGTTATTTTGCAATTATTCAAATTTAAAATCCATGGATATTTGAACCCGAGTCTCCAGGATAAAGCAGAATATTTGATGGAAGAACGGGGGATCCTTTTGAACAACCCGTTATAATAGGAAAGCCTTATATCTTGAAATTAATTCATCATGTTGATGATAAAATCCATGGACGTTCCGATGGGCATTAGGAGAAATGGAAGTTTGGGATTTAGAAGGGTTTTGGCGTTGCTTATATTTTACAACAAATGCTTACTTAAAAATCTGATAATATTAGAGCTCGTCAGGAAGTACTTGGTACTATAATCTTTGGAGGAAGAATACTGACTCCTGAGGTTGCTCCAGAATCTTTTCGATTGTTCGTTCGAGAACTACGATCTTTAGCTCTGGAACTGAATCATTTTCTTGTATCTGAGAAGACTTTCCAGCTTAATAGGAAGGAAGCTTAATCGAAATGAAGCAGAAGTTTTCTTCTATGATCGATCGATATACACATCAACAACTCCGAATTAGATTAGCTTCTCCTCAACAAATAAGTACTTGGTCCAAAAAAAATCCAGCCTAATGGCGAGATAGTTGGAGAGGTGACAAAACCTTATACCTTTCATTACAAAACCAATAAACCAGAAAAAGATGGATTATTTTGTGAAAGAATTTTTGGGCCTATTATGTAACATCCTAGGCAAATCTCACATCGGCCGTAAACAGGAGAGATTCATGTGTCATAAGGATCCGCCTCACATATCATCAACGCGTTTTTGGCTTAGCTGGCTGTGGGGCACATAAAAACTCCACAGTTAATCTTGCTCGGGTTGCAGCAATTCAGGGATGGGTGACCTCCCTGGGAAGTTTTCATCCGGGCAACCAAAGGCAAAACCGTGAGCTCCGAGTGAACAATGCGGAGTCGAGTTTGTTGATTCTCGGATACGAAGATATCGAATGGGCTACATCAAACTCGCATACCCCGTATTGCATGTGCGGTTTTTGAAAAGTCTTTCTGGTTATATTGTGAATCTTTTAGATAAACCTCTTAACGAATTAGAAGACCTAGTATACTGCGGTGTGTGATTTGATCGAAATTCAGATTTTACAGATTCGAAATGAGAAACTGTCATCCCATTTAATCCAATCGGAATGCCCTTACCTGACATGTTTCTTGGTAGGAGTAACATGAAGCTCAGAATTAGGAATTTATTCAAGACGCTCCCCAAAAAGAGAATTGATCTATGGTCGATTTCATAACAATTTATAGTTATACCTTGTAAAAAAAACTTTTTCGTTTGTGAAACATAAACATAAAAGCTAATTTCATAACAACTTATAGTTATACCTCGTAATGAGGTTAGTTGTTACAAATGAAAAGTTCAATTGTTATAATGTAATTATTGAAATTTAAAGAGACAACCTTATCCACAAACATAAAAGCTAATTGCATAAGTTTCTACATATACGTATTCGTTTATAAAAATCAAAGTCCGAAATCAAAATCGTACCCGAAACAGAAAAATCGATCCGAATTCTTATTCTAATGGTTTCATATCAGAAAACCATTTTTTTTATTTTGAATGTATCCTTATATAAAAAATTTGTTTTTTGAATCGAATATCTGAATTAAACTCGAATAAACAAAAAAAATTGCTTATTTGAATAAAAAGTCATCTTATTTAAGTTATTTGGATAAACTATCTGATACATAGAATCAAATTTTAGCCGTCAGTTTTTTTTTTTTTTTTTTTCAATTTTAAGTGAATAAATGTTATTGGAGTCTGTGTTTTTTGGAAGCAGTTCATGCAGTAATAGCTTTAGTAAACGTCTGGTCAACTCTGTATTTCAATTTCCTTGTATCATCACGCTTCCTGTTCATACGTAACACCAATTACCACCACCGTCGACCAAATGTCCGTTCAGATTTACCGCCACTAGCAACACCAGTTACTGCCGCCCGGCTGGTGTTGAGATCAACTGACCACTGACGTCATTCACTGTCCGCTAACCTGATTCAACCCGGTTGATCATGGATCTATAACCTTATCTTCAAATTAGAGGTAACAATAATAGTTATGTCCTTTGCTACCGGCGATGGCAAGAAGTCAGAACCCTCCAATTCGTCGTCTTCCATTCAACGGTCATGCCGTCACTTCGAATTTTCCGAAATTTTGATTGCAACAGAAAACTTTGACGAATCATTAGTGATTGGAAGCGGAGGTTTTGGGAAAGTCTACAAAGGTAACCTAACCATTGAAACAAATCTTCTTGTTGCTGCGATTAAACGCCTAGATTCCATGTCCAATCAAGGGCACTGTAATCTTGTGTCTTTAATTGGTTACTGTAACTATGAACAAGAGATGATACTAGTATACGAATATATGTCCAACAAAACACTTAATGATCATCTACATGAGCTCCGTACCCCTCTTTCTTGGCTTCAGCGACTCAACATTTGCATAGGTGCAGGTCGTGGGTTACACTACCTTCACACTGGCACTGGGATTGCATCCGGTGTCATACATCGCGATGTCAAGAGCACAAATATATTACTACACGAAAGTTGGTCAGCTAAGATTTCAGACTTTGGGTTGTCGAAAATAGGCCCAACGAACCAACCATCTACATATGTCAATACCCTTATTAAAGGCACTTTTGGGTATTTGGATCCTAATTATTATGCAACTGGTAAGCTAACTAGAAAGTCTGATGTGTATGCTTTTGGGGTGGTGTTGTTGGAAGTGTTGTGTCGGAAGCGTGCGGTTGATAAAAGCCTTGATGAGGAGCAATGGGGTTTAGTAGCATGGGTTCAAGATTCTATCAAAGAGGGGAATTCAAAGAATATAATTGATTCAGATATAAGGGGTGAAATATCACCAAAATGTTTGAAGGAATATGTTAAACTTACGGAGAGGTGTTTGCACAACAGCCCAAAACAAAGACCTAACATGGCTGAGATTCTATTTAGTCTTGAGTATGTGATGGCCATACAAGAGAAATTCAATAATTCGTTGCAATCTGCAAGCAGAACACTATTTGGTAGAATGGTTAATTTGTTTCCCTTCTCCTCAAATCAAGAAAACTCTGGTACTTCCAACTCTTTTTCTATTTTAATCGCTAGGTGGTCACTCATTAGCGTATTACATGTAGTAATGACACGAATTCTAGGGTTCTTTTTATTGTTCTAAACTGTACATAATTGTCCAAGTCAAAACAAATGAGTGTAGTAACAAAATTTTCATATTGTATTATCTTTGGTTTCATGTTAGTATGTTACTAGTTAGAAGATATCACTTGTGTTGAAACTATGTGATAGGGCTTGTATAATAACCGAAAAATTTAACTATTATAAAAGATTAAAATAAAATATATAAACAATAACGATAAGTTAAGTACCGAAAATCCGAATTATTTTGAGAATTTAATTAATTTAATTTATAAATTTTGACTCGGTTATTATAAATAAACCGAAACATATAATCTAATCTTACCTAACGTTTATAATAAGCTAAAATTCTATCTTAATGTTAGTTGATTAAATTAGTAACATTTAATTAAATATTACCCGACTAACACTCACAACCGTATTCAACTAAAGTGAAAACCGCCTTAGAAACAGACCCATAACCGAACCGTATTTTAGTTTGATTTAATATACATAACCGTATTCGGCGAAATTAGAATCTGATTTAGAAATGACCCATACCCCAAATAACATTCTAATTTTGTTTATTATGTAATAAAAAAAATTGGACGAAATCTTCTTTTGCAAGAATATTATGCCGACTTAACATATATTAATATATATATTAGAAGATATTTATATTAAAAAGTTAACTCAATCCCTTTGCATTTAAGTCGGTTGTTCGTTTATAACCACGAAAATTCGAGTAGTAAATATATATATTTTGTACTGCTTTGTTCGTTGAAACTACAACAATTCCAGCCGGAAAAAAATAAAAAAAAACAGCACCGCAGCGAAACAATCTCGTGAAAGCATTCCGGTGAACCGCAAAACAACCGCCGGAGGCCACCGATCTCAACCACCGTCATCGCCGAATCCTCCATCACAAAGAACACCGGCTAGAACCAAACCTTGCGTATTGGCGTTACCATCTTGATTATTGATACGTCTTCGGGTCAATATTAAGGTAAACATTTGAATCACTTAAATCAAGCATGTTCTTGTTAAAACAGTATGTCTAGTTAGACGTTAAATTCGTGATGGCGGTTGTTCGAACCACTGTTTATTTTGCTCGATTAAAGTCTCTTAACATACCAATTAATCTGGAATTGGAAATGGAATAACATAATTGGGGATGGGTCTACGTATATGTTATTTGTAGGTATGATAACTAAGACTTATAAGGTGATAACATTCCCAAACAAGTCCCTTAAAAGGTTATGATGGAGTTAACCAGAGGGTGAAGGTGAAGAAGAAAAATAAAATAAAATTAATAAATACACATAATTTACAAAGTCAGTACAATTGGGAGCCTAGGTTACTCCTTATGGCTCAAATTCCCATTCCAGAACTCATTTTTTTTTTTATTAATGGGATGAAATCCCTTTATGAAGAGTTAGAGATAGATTAGAAGTTAAAATAATAATAATAAATAAATAAATAAATAAATAATAAATAAATGATTCTTTATAAATCTTGTTTAATATTTGGAAATTTGATTTAAGGAATTACGATCTCTTGTCCCTAGCAATGGATATGATTAGTTACTTTGTTTGTTTTATTTAAAACACCTATAGAAAAACGTATAAATCTTCGTTTTACAAAAGTTAACGGATATTAATAAATGCTTATAAAATAAATCAATCCGAACGTTTAAACGTTAAAAGGTCTAAGTCACCAAAAATTTAACTAAGTATATTTACGAATCATAATTCGTTCAAACTAACGTAGAATCGATTTAAAACTACAGATTACTGAATCATTGGAATTCAAACTACTTGATTATTATCGGAATTCTTATTGATTATTTGCTAAGGTACGGATTCTGTTTATTTAAATCATAGTATTTTCTGTTTCTGTATACCGTTTCTGTAATCATTAAAATTCATTTCTTATTATATTTTGAATTCTGATTGCCACGATGTGATATCGTGTTTCTCTGTTTCGTTTATCATGCAATAGATCTAGATTATATTGTATTCATTATTGCATGATCCGAATATGACTGAACTTGGTAGTTTAACTACCCTACTGAACTTGGTAGTTTATCTACCCTACTGAACTTTCTGAACTTGTATTCTGTTACCCGAGCATGCCCCTACCTGTAAGGATGACTACAGGCCCATTATGGCGGCAACCATAATGTGGAACCATCCGTGACGGTTAGTTGAGTTCACGGCGTCTCCATTAGTACTCTGATAGTACACTGTGCACCTACTGAATTCTGAGGAGGCGTATGGACTGGTCCTAGGATAAATTTTAAACTGTACCTTCTGATTTCTGGGGGATAGTGACGTGTATGCCAACACTAACTATCTCATGTGTCTGGTAAGCGGGAGTAGCTACCCGTAAACCTTACACTTTTATACGTACAGTCGGCTCGTGGTATATTCTGATTCTATTAATTCTGACTTATAATATAACCTGTGTTATTGTTTCTGAAAGGTTATAATTTATCAAAGTCAGACCACTGTTTACTGCTCTATTATTGATTTCTGTTTCTGACTACTATTCTGATTATCTTCACCACCTTTTAAATTTCTTTTAATTACTATTGTTTATCCGTTACTGAGCATTCTTTGGCTCAGCCGTATTTGTTTTTGTGGTGTTTATCTGTATTGTGTAGGTAATCAAGCAAACCAGATGGGGAACTTCTGAGAGTAAAATCAAAGCTAAATATGAATACTTTTGATCTATAATAAATGTGAAGATCAAGACTTAAAACTTAAATAGTTGTTTTATTATGTTTAATTATTAACTTAAGACTTATGTATTTATGTTTTAAATACAATTGGGATTGTTGCATTTACTTCTGATTCCGTATACGTGACACGTCAGCCTTGAACCAGGTTGGGGTGTCGCAGTTATGGTATCAGAGCTAAGGCTCTTTCCTGTAGAAAACTTGAACTATATAAGTAAGACATGTGAGGTAAATGGGTAGACATCGGGTTAGGATTTTAATTTTCTAATATATCATTTTATTTTCCTAAATCGATTAATTTCGTTATAGATGACTTCTGAAAATACGCAAACTGATCCTGCGATTACTGCTGCAATTAATCGAACATTCTCAGAACAACTTCCACATATGTTAGATACAATCATGGGAAGGTTAAATCACAACCAGAATAATTCAGTTCCTCCTCCTCCGCTGTATCCACCTCCTCATATTCCAGATCCTCCACCGTTTGGGCCCGAAAATCATATATACAACACGACCTCAGAAATTCATGAGTGGCTGACCAGATTTCAGAAACAAAAGCCACGATCTTTTAGTTCTGCTCCTGATCCTATGGATGCATGTAATTGGATTATGCACATAGAGAAGATTTTTGAGGTTTTGGGTGTTGATGAGCAATATAAAGTAAGGCTTGCAGCATACAAACTGGAGGATGATGCGCAATCCTGGTGGAGAGGGATTAAGCATGCACATGGCGGAGATGTATATGCAGCTATGTTGGTTTGGAATGAATTCAAAGAAATATTTTATCGACAATACTTCCCCACCTCTCACCAAGAAAAGTATAATCGGGAGTATGCCACCATTGCTCAGAAGGACAATGAGTCGATGAGAGAGTTTATGGCTCGATTTACACGGTTAGCCAGTTTTCTAGGAGAGGCGGCAGGGAACCAACAAATGCAGGCTAACAAACTGAAATGGGCAGTGTGTGAAAGGTTTAGGAAAATGATAGTGATGATGAAGTTTAATAACATCACTGAAGTTGCTGATGCTGTTCAAACTCTTGAGTTGGCTGAACAGGTGAAACCATCTGGAGAAAGTAAAAAGAGAGAACGTGAAAGTGATAGTGTTTCGTATTCTGGACAACCCTCATCACAAAGTTCTTATTCAAAAAGCTATAAACAAAAATTCAATCAAAACCAATATACTGGGTATAACCGTAATCAGTTTCAACAACATAACTCTCAAGCATTTCGGTTCGGTACTCCTAAGCCACCTCAAAACAAACCGAATCAGAATCGAACTCTAGTACCTTATGTCAACAATCGTGCTCAACCACTGAATCAATACCCAAATCCACCTCCACCATGCACCACTTGTGGTAAACCTCACCGAGGAATTTGTCGTTTTACTAGGGGTTTATGTTTTAGATGTGGACAAACCGGTCACTTGGTTAAGGACTGTCCTCAGCCGGATACGCGGGCTAATATTGGCGGAAACCCTGGTAGAGCTACTACTGGTGGAAGAGTCTTTGCACTGACTGCACACGATGCAGCAAAGACACCAGGTGCGAATTTCTGTAAAGTTAAAATTCTGTAATATATCTGTGTTAATTAGTTTTAATTATCTGTAATTAAACGTGTCTTACCTAGTTAGCACTGATTTAGGTATCATTTCCGGTACTCTTCGTTATGGCGTACGTGACATATACGTGTTATTT
Organism: Mikania micrantha; assembly: GCA_009363875.1. Lineage (NCBI taxonomy): Eukaryota > Viridiplantae > Streptophyta > Magnoliopsida > Asterales > Asteraceae > Mikania > Mikania micrantha. Next base: position 42,369,631 of record CM018691.1, on the reverse strand, counting down.
GATACGGGTGCTACACATTCGATAGTGTCTAATCTTTTTACCAAGTACCTCATGATTACACCAATTATTCTGGAACCTGCACTGGTTATTACTACTCCTACCGGAGATTCGATTCCTATTTCACACATGTTCTGCGATTGTCCGATTCAGATCGAATCTATTATCCGAAAGGCTAATTTATTTCCGATGCAAATAAATGATTTTGACATGATTCTGGGTATGGATTGGTTATCCAAGCACCGAGTCACCATAGATTGTCAAACACGTCGTGTACTTTTTGGCGATCCGATGAATCCTTTATTTGTTTATAAAGGAACTCAACCTCGTAAACCTCTAAAGATAATTTCAGCTCTCAAAGCTCAAAAGTTTCTATCACACGGTTGTGCCGGATTTCTAGCCTCAGTAAAAGTTGATTCTGAAAATGAACTTAGCATTTCAGATCATCCCGTTGTTTGTGAATTTCCTGACGTTTTTCCTGAAAAATTGCCTGGTGTTCCACCTGATCGTGAAGTTGAATTCACGATTGATCTCATTCCTGGCGCTGAACCAATTTCCAAAGCACCTTATCGTATGGCACCAACAGAACTCAAGGAGTTGAAGGAACAATTAGAAGAGTTATTGGATCTAGGATTCATTCGACCCAGTGTTTCACCATGGGGTGCACCGGTATTATTCGTTAAGAAGAAAGATGGCACAATGAGATTGTGTATAGATTATCGTGAACTCAATAAGATTACTATCCGCAATCGATATCCTTTGCCACGCATTGACGACTTGTTTGATCAACTTCAAGGTGCAAAGTGCTTTTCAAAAATAGATCTGAGGTCTGGTTACCATCAATTAAAAATCAAGGACTCAGATATTTCCAAATCTGCTTTTCGTACTCGATATGGCCACTATGAGTTTGTAGTGATGCCATTTGGATTAACCAATGCTCCAGCCGTGTTCATGGATTTGATGAACCGGGTATTTCATGATTTTCTTGACAAGTTTGTCATTGTATTCATTGATGATATTCTTGTTTACTCGAAAAGTAAGAAAGAACATGAAGAACATCTGCGAGCAGTACTTGAAATCTTACGGCAGAAGAAACTATATGCAAAGTTTTCAAAGTGCGACTTCTGGCTAGACAAGGTTGCATTTCTGGGTCATGTAATTTCTGCTGAAGGAATCATGATGGACCCAGCAAAAGTTGAAGCTATCACAAAATGGCCTACACCTACCTCAGTTACAGAAATCCGAAGCTTTTTGGGCCTAGCAGGCTATTATCGTAGATTTGTTGAAAGATTCTCGAAGATTGTTTTACCTCTTACACAATTGCTAAAAAAAGGTGTCAAGTATTCTTGGAATGATGAACGTGAGAAGAGTTTCCAAGAATTAAAGAAAAGATTGGTATCTGCCCCGATTCTCAGTTTACCTTCAGGCACAGGCGGTTACCAAATTTATAGTGATGCTTCTAAGAAAGGATTAGGTTGTGTGTTGATGCAACACGGTAAGGTTATTGCTTATGCTTCTCGGCAATTGAAACCTTATGAGGTTAATTATCCAACACATGATCTCGAGTTAGCAGCTGTTATTTTTGCATTGAAGATCTGGAGACATTACCTATACGGAGATTCTTGTGACATTTTCACCGATCACAAGAGCTTGAAGTATATCTTCACTCAAAAAGAGTTAAACATGCGTCAGAGACGTTGGTTAGAATTGTTGAAAGACTATGATGCAAATATTCAATATCATCCGGGAAAGGCTAATGTTGTTGCCGATGCCCTTAGCCGGAAAAGTTCAGGAATGATATCGTCTTTGCAATTACAACAAGATATTATTAATGATCTGGAAAGACTGAATATTGGTATTCGAGTAAGTAACTCAAATGGGTACCTTGCCAAATTTCAGATCGAGTCTGATTTAATCTCTCGGATTAAAGAAGCCCAAAAAGAAGACGGTGAATTGTGGGCGATAACAGAGAACTTAGAAATCGGAAAACAATCTGAGTTCAGGATAGATGAAAACGGAGTCATATGGTGTGGCAAACGACTATGTGTTCCTGATAATGCAGCACTTCGGGAATTACTATTATCTGAGGCACATAGTTCACCATTTTCTATTCATCCTGGATCAACAAAGATGTATCGAGATCTTCGGCAACATTTCTGGTGGAACGGAATGAAAGAAGACGTAGCAAAATACGTCAGTCATTGTCTTACTTGTCAGCAAGTAAAGATTGAGCATCAACGAGCAAGTGGTCTACTTCAGCCACTTGATATTCCACTATGGAAATGGGATGATATTTCCATGGATTTTGTTACCGGGTTACCGAAGACATTTAGGAAGAATGATGCTATATGGGTCATTGTGGACAGGTTGTCCAAGTCGGCTCATTTTCTTCCCATCCAGCAAGGACATTCGGTTAGTAAGTTATCCGAAATATTTACGCAAGAAATTGTCAGATTACATGGTACTCCAGTTTCTATCATATCAGATCGAGATCCAAGGTTTACGTCTCATTTCTGGAAAGGTCTACAATCTGCTTGGGGTACTAGATTAAGGTTTAGTACTGCTTTTCATCCTCAAACTGACGGTCAATCAGAAAGTACAATTCAGACACTTGAGGACATGTTGCGAGTGTGTGCCTTAGAGTGGACGGGCAACTGGGATGAGTACTTGTGTTTAGTTGAGTTTGCCTACAATAATAGTTGGCAAGCTAGTATCGGCATGGCACCATTTGAACTATTATACGGTCGCAAATGCCGAGCACCAATCTGTTGGGATGAAGTTGGTGAGAAAACAATTGAAGGACCTGAACTTGTCCAGATTACTAATGAGAAAGTCGCCATTGCTCGTGAACGTCTAAAAGAAGCTCAAAGTAGACAAAAGAGTTATGCAGATAAACATCGACGTGCTTTAGAATTTACAGTTGGTGATAAAGTTTTTCTCAAAGTTTCACCTTGTAGAGGTGTTCGTCGGTTCGGACTTAAAGGAAAACTCAGTCCAAGGTTCATTGGACCGTTTGAAATTCTAGAACGAGTTGGCGAAGTTTCATATCGTTTAGCATTACCACCGCAACTCTCTCACGTACATATTGCGTGGGTATAATTATCATCCTCTACACATAGTTAATTATCCAATTTCGGATATCCGTGAAGATCTATCATATGAGGAAGCACCAGAAGCGATTCTCGACCGTCAAGAGCGAATTATGCGAAGAAAAACAATTCCGTTTGTTAAAATTCTGTGGAAGAACCATTCGGAACGTGAAGCAACTTGGGAATTAGAGGATATGATTCGCTCGCAATATCCGAATTTATTCGAGTCTTGAATTAGGTACGACGGTTTGCTTTATTATCTGTATTAATTATTTGTTTCTGTAATATTTTATCTGAAATTCTGTAATTAAATCAACATAAAGTTTTAGTATGTAAAAAGTTAAATTAAATGAACAAGTCTGTAAATTAGGAAATAAACCGGTCTGTAAACTCTGCAATTTCGAGGACGAAATTTTTTTTAAGGGGGGTAGAATTATAATAACCGAAAAATTTAACTATTATAAAAGATTAAAATAAAATATATAAACAATAACGATAAGTTAAGTACCGAAAATCCGAATTATTTTGAGAATTTAATTAATTTAATTTATAAATTTTGACTCGGTTATTATAAATAAACCGAAACATATAATCTAATCTTACCTAACGTTTATAATAAGCTAAAATTCTATCTTAATGTTAGTTGATTAAATTAGTAACATTTAATTAAATATTACCCGACTAACACTCACAACCGTATTCAACTAAAGTGAAAACCGCCTTAGAAACAGACCCATAACCGAACCGTATTTTAGTTTGATTTAATATACATAACCGTATTCGGCGAAATTAGAATCTGATTTAGAAATGACCCATACCCCAAATAACATTCTAATTTTGTTTATTATGTAATAAAAAAAATTGGACGAAATCTTCTTTTGCAAGAATATTATGCCGACTTAACATATATTAATATATATATTAGAAGATATTTATATTAAAAAGTTAACTCAATCCCTTTGCATTTAAGTCGGTTGTTCGTTTATAACCACGAAAATTCGAGTAGTAAATATATATATTTTGTACTGCTTTGTTCGTTGAAACTACAACAATTCCAGCCGGAAAAAAATAAAAAAAAAACAGCACCGCAGCGAAACAATCTCGTGAAAGCATTCCGGTGAACCGCAAAACAACCGCCGGAGGCCACCGATCTCAACCACCGTCATCGCCGAATCCTCCATCACAAAGAACACCGGCTAGAACCAAACCTTGCGTATTGGCGTTACCATCTTGATTATTGATACGTCTTCGGGTCAATATTAAGGTAAACATTTGAATCACTTAAATCAAGCATGTTCTTGTTAAAACAGTATGTCTAGTTAGACGTTAAATTCGTGATGGCGGTTGTTCGAACCACTGTTTATTTTGCTCGATTAAAGTCTCTTAACATACCAATTAATCTGGAATTGGAAATGGAATAACATAATTGGGGATGGGTCTACGTATATGTTATTTGTAGGTATGATAACTAAGACTTATAAGGTGATAACATTCCCAAACAAGTCCCTTAAAAGGTTATGATGGAGTTAACCAGAGGGTGAAGGTGAAGAAAAAAAAAAAAATTAATAAATACACATAATTTACAAAGTCAGTACAATTGGGAGCCTAGGTTACTCCTTATGGCTCAAATTCCCATTCCAGAACTCATTTTTTTTTTTATTAATGGGATGAAATCCCTTTATGAAGAGTTAGAGATAGATTAGAAGTTAAAATAATAATAATAATAAATAAATAAATAAATAATAAATAAATGATTCTTTATAAATCTTGTTTAATATTTGGAAATTTGATTTAAGGAATTACGATCTCTTGTCCCTAGCAATGGATATGATTAGTTACTTTGTTTGTTTTATTTAAAACACCTATAGAAAAACGTATAAATCTTCGTTTTACAAAAGTTAACGGATATTAATAAATGCTTATAAAATAAATCAATCCGAACGTTTAAACGTTAAAAGGTCTAAGTCACCAAAAATTTAACTAAGTATATTTACGAATCATAATTCGTTCAAACTAACGTAGAATCGATTTAAAACTACAGATTACTGAATCATTGGAATTCAAACTACTTGATTATTATCGGAATTCTTATTGATTATTTGCTAAGGTACGGATTCTGTTTATTTAAATCATAGTATTTTCTGTTTCTGTATACCGTTTCTGTATACCGTTTCTGTAATCATTAAAATTCATTTCTTATTATATTTTGAATTCTGATTGCCACGATGTGATATCGTGTTTCTCTGTTTCGTTTATCATGCAATAGATCTAGATTATATTGTATTCATTATTGCATGATCCGAATATGACTGAACTTGGTAGTTTAACTACCCTACTGAACTTGGTAGTTTATCTACCCTACTGAACTTTCTGAACTTGTATTCTGTTACCCGAGCATACAGGCCCATTATGGCGGCAACCATAATGTGGAACCATCCGTGACGGTTAGTTGAGTTCACGGCGTCTCCATTAGTACTCTGATAGTACACTGTGCACCTACTGAATTCTGAGGAGGCGTATGGACTGGTCCTAGGATAAATTTTAAACTGTACCTTCTGATTTCTGGGGGATAGTGACGTGTATGCCAACACTAACTATCTCATGTGTCTGGTAAGCGGGAGTAGCTACCCGTAAACCTTACACTTTTATACGTACAATCGGCTCGTGGTATATTCTGATTCTATTAATTCTGACTTATAATATAACCTGTGTTATTGTTTCTGAAAGGTTATAATTTATCAAAGTCAGACCACTGTTTACTGCTCTATTATTGATTTCTGTTTCTGACTACTATTCTGATTATCTTCACCACCTTTTAAATTTCTTTTAATTACTATTGTTTATCCGTTACTGAGCATTCTTTGGCTCAGCCGTATTTGTTTTTGTGGTGTTTATCTGTATTGTGTAGGTAATCAAGCAAACCAGATGGGGAACTTCTGAGAGTAAAATCAGAGCTAAATATGAATACTTTTGATCTATAATAAATGTGAAGATCAAGACTTAAAACTTAAATAGTTGTTTTATTATGTTTAATTATTAACTTAAGACTTATGTATTTATGTTTTAAATACAATTGGGATTGTTGCATTTACTTCTGATTCCGTATACGTGACACGTCAGCCTTGAACCAGGTTGGGGTGTCGCAGTTATGGTATCAGAGCTAAGGCTCTTTCCTGTAGAAAACTTGAACTATATAAGTAAGACATGTGAGGTAAATGGGTAGACATCGGGTTAGGATTTTAATTTTCTAATATATCATTTTATTTTCCTAAATCGATTAATTTCATTATAGATGACTTCTGAAAATACGCAAACTGATCCTGCGATTACTGCTGCAATTAATCGAACATTCTCAGAACAACTTCCACATATGTTAGATACAATCATGGGAAGGTTAAATCACAACCACATAGTGTTATATAAACTTTGAGGTTTGAACAGTCAACACTCTAATTTTACAGGTCATTTGACTGCAAAGTGTGACATCTACGGCTTGGGAGTGGTGTTGTTGGAAAGTATAACAGGTCGAGGCAATGGATGCTCATCGGACTGAAGGGCAGCAGAGCTTGGCGGAATTACCCTCAACACCTTGCTTCCGAATACGTTGCAGTTGCTTTTAGATGCATTGCTAACAACCCCAAGGATAGGCCTTCTGGTGAAGAAGTTTTGCAGAGTTTGGAACAAATATATGCAAAACAAAATATTACTACGAGTAACAGGTAATGGAAGAAAAAAAAGAGACAAATTGCTATTACACGAGTTATTGTTTATGTGTATTATTAATCGGTTCCCCAAGTAGCTTGCCAAGAAAAAAAACTACATATGATGTTCTACATAAACGTTGAAACGGGTGCACTTAAATATGGATATAAATTCTCTATTGTTGCATAACTCATAACTCAACAATAGCAAGTAATTTCTCATAGCTTGTATCTAATCTATTATAATAAAAGAATATTAAGAGAACACACGTTATTATAGCGTATTCTTAGCATTGTTTTCTTGTTTCTTTCTCTATTAACTAAGAAAACACATGTCAATTGATGTAATTATAATGATATTTAAACAAATATGTTTTTTAGATATTTAAATAAATTTAATTATAAATAATTATTATATATTCTCTGATTATATGATTACAAAATTATTAATTAATTTTTTGTTACTCAATCTGTATAAAACACAAGTTTACTATGTTGGTAACTGATAATTGAATCTATTCAATATACCAAGAAATATATGGGACAAAAGTTTATATTTGTTACAATCTGTAGTTCATTGTTTATTGACTTTGAACAAAGGTCCTTATTTGAACAATTTCAAATTGAGTTTTATTTATTTTAAGAAGTTATATATGTTCAATTCAATAAAACTGGAATGTTTTTGCTATCTCATTTTGCAGTTTTAGTTTAATCAAGAAGCGGGTTTTAAAGTGATAAAGAGATTATTACATTAAAGTAGTTGGATACTTGGATATCAAACATTTATAAAACTAGTTTAGAGTGGGTTGTTTTTTGGAGTCATGACGAATAAGGGAGTTTTAAAGAAATTGACTATTTATACCTAGTTTACGCATTGCATGATGATATCAAACTATTTTTTGTAAAATTTGAATGAGAAACACGACTCAATTTTAAATATTGAAATATGAATTTAAAAGTTTATCATGACGATATATTTTATAAAGTAAGGAAAAATTATGTCGTAAAAACAAAAACGCCAACAAACATGAAAAGAAAGTATTAATAAGATCGTTGGTTAAAGATAAAACCGCTGAAAACATTTAAAAGATCTTTTCATGCAACATAACATAAAATTTAAAAATAATATTATATTTGACACGAACAGTTTTGAATAAAATTTATATTGAAAATTAGTAGGGAAACAGGCATGACAAGTAGCTTGGGTCATGTGAACTTTGATGACATAAAACACAACACAATGAAGGAAGTAGTTCTTGGCATTCCGCACATAAATCACCCAAAGGTACACTGTACACGCCCTATCGGATTTTTCTAGGCCCAAAGGTTTTGAATATCCATAGCTTAACTTAGAGGTGAACAAATGAAGGTTTTTCTGGAACCAGCGCAAGTTGTAAAAGGTTTTAGTTTCTGTCAACAAAATGATCGGTTTTTGGCAGGTTCGGTTTCGGATTTTGGCCGGTAAAGGTGGAACCAGTTACGGTTTTTATGGTTCCGGTTCCAGTTCTGGTTTTAATTTCTCTAAAAACCCGAAACTGCCTGTACCCACCGAATACACCGTTAACCGAACAAATGAACATACCTGGTTTAAAGTGCATGAAAGTAACTTCCTATACTTGAAAGGAAATTAATATTTGTACCATTTAAATCATGAGTTTATAAATCGTTCTTTTTATTTCTCTCCAACTTATTGGTTTTCATTTGAATGAATCTCTATATGTGACACCTTGTAAATTCCAAGTGAGCATTACTTTATTTTAAATAATAACATGTATTATTATTACTTACGTGACACTAGAATTGTGAATATTTAGTGTGACACGTGGCACAACAGTCCAAACGCACCGATAATTCGAGGAATTATCATAAAACGCGTACACGTGTCTTGAATAACAAACGTTGTTGAACGGAGCAAACCACAGTACACTTTCACTACACTTAGGCTCTAGGAAACCTAGAATAGGTGAGATGTCACACCCTTGCCTTTGCGGAAGCGTACTGTGTGTCTTTCAAGGTTTCACAGTCATTGTTACAATAAAACACACATATGTTTCTATATTATAGAGAAATGTTACAACTACATTAGCTCCAAACCTAATGTAACAACAACTATAATTGAGTTTCACACATATACTATACTATGTTTCACCCTGTTGAGTTTAATTCTCATAGACTCTACTATATGTCTCTAATGATTGAGCTCCCAGCTCCACCATTGTATCATTAGGCATATAAGAAAACATGGTTTTAAACAGTCAACATATTGCTGGTGAGTTCAAGAGTTTTAAAATGTCAAAATGTATGCAATGTATCCAAACAAATCAAATGTTTTCATAAAAAGAGTTAAATAATATTTATGTCCCAAAATGGGTGTAAAACATTGGTATCCAGTGCGAACATTATTCCTTCCAACAATGTCGTGTTTAGTTCCCGACCAACTGTCCAATTATAACTTCTAGGCTCCCGTAACCGAGCTGACGAGTTTAGTGTTTGCCCCTTCCCAATGTCCTTGGCGCAAGACATTGTGTGTTATAGCCTTATTGAGCGCCCGCTCGACATCTAGTCGTGGTTTTAGCTACGACCACGGGCGAGGATTGTCAATCACAAATAGAATCTATTCTCAATAATCACGCCCCCTGGATAACGGTTACAGAATAGGGGACTTAGCGACAAATGTGTAACCCGTGAAATAATGATAAGTTTGGTCATATGTTTCGCTCCACTGTCACATGTTTCAACCAAATGTTTTACAGCGCTTTCTTTTTCTTGTTTCACAAAGTGTTTCAAAAGTATTTCAGTATTTCACATGATGCAAATAAGTTTTCATGTTTCACAAAATGTAGCGAAAGCGTTTCAGAGTTCCACGTGATCCAATCAGGTTTTATGTTTCATAAAATGAAAAACATTTCAAAGTTTCACCTGAACTAATCAGGTTTCATGTTTATAAAAACATATTAACGGTATTTAGAGTTCCATAAAAAAATCAGAATGTTTCAAACGAGTACTTATGTTTTCTCATTTCCACGAGTTTCAAAAACCAAAATACGGAAAAGGGTTCGTGAACTCACCTGAGTTGATTCAAATCAATAGCAATGCACAATGTTCGTATCACTAGTTCTTGAACTCTAAACATGTGTGTCATTAGAGTTCTATGAGTTACTTAAGCTTAATCTGACTCTCAGAACTTTCTTTGACGTTCAATGTCAAGGACATTACAGCTCAAGTCATCAATCTTATCTCAAATGTTTAATCAGTTTCCTTAGTTTAACATCTCACAATGTGTGTTAACTGAGAACCTATAATGATTTAGGTTCTTATTAAGAAACTTATAACTTGTTGGTTTAATCAGGACATTCCTAGATTAACCAAATTAGTATTGTTGTTGATTATATCACCAAAACAATTTCTCAATGGATTCCAGGTTTAGAAATAGTTAATCCTTGTCATTGACCATTCCAAAGAATGATCAGGACAATCACAACCATTGTTATAATCAAATGGTTAAAATCATAATGATCTATGATATGATTTCATGATAATCGGACATTATAACGGATCAAAACACATATTTCACCGTTCGAGTTCTTCATTTCTAACTATTCCTAGCCATCATCTAGGCAATAATCAACAATAACTATAATATCACGTTTAAAATCTAGATCTAATTCATATATTATCAAACTAATAGAAGAGGTCGAATTGTTACCCTTTAGAACATATCTCGGATGAAAACGATGATCAAGACTTGTAGAAACGTTCCCTTACTTGATCCGGATGTTTGGATGGCTTCAAATATGAGTTTAGATGATACAAAATGGCTCTGTTTGTCAAGAAATCGCTTATTTTCGACCAGAAATGAAATATGATCGAGGAGGTCAGATTTTTATACCAAATGGGTCCTTCGCGTACTGCCAAGGCTGGAAAGAGGGTCCTCCGCGTACCTCCACCGCCTTAGTCTGATTTCAATTTTGTTTTCGCGATTCCGGGAGCATACGAACTTCGTTTTATGCTTCGTTTTCGCCCACGTTCACGATTTTTTGAGCTCTTTCCAAAAATTATAATTTCAAGACCTGAAAAGTTCAAAATATATGATCTCTTATTTAACGCTATATTCGACTCTTTATATCTTAAAATCGGAGCCTTGTTTCACGATTTCGCTTACACTCATTTTCTTTATTTCCGAATTATGATTTTAACCTAGAAATTGAGAATTGTCACATGAAACCAGGCTCATAAGTCAAGAAACGGCTAACCTAACCGAGAAATTCAGGAAATTCGGTTCAAAATAATGAAATTGGGCTTATTGGGCTCAACTAGGAACCATCGCGGTATGCGATGGGCACCCGAATGGGCCTTCGCGGTACGCGATGCACAGGCGGGAGAATTTGAATTTTCCGAAAACAGTCGCGGTACGTGACGACCAATCATCTTCCATCATCGCGATACGCGGCATGTGTCGGGAACCGAATGATTATTTTAATCATCGCTACGCGGAGGAGCTTTTTGCCAGTCTCTGCGGTACGCGACGACCTTATACACGCAAAATCTTTATTTAACCAAGATGCCATCATTTCTGTTGATCCTACTTGATTTATCTCGACTGAAAACCTCCTTCTCTACCAAAAACCCTCTGTTACAACCATTCCTCATCAAATATGCCATCTTGAGCTCATTTGAAGGCCATTGTTGAAGGTTGAAGAGTTGTGGAAGCTCCAAGAACATCGTTCCTCCTTATTTCTCAGCATTGGAACCAATCTCAGCCCTTTTAGAGCTGCTCCAGAGCTGCACCAGTCCCATTCCAGTGATTTAAGGCCTTGTGAGGTAATATCTATGCTCAACCTAGCTTAAAATCACTTGTAAGCACACATGCAAGCCATTTTGGTCACATGCATCACTAGCTCCACCATAACCATGAATTTTTGAGCTTATGAATATGTTATCTAGTATAAATGCTACTGATTTGATGATTTAATGATGATCTATGGTGATAATGACTTTATTTTATGGTTATTTGGTGATTTTGTTATAAAATGGGTACTTTCAATCACATTCATGCATGATCTATGACGATATTCTTGGTTAAAATGACGATTTATGGCATTATTTCCATATTTAGAAACTTTAATGGTTTGAAATGGTGATTTTTGATGAATATGGCCACATGCATGTATTTAGATCAATGATTTATGCATTAAAATGATGTTTAGACACTATTATGATGGTTATTGATGCCTTTGAATTATTGGAATTGTTAAAGAGTATGATTTTCATGATATTTCTAAAAATAGTAACTTTTTATCATAAGTTTGCTTTAGAATGATGAGTTTGATAATGTTGGGTGCCTAACATGCTTATTTGATGTTAATATGATAATATTGAGGGAATGATGTCTTTGAAAGAGTGAAATATGTGCATTTGTCATAGGTTACTTTAAATAGTAACTTTGTTTTACAAAATCGATAAATGATGACATGTTAGTTGTAACGAATGTGATTAAATGGTTATTTAAGACTAAGGTATTGATATTTAGAAGAGATTGGTTGTTAAACTTACGCGCAAAACATGCTAAACCAGCTAAGTGTAACTATGTGCTAGGTGATAACATGCTCACTTAGGATAAATATGCATATTAGAATAATCGGGTTTTGATTTGTTGTATGACTTGCCAAATATGGAAACTTTCCCTGAAATAGAAACTTACTATAAATAGTAAGTTTCCTCACGGAAGTGACTTTGGTATCCGCACACATTACTCGACACTATATCGCACATTACACGATCACATGATCAAAAACTGTCACCAACGGGTCATTAGGTCAAGCACGGTCAACACGGTCAAACACGGTCAACATTACCCACACGACAACTTAGAGTTGTTGACACGAACACATTCCTGTGAGACCCACGTATATGTGTGCACAAACTTAGAGTTACAGCCCCACTTTTACTCTTTAACTGTTTTTACTTAACTTTAGGGTGAGAATACTATGCAAATGTTTTAGATATATGACTGGTATGTTGTAAAAACCCTTTTCGAGTGTAACTTTTATCGCAATAAGCCCTCACTTATCCTTACTGTTAGTTGTAACAAACGAGTCGTTATTACGTAGTACGACTGGGTTTGACTAGCCCCACTCTGCACCAATGGTGATGGAGGTCATAACGAGTGTAATATCGATGTCGGGTTCTGCGATGACCCGCAGAGGCAAACGGAAACAATCGAGTTTCGGTAAGATGAACTGACACACTCCACGGATCGTAGATCCACAAACAACTTAGCATACCCAGTATATGTCTGTTTACTGATTTACTTTCTGTCTAAACCTGTCAACTCACCAACTTTTTTCTAGTTGACACTTTTCGCATGTATTCTCAGGTAACTAAATGGATCTCAAGCTAGGATGTGCACCAGGAAGCTTTAAGGAGTCTGACATGCATATAGACTCAAGTCCTAGGCTTATGTTTGAATTATGTCTTTTAAAAACAATACTGATGTTGTAGTGTCATTAACAATTTATTTTCCGCTGTAATACTTTATCATTCCGCTGCTTTAAAATATTTCCGTTGTTTTATTTTGAAAACCTGTTGGTTTTGCCAAACTGTATGTTTGAAGAACTCATATAGAGTCGTTCTATATGACCATGAGCTGTGATCCTGGCCACGTCACACTCATGCGGTCTGACACCGTACTTGGGAATTTGGGGGCGTGACACTATATATGCATACATTAAAAAATTTGTACCCCTAAAAAAATAGGCCTAAGACGTAGGTTGGGTTTGCCCCTCTCCGGGCCACCCATGACCACTATTGTAACCAATATACATTTATAAGTTTTATGAACAATAAAAATAATTTAATAATAATAATATAATATTAATAATATTATAATATAATAATATTATAATACAATAATATTAAAAATATAGTATTATTTATTATTATAATACAACATTTATATAATATAATATAATTATTAAAATATATTATTGTTATTATATGATTAAATATGATAAAATTGTTATTATAATATAATATTAATATAATATAATAATACTAAAATAAACATTAATAATATAATAATAATATTATTATAATATAATAATATTAAAATATATTATTATTATATAATTAAATATGATTAAATTCTTATTATAAAATAATATTAATATAATGTAATAATATTTAAATATATTATTATTATTATAAAAATAATATTAAATTATTATTATAATATAATATTAACATTAAATTATTATTATAGTAAAAATATAATATTATTATAGTATTTATTATTAATATTACAAATATATAATACAATTATTATTATATTTAAAATATATTATTATATTATATTTAAAAATATTACATAATTTGATTGACACGTTGTAAACATTTTATTTTTGTGTTTTGATAACATAATTTGATTGACAGTCGTTGTAAACATTTTACTTTTGTGTTTTGATAATTGTGATAATACCATCACCATTACATTCGAATAACATTATTAATATAACGATATGAATCAACATTTTTTTCATATTATGTAGTGATGCAAATTTTGTTGGAAGAATAATCAAGAATTACTTATTATCCTAAGTAGTTTTTGTATTATTAGTTATAACATAAGATTAGTTGGTTAAGTGGCAGTTAAAAAAACAGTTATATAACTGTCATGTTGGTTAGTATAAATACCCAAGACAATTTCATATTGTAAATATCAATCAAGTACGTAAAGTCAAATTGGAAAGCATTTGTATGTGAATTTCATACACACGCATACAATCTGATTCGATCTTGGGTTACAATAAATGGCATCAGAGCCAAAGATTCAAGCCTGTGTGAAATCATCATAACAATAACACTAAATAAACGGTGGACTATCAAAACCAAATCACAAAAGGCCATCGGCAAAAGGACCGTCCGGTATTCAAATAAATAGACAAAAATTCCAAGAACATCTCAGCGAAGGGTTGTTGAAACACGGATATTAAAGAACTGAGTAGGATTCAGTGAGTTCGGGTCTCCAAAGGATTGAAACCCCATTCTCACATTCAAATCACGATCGGAGGAAAAGGGGAAGGGATCGCTGGAAACCGGAACCAAAAAATCACTGCGTGCGTATTGGATTTTTTCTGAACGGAGGTTTTCTTAAAACCCTATTTTTTTCCCTAAATCTCAAGGTTATGTGGGATAAGAAAGAAAGGAAGTAGACATTTTAATAAAAAAATAAAATAAAAAAAGAGAGAAATTAGATAGAACGCCCCAAAGTCAAACCAAAAAAATAATAATAATAAAAACACAAGGCAAAAATTGTGATCCTTTATTATTGTTTTTCTGGAAACGACAAACAAGAAACATGGAAAGATAAAATAAGTTTAAAACCTAAAATATTTTGATAATTTGTCATACAAAAGTTCTTTTAGAAAATTAAAATTATGTTTCTAATTAAAAAAACGTATTGGAAAAATTTTATATTTTAAAAGATTAGAAAGAGAGAAAAATTCTTTGTGGTATAAAAACCTTTGTAGACAAAAATATTAAAAAAATCCTTCGTGGAAAAAAAATAACAAAAAAAATCTTCATGGCAAAACCTTCGTGGTGCAAATACCTTCGTGGCAAAGACCTTTGTGGCAATAAACACCTTCGTGGCAATAAAAAGCTTCGTGGAGAAAAGAAATTCTATAAAGTGAAAGCAAGATAGGGAAAAAGAAATTAAAGAAAAGGAGAAACAAAGAAAGTATGGCGGGCAAAGAAGACGATAAGAAAGATGGCACGCCCGTAGCCATTCATAAACAAGGAAACGTTTCTCTGCAATGTCCAAAATTGACCGAAACAACTACACGCAATGGGCAATTTTAATGGAGACAATATTGAAAGCATACATTTTATGGGAAACAGTTGTTTCATTAGACGAAATAGACGAGAAGAAAAGTAATACAACAAAAGCAATGATTTTTCAAACATTACAAGGAGAAATTCTAATGCAAGTTGCACAATATTCTAGTGCAAAAGAAGTATGGGATTCGATTAAAGTTCTATTTAGCAAATATGGTTCAAAAGGCACATTTACAAACATTAAGAAGCGAGTTAGAAACGTTAAAGATGAAAGAAAATGAAAGCATAAGCGACTTTTCTGGAAAGTTGAGTGGTATAAGGGAAAAATTTAAAAGTCTTGGCACTACCCTTAAAGACAAGACAATTGTAAGGAAATAACTCAATTTGATACCAAAGAAATCCTTACCAATCGTGGCAACTATCAAACAATATTCTGAGATTGACAACATGCCATTTGAAGAAGTGGTGGGAATAAATAATAGCCTTTGAATAACGTATTAAAAGTCAAGAGGAACCTCAAGATAATGATCAAGGAAAACTTCTAATAGCAAGTACAAATGATCATTAAAAAAAGTGGAAAAATGAAAGAGGACGCGCTGATCAAACTCGTGGTGGAAGAGGATCGTTTAGAGGAGGAAGAGGACGTGGAAGAAATATTGAATATAGAAACAATGACAAAAGTGAATTTAAATGCTATGAATGTGGTAAATATGGTCACTTCGGATATGAATGATTTAAGAGAGGAAATACTAGAAAAAGAGAAAGACCAAGAATCGCATCTCATAATTGATGAAGAGCCAACATTACTATGAATATATAAAATTCTTGATTAAGGGGGAGAATGTTGGAAGAATAATCAAGAATTACTTATTATCCTAACTAGTATATACTCCGTATTATATTTGTATTATTAGTTGTAACAACTACCAGTTAAACAAGTATTAATTTCTGTAAAGATTAATTTAGTTTAGAACATGGGTTATTAAAACAAAACCCTAGTAACTATCATGTGACTATTCAAATACAACATACCCAATCTAAATACATATATATACATATATATACATACATACATATATATATATACATATATATATATATATATATATATATATATATATATATATATATATATATATTATATATATATATATATATATATATGCACATGTTGAGAGAAAATACATGCATGCTATAAGCATGCATACGTAGCACACAATTATACATAAGCAATTTTATGACACAAACCCAACCACGTATCCAAACCATGAAAACCTAAAAACACTTAGCCAATACAAACCTTCACTAAAGTATTAAACGGAACTAAATCAAAAAATGCGCCTTTTAGTTAGCTGGAATTCTGTTGGATGCAAACCATCCGGTTATACTTTGATCGGAAATATTGTGGGTTAAATCATAAAAGTACAACCATCTTATCCTTAAACACATCCTAGTATTCCATCTCCTATGACAACCACGCTAATGCTATGAAAATACTAAGGATATACCCTATAGATTGCAAGGATAAAAATGGAGCGTTTTGCTTTCTTGCCGTGAGTTTTCCCCATCAATCCCCTCAGCCAACATCAAAATTCAGCGTAGGATCCCATAGATGCTCGAACAATTCAGCGATAACCAACCCACTTGGACTCCTAGTCGCACTAGCCAAACACCTCAAAATACAAGAATAGGAAGGTGCCATGTTACCTACACTAAGTATTAAGGGAACCTAAGACAAGATGGGTTATGATCATGGGTGATTTTCAAATCCTTGCAAAAGGACATCATCATATCCAAAATTCTGACAGCAAAATTCATACATTTTATCTTATTTCAGCCGAGATTTTACCTCCATGTCACACCCCCCATCTCTCACTTTACCTGATATAGTCACTGAATGACGCATGAAGTCGGTAACTGTTGTAACGTGTCGCAGAAGCTTGACGGTGAGGTCACAGAGATGGGTGTGACTGATTGTTACTTTGGTATCATACATCCATGGCAAACCATACACTATATATTACATCATAAATATAATATTATACATTAAGTTTCAACATCCTTAAACAACATTAACCAGTTATAAGGTACTAAACGTGTCTTGTAATCGTGCATCCTCACTCTCGCACTTGTTACCTTCTTCCTGAAAAAGGTTTTGTATTATAAAATATCAGCAAGGATGTTGTTGAGTTCATATATATTATAACGTGATATGATATACTATGACATGTTGAATATGTAGGCACACACAACTTTATGAATATGATTCACCATGAAAACCCATAACCAAAGCCTATGTGTCTGTAATGTAATTGGCGGTAATACCCGAAGGTATGACCTTAGCCTCACTCTTAATGCCTATCATTGCATTGAGTTGTTATCTTGTAATGTAATAAAAGGTAACAGGCATTCACACAAGGGTAGACGCTATCTACCCATGAATGGGGTTGTCAGCCCGATAGTACTATCATTGTTATCATTCGGCTCCTCATGAGTTTATTGGTTATAGTTGTTATGTGAGGACTTTTACGATAGCATGGTACAATTTTCATGTAATCATCAAACAAGAGTTGAAATACACAAGCAACATATAATCATGTCTTTGTAATTGAATTATGTAACCATAATTTTTTTGTAATACCAACCCCGAGTTTTAGAAATATGAAGATTTCAAAAAGGGTAATGAAATCATGTAAACACATCATTGTAATTGAAATACGTAACCATAATGTTATTGTAATAGAATCCCCCAGTTTTAGAAAACAAAACACTTAAAAAGGGGTCTATGAAACTTACCGGTGTTGTTGCAATGTTACACACAACTTCAATTGAATTATGCATATCATTAAGGTTCTATAAGTTCTTTGTATCGAATTTAGAGTACCATAACATTTCTTGATATTAAATATCAAGAATAATGTAATTCGATTCATCGAGCTCGATCTGAATCACGTATTTATTCAGAATCAATGTAATAAGGTTATCAGTTAATTTGTAATATTAAAATCACTGATTCTGTTTAGTAATTGAGTTCTTATACTCATTTGATTGTAAATTAATGATAATTGAATCCCGTTGTTAAAACCAGAATCCTAATCGACGATCAAAATCGGGTTTCCGGATCACGAAATTGATTGTAAAATCGAGTTTGGAATGCGAAATCGATTGAGAATATGTTTTCGTGTTGAATTTCAATGCTTAAATGAAGTCATGCATTAAACCGGAGTTTTAATCAGAAATTACATAAAAATCGGGTCACCGGATTGAAAAACGGTTGGCAAAATCGAGTCTGGAACACGAAATCGATTCAAAATATGTCATTTTCATCGAAAACAGATCATCGGATTGCGAATCGGAGCGCGAAACGCAGTTCAGAATGCAAAACGGACAAAATTAGGGTTTTCGCCAGAATATTCCTTTTGGTCGTAATATTCGCCGGAATATTCCACCGGCGACAATCCTCACCAGAATTTTGGCATTACAACAGCTTATAAGACTAAGGTTTCATATACTTGTTTTGGACAAAGTCTCTGCTTATAAAAGTGAGGTTTTCAGGTTTTAAGTCGGGCATAACCTTGACTTATATTTCTTAAGTTTCCTGAAAACAATTAGGAAAAATCTCTGCTTATAATTGTTTGTTTTCCAAAAATTAGTCGGACAGAACCTCGACGTGTTTTTGATTTAAACCAAACAATTATATCATAATCCTATTATATAATAATAATAAGATCTAAAACGAGCATTATAACGAATTGAAAGGTTATGGAATGAGATTTTTACCCCACAGAAGATCGGTAGTACTTCACGTTGAATACTAGGGGATTTGAGGGGTTAAATACGGGTAATTGGAGGTGTAAGGTTGAGATTTGAAAGCTGGAGAGTGAATTTTCGTAAAAAAAATCGAAATCCGATGTTCTTGTACTTAAAGGCGAAATCTGGGTCCGGGGCGATACGCCTAGCCCCAGCGTTTGGCATGGGGTGGTACGCCCGGATGGAATATTTTTCATGTGTGTCACGTGTTGACACGTGGCGCCACATGGCGCGTACACGTGCGATCTAACTGGTTTATTGTTTTCGCAATAATTTGAGCATACGAACTCTGTTTTACGCACCGTTTTCACCCACGTTCACGATTTTTTGAGCTCTTTCCAATAGTTATAAATATGTGATCTCTTATTTAACATTATATTCGACTCAGTGTATCTTGAAATCGGAGCCTCGTTTCGTGATTTCGCTTACACTCATTCTCTTTATTTCTAAGTTATGATTCTAGACATGAAATCGGATGGGCGCCTATTTAAATAAGCATTAGGTGATGGATGTTTCTTTGTGATCTACTAACATCAGATTTCTGAGTAACTACAAGTCATGAACTGATATGATATGATATGGGCCTTTTGGCACATACGTAACGATGAATGTGGATATTACTTATTTCACTTCAATTAATCATATAATTGATATTAATTTAATTCTGGATCTTTGAAGTTGTTTTTTGGTCATTATTATTGAAATTTCGCGTAATTCAGCAATTTCTATGCAATGTCATTTGTGATTTGTTTCATCTTGTAATTTCCTTACATATATACACAGATTCACACACACACATATATATATATATATATATATATTAAAATGTTAATTCATGAATTTAGGAAATTACCTCGCAGTAAAGAATGAAATGTCACACTCCAGACTCCTTACAATGAGGTGCCAAACTAGGATACTTGTCACCTTTCAACTATTAGATGGAACACCTCTAGGACCTGCAGTAAGAGAAAGGTTAGTACCTGATTAGTCCACTCTAGTGATCTAGAATATCATAACGGGTTATGCTGAATATACCCCTCTTTATATTTTTTTTTACTTGTCGTACCCACTCCTTAAGTTTTTTTAAATATATACAATTAAACCTTATGTTTTTAGTTAACTAAAAAGATCCATAAACCTTTAAACACAAACGTGAGGGACTCTTTTTACAAAACTCAAACATCACGGAATCATTATCATCATCAATTCGTCGTTTAAAAATCAAATCAATACGAAATCTAAGCCTAAATAACCATATTTGAACTCAAACTCAAAGTCTATTAAAACGAGCATAAAACTCAAAATTAATTGAACCCAAACAATCATTTAACCTTTGCGAAACTCTCTGCGTAAACTAAAGCTATTCACAATCTCAAAAAAATCAAGAAAAAGGCATGTAAGAAACCGGCGGTTCGACTTCGGTTCATCAAGCAACTGACATGAATTAGTTAGCTAAGGTAGGTGTTTCATATATACAATTACACTCGTTTTTGTTCGAGGAATGAAAGCCCTATGTTTGTAACAACAATCGGGCCTCAGTTCAATCGAATTTGAACAAAGAGAAACTAGGGTTCATACAATTAAATCTGATTTTGGATGAATTTAATTTTATATTTTGTATAGGGTATGACAAGTAAGAGGGGATACGTTTAGTAGACTTTAAAGTAAAAATAATATTTGGTGCATTTTGGTTGTGTTATATAGTTGAAGGGTTGATTTTAACAAATTTATATTTAATATTTTAGGGGAGGGGGTATGACAAGTTCAAAAGAGGGGTACATTTAGCCACATCCTATCATAACACTAGTAGACTAGGAAGTAAAGAACCATTCAAACTCAACTAAGAAAATTTCCCCCAATTTTCAACCTTAAGTACCGGCCCCAATACTCTATAAATACCCTCCTTGAGCTGCATTTCAAACCACACCAAAACCTACCTCTTATCCCTTGTTTCCGGCTGGAATTAACAGCCAAATAAGCTGTAGCGACCGAGTACCCAACCCAAACAAGCAGCACCATCCTCTTCTCCCTTCACTTAGCAAATCTCGGTTAAGGCATAATCCACCAGCAGGAGTGACAAAGGTCAGCACGTGAACAGACCGCATTGCAGACCCAGCTTCCAACAATCACGGTTTCACGAAGTTCCATCCCCTACCTTGCTTGTTAAGGTATGAGAACCACTTTTCTAGATTTTTTTTAAGTTCGTACGTAAGCATGGCAAGTAGGTATCTGTCTCATATAAACCATGAGTCAAATGAATCATTAAGTTATGATAAGAATCGGTCTCTAAAAGAACCACTGAAAGGGATATTTCGAGTATAAGAAACAAACCACATATTGCCATGCAAACATCAAACATGCAGGGGCTGGTTAAAACTAAAATGGTTAAAGGAAACTAAGTCATAGATGTATATACATACATATGTATAGATATATACAAGGGGGAGAGGAGGGGACTGAAACCTTAGCTGTGAATTTCAAACCCAAAAACTGATTTCATGGGTTTGCTAATTTACGACCAGAACCTCATTTTGAGGGAAAATTATAGCTCCTAGTTCACCCAACGTCACTCATCCTAATAGGAGTGTAAAGAAAACTTATATGACTATCAGTACTTAAGTCTCGACCATACATATATACAAAACTAAAGAGTTCCTCAAAAGGTTAACTTAAAAGATAAGAAAAATATTTCATATAATACAAATCAGCCATGTTGCATGATCATAAATGTTTAGTTAATATAAACACATTTACTTACTGTATGGAGAAAAATAGATAATATACAAAGGAGCTAGAATGCAACGTTAAACTAAGGTGGTAATGCAACAATGCACCCACCTTTAAAAAAAGTGGCTTCCATGCATACGTAAAAACATGCATAAGAGAATGGCCTCTTAGGGAATCTAATAAATAAAAACGAGAAAACCTGATATTAATGATCCTTTGACAAGATGGAAATATTTAAAAATATAAACATATAATAGGAGATAACTAGTGCTTCCCAATAACATGAATGTTAATAGGGAATTGTGAAAACATTGTAGTGATCGTGTAGAAAAGCCCTATAAAACTTCTGAATATCAGTTTATCATCATCATTTGACTGTGAGTTTCACAACTCCTTTTATACTATTTTATTCTTTGGGTAAAAAGCATGATACTTAAACTTTTTATGACTTTATGCTATGTATGTTAATATTAAAACATGAATTTGTTGGATGTATATTTCATAAGGTTTGTTCTTCTATTGTAAGTCTCTTTATTGATGCTTAGACACAACCATTAACTCAGGGGTTTGAGCTACGGAATATATTGGATAGTACTATCTTGGTTGACAGCCCATTCACCAGATGAATATGTCTAACTCTATTGTATACTTTGAACTTAGGACAAGTTTGGTAATCATGAGATCATAACACAAGGGCAATTAGTCACAGGTGTGGTTGTGGTCTTATGTAAATTGCATCTATACTTACTTGTGAATAACATATAAAATGATTTATAGATAGCATAACTCTTGGGGAGATGAACCCAAGGATTGATTTTATCGAGTACCAAACTTGCGTGACTCACCAACATTTGGTTGACTATTTTTCTCATGCTTTTTAGGTCATTAATCCAAAACCTGAGGTTGGTGCATATTTTTGGATATTACTCACGAAGATTTATTTTTATTGCCTAGATGTTATAGGCTATAAACTTTTGTGAATCTCTATGTGTTGTAATAGATACTTTAAAACATTGGTTGTTGGTTGTTTATTTTGAATGATGAACTGATGTCTTAGCATTATCATAAACCAAATACTCTTGATTTCCACATCGTCTCATCGACCGTGATTCCACCATCAGCGGGGGTGTGACATTAGTTATAACATAAGATTGGTTGGTTAAGTGGCAGTTAAAAAAACAGTTATATAACTGTCATGTTGGTTTGTATAAATACCCAATACAATTTCAAATTGTAAATATCAATCAAGTAAAGTCAAATTGAAAAGCATTGTCTGTGAATTTCATACACACTCATACAATCTGATTTGATGTTGGGTTCCAACAAATTTAGTCAACTTTTACTTTTGTACCATTTTTTTTAAAAAAATTGTGTTAAGTTTTACGACGATATCTGGTTTTTGAATTTAAAATCATGTTTTATCATGTAAAATAAGGGGTACCGCCACAACGCGCCGGAGGCCACCCCTAGTTAATCTACATTTGTATGTTTTGTAAAAAGAATGTGAACAACTCAAATAACACGAACGACTTACACTTATTTTATTATAGAAGCCTAAACCAAATAAAACATATATATTTATCTTAAAGAAACGGCCCATTTGTGGTGCAAATATATAATGTACATATGTGTGGGCCCTCAAGGGACAAAGTAAAATTGCACTAGGTATTACCTTATTTTACTTATTTTTTGAATACAATGTTAAAAGTGTTGAGATGATTAACTTCAAAAGACAACTTTGAGCTGGGAACTTCTTTGGAGCAACCCCTCAATCCCAACTAAGATAGGGGTAAGGTTTGTGTCCATCCATCCTCCAGACCCTACCGAAGAGTGGGAATGTAGTGGGTAAGTTTGTTTTTTTGTTTACATTTATCTTAAAGTGTCACAACCCCAAATTCTCACGTGCAGTGTCAGACCGCGCGGGTGTGACGTGGCCAGGATCTTAGCTCTAGGTCATATAGAACGACTCTATATGTGTCACACAATCATACAGTTAAGTGAATCAATCAAGTTTTCATAAATATGCAGCAGAAATGTTTAATGTTTAAAGAAGCAAAAAATAATAAACAGTTACAGCGGAAATAGATGTTGTATCAGACTCTACATGTTTAATATAGTTTCAAAACCAAACAATGCAAACAAAAGCCTAGGTTCAGAGCCTATATGCATGCCAGACTCATTAGTGCATCTCCTTGTGCATCCTAGCTTGAAATCCATCAGTTACCTGAGAATACATGCGAAAACGTGTCAACTATAAAGTTGGTGAGTTCACAGGTTTAGACAATAAGTAAAACAGTAAGACATACATATATTGGGTATGTTAAGTTGTTTGTTGGATCTATGATCCTTGAGTGTGTCAGTTCATCTTACTGAAACTCGACTGTTTCTGTTGCCTCCCCGGGTCATTGCTGAACCCAGCAGTCAACATCGATATTACGCTCGTTATGACCTCCCGTCAAAGCTGTTGTCGAGCAGGGCTAGTCAAACCTAGTAGTACTACGTAATAACGACTCGTTTGTTACATAACTAACGGTAAGGATATGTGTGGACTTGATGTGATAATAGTTACACTCAAAAATAGTTTTCTACATACCATTCATATATCTAAAACAGTTGCAATGTATTCTCACCCCAAGAGTTTAATAAACAGATAAAGAGTAAAAGTGGGGCTCTAAACCCACCTGAGTTTAGGTAAAGTGCGTTCGACAATTGAACGGGTTGTGCGCCTCCTAGCGGTTAACTATATCACCTAGGTGTCATGAGTTTGTATTTACATTCATGTTGGTCTCACATGTGATAACTGTGTACGAGAACTACGTCAGCAACGAATTGAGCACGTTTGATCGTGTTTAAAATCCACGCTGAATTGGCAGCTGAAATTAATATGGGATGATAGTATGCGAAAAACGATGAACGTGGGCGAAAACCGTGCGCGAAACGGAGTTACGGATTGTTCGGAATCGCGAAATGAAGTTTTCGTCGAGAAACAGGTGAAAAAGGGTTGGGGCGGTACGCCCCAGGTCAAGTGATGTTCCCAGGCGATGCGCGCGGATCCCGCTGAAAATATCTGATGTCCCCTTGTCCGCGCGGTACGCCTGGTGTGGTGGCCGGTGTCCAGGCGATGCGCCTGGGTGCGCAGGTCGTGCAACTTGCTTAAAAATCCAGATTTTTCATTCTTATCACAATCTCAACCTTCCTCTCGACGTTACCAGCTCTTACACACGAAAAATCTTCATCAAACTCATCAAATCTCTGTTTCGAAGCCTTCGGGACGTTTAGATCGTATCCAGAAGCGTTAAAACAAGTTCTGATCATCATTTCATCCGTTGGAATCCGTCAGATTAGGTAATGGTTCATTTTAAACCTTCTGGTTTGACTATGAATGATTAAATCTTAGTTTTGAACGTAATGATATAGTTAGGGTTGTTGATTATTGCCTAGATGATGGCTAGGATTGATTTTGAGTGACAAACTCGAACTGTTAACGGGTAAATCTTTGTTTTGAGCCTTTGTAATGCCCGGTTTGCATGGAATCATAGCAATGGTTATAATGGTTTAAACCATATGATTATGACATTGTAGATGATTAGTTTGATTAATCCTTGACATGCAACGTGGAAGCCATGTGTTTCAAACTAATCACAGTTATTAACATACTCATTGGAACGATTATCTGATGTTTCTGATAACAGTCAGATTAGTATGTTAAACTTGGTTATTAAACCTACTCTAATACTACATTGTGATATTCCGTGATATTTGGGTAATCAATAACAAGGATTAATCATTCTTAAGCCATTAAACTGTCTAGAGACTATCTTAGCAATTATAATCAACAACATTAACTATTTGGTTAATCTGAGATTATACTGATTAATCAAGTGAGTCATCAACTTAGTATTAGGAACCTGAATCAGTATAGGTTCCTACATTATCATACATTGTATGATATTACATTAAAATAGGTAATTAAATACTAAACATCGTGTTGATGATTGTTAAGGCAATGTCTTGGACATTGGACGTTCAAAATGATTTAATCATCAAGTTAAAACATAAATAACATATCAAACATAAACTAATGCAGAATCTCATGATTAGCACCAGTTGCGTGTGTTTCTACTGCTTTGAGACATCAAGTGAGTTTCGTACAACCCCTTTTCTATTTATTGTTTTATAAACATCGGGGTAACTCTGCAAACTGTTTTCTGAACATATGATATGCATCACTGATATCTGTGTGATTTCATGTGACTTTTGTGTGATTTCATGGGATTTTGCCGTTAGTAACTCTATCACAGTATCAAAAGTCCTCATCTCGTGAACTGTATCTAGTGAACCCATGTGGGGCCGAACAGGAATCATTGATAGTACTATTGGCTGACAACCCATTTGCTGGGAGGATTGCATCTCCCCTGGTGTGAATGTTTGGTACCTGTTTCCATAACAACTTCTTAATGTTAGTGATAGACATTAAGATAATGAGGCAATAAGATATTTACCGACGGGTAGTATCTTCGTGAACAAACAACAGTCCGAAAGGAACTAGATACGGGTCCCATGGTTATCCAGAACTAAACTTTTTGTGAACATTACTTATCATATCATATTGTTCTAACTGAACTGTCGAACTCACCAGCTTTGTGCTGACGTTTCAAATTTAACATTTTTGCAGGACAACGGTGAAGACACAGTGAGGATAAACTTCACATAGTTGAACCCTAATGTAACATATTGTGTAATAAACTAAGTTGTTATATTACTGTAGTGACGAAACCTTTGTATTATATTTATTTTGAGTGAATCTGTGTGCTGTGATATCGGTTCAAGTAAGTCACACCTCATCTCTGAGACATCACCACTATGCTTCCGCAACCAATAGAATGAGACGTATGACATCATCTTAGGTGACGAGAGGTGGGGGTGTGACAGGGTGGTATCAGAGCCACAGGTTATAGAATTTAGGTGGACTTAGAGACCTAGACTATAACTATAGGCTCGTATAGTGACACAGAGAGCACCGAACATGTCTAACGAACAAAACTTGTTTTGAATTAAGCCAGGGTAATCAGGTGGTACGGATCTCAGTTATGAGTGGCCAGCATAACTGAAATTCGTAACACGTGTTCATTCTAGTTTGATTTAATTCAAGCAGAACACTAACAACAGTAATGACGAATAGTTGCGTTAAGATAGGAGGACGTCTCATATCATGTTTATGTTGAATATTTTATTCAATATTTATTTCATGGTACTGATCTGAGAATTCTGTTTATACAACGATGGCAGATCAAGGAGAGAGATATATATATCAGAGGTTTCCATATGTCATTGTGGACGATACTCCCAGTTCTAGCTCCGGGTCTGATTCAGATCCTTCGGAGGCTGTATCATTAGCATCACACACATCTGCAGTGCCTCCCATACCACCACTACCTGAGCCAGTACCAGTGCCACCACCACCACCACCACCAGCACTCCCTATTATACCTAGTCCTCCTCACTCACCTCCGGCTGATCCTGTTGCTGATCGGATGCAGAGTATGTCACCCCCTAGAGTACCCGCTTGGGACGGGTTGCGGCGTATGCGGGGTCAAGCCCGTAAAACCACAGGATTGCCTCCGCGACATCAGATGGCTCCACGGGATGAGCCACAAGCTGTTCATGAAGTGGGAGAATCCTCCCACCAAGCCGAGTTGCGGGCGCAGGTGCAGCAGATCTCTCAGGATTTATAGGCCCTGAGACAGGATGTACATCAGCACCATACTCTTCATGAGGACACTCGCCATACTGTACTGGAGATCCTCACTTCTCATCTGACCCTTATGGAGCAGGTGAATGTCTTAGGTGCTACTACTCAGGCTTGGAGAGCGACGATGGAGGATCGACTTCGGAGAACCTGGAGACAGGCGCTGGTAGTTACCTTTTGGAAGGAGGTAGCATTGTGGAGCGAGAGATGGGTGTATTTGAGGCAGTTTGTGAGCACCATGAGTTTGGAGGCTCGGCTGATGATAATAGCTATAGTGATGGCTGCTATAGCTATAGTGATATCCTGTTTACCTTTCTTTGTACGGTAGGGATGGTTGAGGTTGGTCATTTTGAGATGTTATCAGTACTGACGGATAGGTTGCTAGTGTATGATGCATAGGGAAATTTTTGGTTGTGAGATAGATTCCGGTAGTAGTATTAATGTTCGGTTTGCTGGTAATGGTTGTACAAAAACTTTTCGATTGTATAAAAGCTTGTCTGGTGATGATCGTTTGAATCTTATTGTGTTGTATGTGATGTGTAGTATATGTGGATATCAAACTATTTCAAAATCCTGTGTGGTACAATTTCAAAATCCTGTGTGGTACAATTTCAAAATCCTGTGTGGTACAATTTCAAAATCCTGTGTGGTACAATTTCAAAATCCTGTGTGGTACAATATCAAAGTCCTGTGTGGCAAACATTTCAATTGTCTGTGTGACAAACATATCAAAGTCCTGTGTGGCAAACATTTCAATTGTCTGTGTGACAAACATATCAAAGTCCTGTGTGGCAACATATCAAAGTCCTGTGTGGCAAACATTACAATTGTCTGTGTGACGAACATATCAAAGTCCTGTGTGGCAAACATATCAAAGTCCTGTGTGGCAAACATTACAATTGTCTGTGTGACAAACATATCAAAGTCCTGTGTGGCAAACATATCAAAGTCCTGTGTGGCACTATAACAAAGTCCTGTGTGGCAACGTTTCAACGTCCTACATGATCTAATATCCAAAAACATGTAAATAATAACATATCTGTATTAATATCACGAAGCAGTGAGCTGAGTGATGATATGACATGTTTTTGAATGTAGGACTAAGTATAACTACAAATATTTGCATAATCACGGTTCATTGAGAACATATTGGGATTATGCCAAGTAGTTATACTGTATTTACTATAATCACATTTTCAACTTCATAAAGTTTCAGTATAACTGAATATGATTGAATTTATGTGATCAAATGGGTTATATATATTTAATGTTCTTGGCTGACCTGAGTTTATCTGCTTGTGAGCAGAATAATGGCTCCCAAACGAGGTCGATCGACTAAGAGATCTATCAGGAACATTACTAACCCTGAGCCGAATCAAGTTCCACCAGTGAATACTGAACCAAATCCAGATCCACAGGTTAATCTGGAAACAAATGTTGTTCCACCCTTGAATCCAGGAGTGAACACTACTCCACCTGCAGATGCAAGTGGATCTGAAACGAACGAAGCAATGATAGCTAGAATCGTGCGGGAACAGCTATCTGCTTGTGGTGTCCTGATACAACATCAACCACATGTCACTGCGGGTTCTGGTGGGGACCACGTTCATAACGAACATACTGTTACTGGTGGCAATGCGGAAACTCATCATACCACTGGTACAATTACAACTGTTCCTGATCCACCACGACAGGGATGCACTTATAAGTATTTCGCTTCCTGTAACCCTCCTACTTTCACTGGTAAGGAAGGAGCAGCCGGATTGCTAAGGTGGATCGAGGAAATGGAAACCAAATTGAAAATCAGCCAGTGTCTAGAGGAGCATAAAGTGTCTTATGCTGCCTGTTCTTTCAAAGAATCTGCTTTGACCTGGTGGAATACCCAGGCAAAAACGTTGGGCTCAGCTACAGTCGACTCAATGGGCTGGAATGAGTTTAAAACTCTGATTAGATCAGAGTACTGCCCACTCACCGAAATACAAAAGCTCCAGGAGGAATTCAGGAATCACTCGATGATCGGAGCTGACTGTTTAGCGTATACTCAACGTTTTCATGAACTCACATGTTTACTTCCTGATATGTTTCCTACTGAAGCATCATTGATCGAGAAGTATATTAAGGGTTTGGTTCCCCAGATTCGGGGAATGGTAACTGTAGCAGAACCCACAACTCTTAAACGTGCAATTTTGTTGACCACTAAGCTTACCGATGAGGCGGTAAGGAGTGGGATGTTGGTAACAAAAACTCAGATGGCCGTGGTCCGTAGTGATGTCGGTACCTCAAGTGTTTCTAAAGGTACCAAACGAAAGTGGTTTGGCAAATCTAAGGCGAGTGCTCCGGCTGAGATGAACCAGAGCAAACAAACTGTGAAAAACTACGGTGCTGTTAATACTGAGAAGAAAACTTACATTGGGCAGTCGCCTAAATGTACTCGGTGTTCATTTCATCATATAGGACCGTGTCCTACTTGTGCCAACTGTAATAGAGTTGGGCACTACACCAAGTGTTGCAACTTGCCTGCTCGCCTACCAAATCAAGCACCACAACAAACCACTCAAACAAACAGGTCGTGTTACAAGTGTGGGAGTCCCGAACACTTGATAAGAAATTGTCCAAATAATAACAACACCAATCCGGGGAATAAAGCTAGAGGTAGAGCTTTCCAGATTGGTGCTACCGAGGCGAGACACGATGCTAACATTGTTACTGGTACGTTCTTACTCAATAATCTATATGCATCAGTTCTCTTTGATACGGGAGCAGATAAGAGTTTTATCTCTCCTGAATTTGCATCATTACTATCATTGCCTGCGGTAGAATTAGAAACCCCTTATGTTATTGAACTTGCTAATGGCAAGTTAATCAAAACTAACAGTGTCATTCAAGGATGTTCCTTGAATCTGAATGAACATCTTTTCAATATTGATTTATTTCCTATTGAGCTTGGGAGTTTTGATGTCGTTGTCGGCATGGACTGGCTTTCCATTAACCAAGCTGAAGTAATATGTCAAACTAAGGTGATCCGTATTCCATTACCTGAGGGTAATACACTGATAGTTCAAGGGGAACGAGCTGGTAGAAAAATGGGTATCATTTCTTGTATGCAAACTCAGAAATACTTACGGAAAGGGTGTCCGGCCTTTCTAGCATATGTGATCAATAACAGCTCTTCACAAAAACGTATCGAAGATATTCCAGTAGTCAAGGATTTTCCTGAAGTCTTTCCTGACGATATATCAGGATTACCCCCAGTGAGGCAAGTTGAATTTCGAATTGATTTGATTCCAGGTGCAGCACCTGTGGCTAAAGCTCCTTATCGTTTAGCACCCTCAGAGATGCAAGAGCTTTCAGGTCAACTGCAGGAACTGTTAGACAAGGGTTTTATTAGACCTAGTTTCTCACCTTGGGGAGCACCAATCCTTTTTGTGAAAAAGAAGGATGGATCGTTCAGGATGTGTATTGACTACCGGGAGCTCAATAAATTAACAATCAAAAAATCGTTATCCACTACCACGTATAGATGATCTGTTTGATCAACTTCAAGGCGCTACTTACTTTTCAAAAATTGATTTAAGATCCGGTTATCATCAATTACGAGTGCATGAAGATGATGTTCCTAAAACTGCATTCTGAACTCGATACGGACATTATGAATTTCTAGTAATGCCGTTTGGATTAACAAATGCACCTGCAGTTTTCATGGATCTGATGAATCGGGTATGTAGGCCTTACTTGGATAAGTTTGTGATTGTATTTATTGATGACATTCTCATTTATTCTCGAAGCCAACAAGAACATGCTCAACACTTGAAATTGATCTTGGAGCTTTTGGCACGTGAAAAATTATACGCCAAGCTCTCCAAGTGTGAGTTCTGGTTACGAGAAGTGCAGTTTTGCGGGCATGTGGTGAATCAAGATGGAATTCAGGTGGATCCCAGTAAGATTAAAGCTGTAGAATAATGGGAAACACCGCGATTCATCAAGAACTTCTCAAAGATAGCCTTGCCACTAACTACATTGACGCAGAAAAACCAACCGTTTATATGGGGTTCTCAACAGGAGGAGGCATTCCAATTGTTGAAACACAAACTCTGCAATGCACCTATCTTGGCATTACCGGAAGGTATCGATAATTTTACAGTGTACTGTGATGCTTCCCACCAAGGTCTGGGGTGCGTTTTAATGCAGAACGATAAAGTGATTGCTTATGCTTCATGACAGTTGAAAGTACACGAAAAGAACTATACCACTCATGATCTAGAACTTGGTGCTGTGGTGTTTGCGCTCAAGATTTGGAGACACTATTTGTATGGAACTAAGTGTATTATATACACTGATCACAAAAGTCTTCAACACATTCTATGTGACATCCCGACATTTCGGGTTAACTCCGTTAATCAGAAACTAACGGGGATTGTAAGAAATTATACAATACCAAATTAGAGGGACTGAAATTGATCAAAGTAAGTCCAGAAACAATTAAACTATAAGTATTAAACATTTAAATACATGAAAGGTTCAATTTTGACTCTTGGAAGTCAAAATTCGACATAATCAATAATGAAATCATAAATTCGTAATTACCCATAATTATAACCAAATTAAATCATCAATAAATGTCATATTGATGATTTCTATCATCAATTCGGTAGTTAATTGCAGCCATAATGCCTAATTAAACCCATTTAACAACCCATTATGATTGAATCGTTACTTGTATCATTAAACCCACACAATACGATCGAATTTCACGCAATTGAACTCCCAGAAGCTCTAGTCGGCACTATTAGACATTGTTTCATATCATAATTCTATTCAAGAAACATTGGGTTGTCGAAGTCGATTGGGGGATGGCCGAAGAACAACCAACAAATCGATATCCATCAATATGGCATCAAAACAGGTAAGAAATCACTCCTACACAACCTAACACAACCGATTAAGAAGAAACAAATGTTAATTTCGTGTAGAAACACCGGATTGTATGAACACTAATTCTAGGGTTCATACTAGAAAACGATTTGGGGTTTATAGCCAAACAAACTCAAAAACGAAATTAAAACATTTGTACAGTCTCCAAATATGGTGTTAAACGAAATCCCTAAGTTATTTTGGTATAAAAACAACGAATTGTATCGGTTTGAATTCTAGGGTTCATCCTAGAAAAGGTTTTGGGGATTTTGATAGATATGGGTTTGAAAATCAAATTAAATGGTATTAATAGTTTCATAAAACTCCGATTAAGAATAACCTTATGTGAATTTTATAAAACAACAACAAATCTTGTAATTTTGAAATCTAGGGTTCTTGAATGAAAATGTTTTGGGGGTTTTGATTCAAACGTGTTTCAACCTCAAATTAAATCATACAGTAGCTTCATGGGGTTCCATTGAACGAAATCCCTATGTTACTTATATCTAACAACAACGAATTGCATGAATTCGATTGTTAGGGTTCTAAGCATAAAACGTTTTGGGTTTTCTGGACAAATGAATTTCAAAATCAAATTAACATATATGAACACATTCTATTTGACTAAGAGAAGAAAAGCCTCTGAATTAGAAGGCTAACAAACACGAATTTAATCAATTAGGTTCATGAAAACGTGGTTAGGGTTCGAATTCGTTTGTGATCGAATAATATCATTTGAATGAGTCAATACCTGAATTAATATCACCTATATGGTCATCTGAACTTCTTGAATAAAACCCCTAAGGTGGTGAGCTTGATTGAAATCGAATTGGGGTGCAATTGTTCCCATTTGCTCAGCTAGGGATTAACAAAGGAGACTCGACTACTTGATGCTTAAAAACTTTTACAATTCAACCTGTTAATAAAAATTGAAATAGAGGAGATGGTAAGGTGTGTGGGTGGTGAGGGTGAGGTCGGGGTTTGAATCCAAGGGCGACTGGTCTTTGAGTTTAAACCATTTTTTTAGTATTTTTATCACATCTCCTTCATTTTAACTCCGTTTCGACCCGTTCGACTTACGTTGGAACCAAAATTCAGTTCCGAACGTATTAGAATAATAAAATATATATTTTGTCATGAATCCATAAATCGTGTATAAATACGCGTGTTTAACGAAATCGTATATAGTTGAACGATTTAAACAAACGAACTTAAAACCGTACATACTTTTGTATGTACGTTTCGGACATTCTAACATACGTGTGTTGACACGTATGTGACTACAAACATGATTTAACATTACGAATAACACGACGTTATTGTAATGACACAGATTCTTCATAGAAGATTATCTACGCGAATTCACAAACTGTTGATCATTCTGTTTGCTATCAAAGGTGCGTACACGGCCCCTTTCTTATTTTAACTGTTTTGGGGGAGAAAACATGTGCAACAAACGCTTTTAGATACATATCACTTGCATGAGTTAGCTGTTTACATTAAGTGCAAACATAGCATTACAAAGCCTTCCATATCGAACCGTTTAATTTGCCGTAGCGTAAAGCGTGGTAGTTGAAGATAGATCTATTGGGTTTGACAAACCTCACTTGGTAGATGGGATCTACGCAGGTGTTTGACTGACCAAACACACACATTACTATTGTTCGTGCTAGACAATAGGGTTAAGGCAAAAACATGCTATAGCATGGCAACTCGTCAGCTTCGGTGTCGACCACTTATGTAAATAGTACAAATGACTAGCTATCATGACTATGCATGTGTGATTATGTTATCTGTAAACTTTATATTCAAACTGTGATTTCAACGATCATACATACAAACCTGTGTATGCACCAACCTTTGTGTTGACTTGATTTACATGTTTTCTCAGGACACCAAGGCACAAGAAAGGACAAGCAGGGACTAGGATGTTGAGTCTCATGCATACAGTTTATATTGATTATTGATTTACAACATTGAACATTGTATACATGGTTTTACAACTGTTACACTTTGTTATAAATTTTCAAACGCTTCCGCAAAAGTTAAACTCTGATTTTACAAATTAAGACTGAATTATGTTTAAAAGCATATAGAGGTCTTTCGTTATGTCTAATGATCTGAGATCCTGGTTTGTCACGTTCCCAAACGGTATGATTCCGTTAGTTGAAAATTGGGGGTGTGACAGATTGGTATCAGAGCCATTGGTTATAGCGAATTAGGTTTGCATTCGTAGATCTAGACTATAACTGTTAGACATTAGACACACTTGCTTACACGATAGTTTGCATAGCTTGTACATATGATATTATGTAGCAGACATGACATCACCATCCACATTTACTAGTGATATAGAACATTAAGTTGCATCATCACCAGCATCCAAGAAGAGGCAACTTAAGCCAATGGATGACACGATTCACTACGATGAGGAGGTACACAAACGACCGAGGGAGAACAGCCAGTATTGGCATTGGATCCATGATCTCATTCATAGTTGGGTGCGTGAGAAGCGAGTACTTCCGCCACCTACTCCTGACACTACTACTAGTAGGACATTACCTACTCTGGGATACTCACTAGGGCAAGCATTTGCATCTTTTGTTGCACGTATGAATCGGGAGATTCACAACATGTGAGAGGCAGCTACAAAGATCACTGGATTACTATAAGGATGAAATAGATTCTATGATTCACAAAAACAAGTCAGGAGATGAAATAGGCTCTTTGACTCACTAAAACCAGTCAGGAGATGAAATAGGCTCTGTGACTCACTAAAACAAGTCAAGGGATGAAATAGGCTCTTTGACTCACTAAAACCAGTCAGGAGATGAAATAGGCTCTGTGACTCACTAAAACAAGTCAAGGGATGAAATAGTCTCTATGACTCACTAAAACAAGTCAAGGGATGAAT
The DNA here is from genome assembly GCA_009363875.1 of Mikania micrantha. Taxonomy (NCBI): domain Eukaryota; kingdom Viridiplantae; phylum Streptophyta; class Magnoliopsida; order Asterales; family Asteraceae; genus Mikania; species Mikania micrantha. The sequence goes on along the minus strand of CM018691.1, from coordinate 42,333,898 downwards.
TAGGCCCTACGACTCACTGAAACAAGTCAATGAATGAAATAGATCACTAAGGCTCACTTGAACAAGTCGGGGGATGAAATAGGCCCTATGGCCACTCAATGAGTCAGCCGATGAAATAAACTCAATAACTCAAACAATACCATTTCTTAGTTCGGGACTATACCTACTAGTTCCACTAAACTCCTAATTTTGGCAAATGATCCATTTCTTTACAACACTGACAACGGTTAATAAGGCTGTGGTTTCAGTCTTGATAAGAAAATTCTTTCTAACACCTCGACAACATTCTTGTAACCCTTGGTACTTCTACATATACGGTTTACAAGGATCACTTTCTGAACTCATCAATTGTAGGATGAGAATTCAAACGTAACGTCTTGTCACACTTGAAGTGCCACCAAACGAACACTGTCACTCGAGTTAGGAAGAACTAGAGTGATCGCATGGGAAAGATTTCCGTTACAGGAGCATACGTGAAGGAAAGTTACATTATATGAAAACCTTGGTGACCTCTATTGTGAGTTAACTATCAACTTGGGAACTTATGAGAGATACATCGACTGTAAGGTGGCAACTCCAAACAGCTACACTAACACTCACACAGTAAGTGTCTCGACATCAGGCTACATAAGAAAAACACACTCAAGCCGAATAACTATCCTTAAAGGATCTACACTAGACCCTATAGTGGCATCCAACTCAAGTAACTATCTATATGTATTCTTTTGGATAGACTATCCAATCATACATTATGTAACTATTGTCTAAATTCTGATGTCCTAAATAAACTCTGAATCCCACAAAAACCAAATAGCTCAAGGTAGGAGGAACTAGAATCCTTATGTAAGGTAAATTGACGATTATGGTGCGCAACGTAATCGTGAATTTACAGGTACGCATGAATTCTGGCAAATTCTATTGTGAGCCTATTTTTCGAAACGCATACATAAAATATCCGCCTATCCTTCATTCTGGTAGTTGAAACGAATTCCGTTAACATATCGGGATTCCAACATAACATTAATCAAATTTCCAACAGTAGTATTGGTTACTCTGTGTTCATAAAACCCTCATGGTGCGACTTTGCACTTCACTTGGATAACTTCAAATGTATGTCAAAACATCTACTTGTGAACATCTGTAAAGATTCCCTATCAAACGAAGAACGAAATCTGATTTCATGTGTCTACTGAGCAGAGTTCTCAATGACCACAACAACAACAAGAAACACTCAAAGGATGCTTTGGATGCAAGAAGCCAGGGCATTTCAATTGAACCACACTAGTAGTAACAACAAGAGGAACAAAAACAATGGTCTGAGGGGACAAGCCTTCATGATCATAAGAAGCATAGTGAAAAGCTCGACCTCATTGCAAGTACATATGCGAGAAACAAATGTTATGATCTGTGTTGTTGGATACTGGAACATAAATGAGCTTTAGATCTAATGAATTTAGTGGAATAATTGCCATAACCTTAACACCATTAGAGGTTGAATACACTGTAGAACTAGCTGATGGCAAGTTAATCATAGTAGAACATATTCTCAAAGGCTGTGTCCTAGACTTGGTGGGTCAAACACTGGACATAGACCTTATGCCTATCGCATTAGGCAGTTTTGATGTAGTCATAGGCATGGACTGGTTGTTCAAACACCAAGCTGAAACAGTAGGCTATCAAAAGATCGTTCGTATACCGCTTTCATATGGAGAGACATTATATGTACAAGGCGAGAAGAGCGGTACGCCATTGCGTCTCATATCTTGTATGAAAGCACACAAATGTCTGCGTAAAGGTCATATGGCAGTTATAGCACTTATAACTGAAAAGCCGGTAGCTGAGAAGAAAATTGAAGATATACCAATAGTTTGTGAATTTCCGGAGGTATTTCCAGAAGACTTGTCGGGATTACCGCCTATCAGAAAGGTGGAATTCCGAATCGACCTTACACCAGATGCAGCACCGATAGCCAGGGAGCCTTATCGACTTGCACCGTCTGAGATGCAAGAGTTATCTACACAATTGCAAGAGTTGTTGGATAAGGGTTTCATACGACCTAGTTTCTCACCGTGGGGAGCTCCAGTTTTGTTTGTTAAGAAGAAGGACGGGACATTCCGTATGTGTATCGATTACCGGGAACTTAACAAGGTTACTATCAAAAACCGGTATCCGTTACCCAGAATTGACGATCTGTTCGATCAGTTGCAAGGTTTGAGTTACTACTCGAAGATTGATCTCAGATCGGGTTATCATCAACTAAGAGTTCAGGAGGAGGATATTCCAAAGACAACATTCAGAACGTGCTGTGGCCATTATGAGTTCTTGGTCATGCCATTTGGGTTGACAAATGCTCCAGCTGTATTCAGGGATCTCTTGAATCGTGTTTGTAAACCTTATCTTGATAAGTTTGTCATTGTTTTCATTGATGACATTCTCATCTATTCTCAGACTGAGGAGGAGCGCTGAACATCTTCGATTGCTACTAGAATTACTGAAACAAGAACAATTGTACGCGAAGTTCTCGAAATGTGATTTCTGGATGCGAGAAGTACAATTCTTGGGTTATATAGTTAATGAAAAGGGAATACATGTTGATCCAGCAAAGATTGAAGCGATCAAGAATTGGGAAGTGCCAAAGACCCCTACCGAGGTACGACAATTCCTTGGTTTGGCAGGTTATTATCGATGATTCATTGAGGGTTTCTCAAAGATCTCTCAACCACTCACAGCTCTTACACACAAGGGAACGAAGTATAACTGGACGGATAAACAAGGAAGCTGCATTCCAGTTACTAAAACAGAAAATCTGCAGTGCACCGATTCTGTCCTTAACGGAAGGAACAGAAGACTTTGTGGTGTATTGTGACGCATCTGCACAGGGTTTGGGATGTGTATTGATGCAACGTGATAAAGTGATTGCTTATGCTTCAAGACAACTACGACCACACGAAAAGAATTACACTACTCATGACTTGGAGTTAGGAGCAGTGGTTTTTGCTTTGAAGATTTGGAGGCATTACCTGTATGGAACTAAGTGTACCATTTACACTGATCATAAGGATTTGCAACATATCTTTGATCAGAAGGAGCATAATATGAGGCAACGACGATGGGTTGAGTTGTTGAACGATTACGAATGCGCGATTAAGTATCATCCGGGAAAAGCTAATGTGGTAGCTGATGCTTTAAGCAGAAAAGACACTTCAACAAGACGGATTCGCGCACTTATGATGACGATACATACTGACTTACCTGAAAAGGTACGCAGTGCTCAGATCGAGGCCTTGAAAAAGGAAAACTTGGTACAGGAATCCTTATGAGGAATGGAAGAAACAATTGGATGTTAAACTTGATGGAATTCGTTATTTCATTAATCGATTTTGGATACCTTTGTATGGAGGTTTAAGGGAACTCGTGATGGATGAAGCACACAAGTTTAGATATTCAGTCCATCCAGGATCAGACAAGATGTATCATGACTTGAAGGCACTGTATTGGGGGCCTCACATGAAAGCCGACATTGCTAAGTACGTTAGCAAATGTTTGACTTGTTCGAAAGTCAAAGTTGAATATCAGAAACCATCTGGTTTACTGCAACAACCAAAAATACCTATGTGGAAATGGGAACAGATTTCGATGGATTTCATTACTAAGTTACCCCGTACACCAAGTGGTTGTGATACGATCTGGGTAATTGTTGATCGATTAACGAAATCTGCACATTTCTTGGCCATTAAGGAAACTGACAAAATGGAGAAACTGACTCGTATTTACATCAAGGAACTGGTAGCGCGACATGGAGTGCCAATCTCTATCATATCAGATCGGGATGCCCGATTTACTTCAAACTTTTGGAAATCACTCCATAAGTACTGCCTATCATCCACAGACCGACGGTCATAGTGAACCTACGATTGAGAAACTCGAGAATATGTTACGAGCCTGTGTCATTGATTTTGGTGACAGCTGGGAAACTCAATTATCGTTAGTGAAATTCTTTTACAACAATAGTTATCATACAAGCATTCAAGTGGCACCGTTTGAAGCATTATACGGTCGTAAATGTCATTCACCGGTTTGTTGGGCTGACATTGGTGACAGTCAAATAACAGGACCTAAACTAGTACACGAAACGACAGAGAAGATAGTTCAAATCCGGAACCGTATGGCAGCGGCTCGGGATCGACAAAAGAGTTACGCTGGCAAACGTCGTAAGCCGTTGGAATTTCAAGTAGGAGACCGAGTTCTTCTAAAAGTGTCACCTTGGAAAGGTGTGAAACGATTCGGCAAGCGCGGAAAGCTTAGCCCACGCTACGTAGGACCTTTTGAGATCCTGAAAAGGATTGGTCTGGTAGCGTATCAATTACAATTATTGGATGAACTCAGCGGAGTTCATGATGTCTTTCACGTTTCAAACTTAAAGAAATTTCTTTCTGATGAGACATTGGTCGTACCACTGGAAGAGATACAAGTGGACGAACAGTTACGGTTCATTGAAGAACCAGTTGAAATCATAGACCGAGAGGTCAAAACAACTCAAACAAAGCAAGATCCCGATAGTCAAAGTCCGTTGGAATTCACGACGTAGACCTGAATTCACATCGGAAAAGGAAGATCAAATGATGAAGAAGTATCCTGATCTGTTGAAAACAACAACTATAAACACTGAGAAGGTACGTTAAATTTCGGGACGAAATTTCCTTCAACAAGGGGATGATGTGATACTTCACACTTCAACATTTTCAGATTTCAAACTGTAAGCACAAACACCTTGTACATTTGTACATTTGGGATTATTACAAACATTTGTGCTAGAACACAAACAATGTAGATTTCAAACATTTACAACTAATGTGCTACATTTTATGATAGTACAAGCGGGATTAGGTACAATTAATGTACTACATTTCAAACACTTACATTTTCTGTGTTACATTTTACGTGCCACATTTTATGATAGTACAAACATGATTAGTTTCAAACATTCTACTATGCGCAAGGTTACATAATACAAACAGTTGCAAACAATTGCTAGGTGCGAGGTCACATAGCACAGTATGATCAAACATGGACATTCATAGTTAGGTGCACTAACTGATGTGCATGCAAACAATTACATGGAACGATCACACTTAGGTGTGATGTTGCCAAACATTGAACATAGAATGATTACACTTAGGTGCGGTATTGCAAACAAAGTTACATGGAACGGTCACACTAAGGTGGAATGTTGCAGACATTCAACTTTGAGTGTGGGTATACACAAGTACACAGAATGATAAAATATCGCACTAACACGTACACTTTGAACTCATAAGTAGCATTCTAACTACCTCTAACATTTAACAATTTTCGGGACGAAAATTCCTTCAACAAGGGGATGATGTGACGTCCCGATATTTCGGGTTAACTCCGTTAATCAGAAACTAACGGGGATTGTAAGAAATTATACAATACCAAATTAGAGGGACTGAAATTGATCAAAGTAAGTCCAGAAACAATTAAACTATAAGTATTAAACACTTAAATACATGAAAGGTTCAATTTTGACTCTTGGAAGTCAAAATTCGACATAATCAATAATGAAATCATAAATTCGTAATTACCCATAATTATAACCAAATTAAATCATCAATAAATGTCATATTGATGATTTCTATCATCAATTCGGTAGTTAATTGCAGCCATAATGCCTAATTAAACCCATTTAACAACCCATTATGATTGAATCGTTACTTGTATCATTAAACCCACACAATACGATCGAATTTCACGCAATTGAACTCCCAGAAGCTCTAGTCGGCACTATTAGACATTGTTTCATATCATAATTCTATTCAAGAAACATTGGGTTGTCGAAGTCGATTGGGGGACGGCCGAAGAACAACCAACAAATCGATATCCATCAATATGGCATCAAAACAGGTAAGAAATCACTCCTACACAACCTAACACAACCGATTAAGAAGAAACAAATGTTAATTTCGTGTAGAAACACCGGATTGTATGAACACTAATTCTAGGGTTCATACTAGAAAACGATTTGGGGGTTTATAGCCAAACAAACTCAAAAACGAAATTAAAACATTTGTACAGTTTCCAAATATGGTGTTAAACGAAATCCCTAAGTTATTTTGGTATAAAAACAACGAATTGTATCGGTTTGAATTCTAGGGTTCATCCTAGAAAAGGTTTTGGGGATTTTGATAGATATGGGTTTGAAAATCAAATTAAATGGTATTAATAGTTTCATAAAACTCCGATTAAGAATAACCTTATGTGAATTTTATAAAACAACAACAAATCTTGTAATTTTGAAATCTAGGGTTCTTGAATGAAAATGTTTTGGGGGTTTTGATTCAAACGTGTTTCAAACTCAAATTAAATCATACAGTAGCTTCATGGGGTTCCATTGAACGAAATCCCTATGTTACTTATATCTAACAACAACGAATTGCATGAATTCGATTGTTAGGGTTCTAAGCATAAAACGTTTTGGGTTTTCTAGACAAATGAATTTCAAAATCAAATTAACATATATGAACACATTCTATTTGACTAAGAGAAGAAAAGCCTCTGAATTAGAAGGCTAACAAACACGAATTTAATCAATTAGGTTCATGAAAACGTGGTTAGGGTTCGAATTCGTTTGTGATCGAATAATATCATTTGAATGAGTCAATACCTGAATTAATATCACCTATATGGTCGTCTGAACTGCTTGAATAAAACCCCTAAGGTGGTGAGCTTGATTGAAATCGAATTGGGGTGCAATTGTTCCCATTTGCTCAGCTAGGGATTAACAAAGGGGACTCGACTACTTGATGCTTAAAAACTTTTACAATTCAACCTGTTAATAAAAATTGAAATAGAGGAGATGGTAAGGTGTGTGGGTGGTGAGGGTGAGGTCGGGGTTCGAATCCAAGGGCGACTGGTTTTTGAGTTTAAACCATTTTTTTAGTATTTTTATCACATCTCGTTCATTTTAACTCCGTTTCGACCCGTTCGACTTGCGTTGGAACCAAAATTCAGTTCCGAACGTATTAGAATAATAAAATATATATTTTGTCATGAATCCATAAATCGTGTATAAATACGCGTGTTTAACGAAATCGTATATAGTTGAACGATTTAAACAAACGAACTTAAAACCGTACATACTTTTGTATGTACGTTTCGGACATTCTAACATACGTGTGTTGACACGTATGTGACTACAAACATGATTTAAGATTACGAATAACACGACGTTATTGTAATGACACAGATTCTTCATAGAAGATTATCTACACGAATTCACAAACTGTTGATCATTCTGTTTGCTATCAAAGGTGCGTACACGGCCCCTTTCTTATTTTAACTGTTTTGGGGGAGAAAACATGTGCAACAAACGCTTTTAGATACATATCACTTGCATGAGTTAGCTGTTTACATTAAGTGCAAACATAGCATTACAAAGCCTTCCATATCGAACCGTTTAATTTGCCGTAGCGTAAAGCGTGGTAGTTGAAGATAGATCTATTGGGTTTGACAAACCTCACTTGGTAGATGGGATCTACGCAGGTGTTTGACTGACCAAACACACACATTACTATTGTTCGTGCTAGACAATAGGGTTAAGGCAAAAACATGCTATAGCATGGCAACTCGTCAGCTTCGGTGTCGACCACTTATGTAAATAGTACAAATGACTAGCTATCATGACTATGCATGTGTGATTATGTTATCTGTAAACTTTATATTCAAACTGTGATTTCAACGATCATACATACAAACCTGTGTATGCACCAACCTTTGTGTTGACTTGATTTACATGTTTTCTCAGTACACCAAGGCACAAGAAAGGACAAGCAGGGACTAGGATGTTGAGTCTCATGCATACAGTTTATATTGATTATTGATTTACAACATTGAACATTGTATACATGGTTTTACAACTGTTACACTTTGTTATAAATTTTCAAACGCTTCCGCAAAAGTTAAACTCTGATTTTACAAATTAAGACTGAATTATGTTTAAAAGCATATAGAGGTCTTTCGTTATGTCTAATGATCTGAGATCCTGGTTTGTCACGTTCCCAAACGGTATGATTCCGTTAGTTGAAAATTGGGGGTGTGACATTCTAGATCAGAAGATGCTTAATATGCGACAAAGGCGGTGGGTTGAACTGTTGAATGACTATGACTGTGAAATTCGTTATCATCCGGGTAAAGCGAATGTCGTAGCCGATGCCTTAAGTCGCAAAGAACTAGTCAAACTGTTACGTGTAAAAACACTAGGTATGACTATTCAAACCAATCTAATTCCTCAAATCAAAGAAGCTCAGCAACAAGCTTTACAAACACCGAACTATCCTGCTGAGGAACTGAAGGGATTAGACAAGAAACTTGAAGTTAAGACTGATGGAATGTTATATTTCAAAAGTCGAATATGGGTTCCTTTATTCGGTAACACAAGATCAATTATCTTGAATGAGGCGCACAAATCCAGGTATTCCATTCATCCAGGTGCTGACAAAATGTATAAAGATCTTAAAGACTTTTACTGGTGGCCTGGAATGAAGAAACACATAGCAGAATACGTGGGACGATGCTTAACTTGTTTAAAGGTTAAGGCTGAACATCAACGTTCTTCTGGGTTATTACAACAACCGGAGATTCCCATGTGGAAATGGGATCAGATCTCTATGGATTTCATTACTAAATTACCCAGAACATCGCATAATCATGCCTCTATATGGGTTATCGTTGATCGCCTTACTAAATCTGCGAATTTCATACCTATCTGAGAGGATTATTCTATGGATCGACTTGCTAAACTTTATGTCAAGGAGATTGTCTCTCGACATGGAGTACCCATCTCTATAATTTCGGATAGAGATAGTCGATTTACATCACGATTTTGGCAAACTCTTCAGAATGCTCTGGGCACGCAAATCAATATGAGCACAGCTTATCATCCGCAAACTGACGGGCAAACCGAACGAACTAATCAAACTCTGGAAGACATGCTGAGAAGCTGTGTGATTGATTTTGGTGGTAGTTGGGATGTTCATCTTCCACTTGTGGAATTTTCATATAACAATAGCTATCATACCAGTATTCAATGCGCTCTATTTGAAGCATTCTATGGACGCAAGTGTAGATCACCTGTCTGTTGGTCAGAGGTAGGTGAAAATCGAATCATAGGCCCAGAACTCATTTAAGAAACAACTGATAAGATCGCACTTATTCAAGAACGAATTAAAGCTGCTCGCGATCGACAAAAGAGTTATGCTGATAATCGTCGCAGACCTTTGGAATTTCAAATTGGTGATCTAGTAATGTTGAAAGTCTCACCATGGAAAGGCATCTTCAGATTTGGGAAGAGAGGTAAACTTTCACCAAGATTTGTAGGACCATTCAAAATTCTTGAGCGAATCGGATCAGTGGCCTACAGACTTGAATTACCTCCTGAACTCGGTAACGTTCATGATGTCTTCCATGTATCAAATTTGAAGAAATGTTTAGCTGATAAATCACTGATCGTACCTCTGAAAGAAATCCAAATTGATGAGAAACTTCAATTCATGGAAGAACCAGTTGAAGTAATGGATCGAGAGGTGAAGGTACTGAAACGCAGTCGCATATCTATTGTCAAAATTCGATGGAATTCAAAGCGTGGACCTGAATATACGTGGGAACGTGAAGATCAGATGAAACAGAAATACCCACACTTATTCTCATGATCAATTTTTATCAAGTGAGTCTTCATTAAATTTCGGGACGAAATTTTTCTAACAGGAGGAGACTGTGATAACTGTGTACGAGAACTACGTCAGCAACGAATTGAGCACGTTTGATCGTGTTTAAAATCCACGCTGAATTGGCAGCTGAAATTAATATGGGATGATAGTATGCGAAAAACGATGAACGTGGGCGAAAACCGTGCGCGAAACGGAGTTACGGATTGTTCGGAATCGCGAAATGAAGTTTTCGTCGAAAAACAGGTGAAAAAGGGTTGGGGCGGTACGCCCCAGGTCAAGTGATGTTCCCAGGCGATGCGCGCGGATCCCGCTGAAAATATCTGATGTCCCCCTGTCCACGCGGTACGCCTGGTGTGGTGGCCGGTGTCCAGGCGATGCGCCTGGGGTGCGCAGGTCGTGCAACTTGCTTAAAAATCCAGATTTTTCATTCTTATCACAACCTCAACCTTCCTCTCGACGTTACCAGCTCTTACACACGAAAAATCTTCATCAAACTCATCAAATCTCTGTTTCGAAGCCTTCGGGACGTTTAGATCGTATCCAGAAGCGTTAAAACAAGTTCTGATCATCATTTCATCCGTTGGAATCCGTCAGATTAGGTAATGGTTCATTTTAAACCTTCTGGTTTGACTATGAATGATTAAATCTTAGTTTTGAACGTAATGATATAGTTAGGGTTGTTGATTATTGCCTAGATGATGGCTAGGATTGATTTTGAGTGACAAACTCGAACTGTTAACAGGTAAATCCTTGTTTTGAGCCGTTGTAATGCCTGGTTTGCATGGAATCATAGCAATGGTTATAATGGTTTAAACCATATGATTATGACAATGTAGATGATTAGTTTGATTAATCCTTGACATGCAACGTGGAAGCCATGTGTTTCAAACTAATCACAGTTATTAACATACTCATTGGAACGATTATCTGATGTTCTGATAATAGTCAGATTAGTATGTTAAACTTGGTTATTAAACCTACTCTAATACTACATTGTGATATTCCGTGATATTTGGGTAATCAATAACAAGGATTAATCATTCTTAAGCCATTAAACTGTCTAGAGACTATCTTAGCAATTATAATCAACAACATTAACTATTTGGTTAATCTGAGATTATACTGATTAATCAAGTGAGTCATCAACTTAGTATTAGGAACCTGAATCAGTATAGGTTCCTACATTATCATACATTGTATGATATTACATTAAAATAGGTAATTAAATACTAAACATCGTGTTGATGACTGTTAAGGCAATGTCTTGGACATTGGACGTTCAAAATGATTTAATCAGCAAGTTAAAACATAAATAACATATCAAACATAAACTAATGCAGAATCTCATCATTAGCACCAGTTGCGTGTGTTTCTACTGCTTTGAGACATCAAGTGAGTTTCGTACAACCCCTTTTCTATTTATTGTTTTATAAACATCGGGGTAACTCTGCAAACTGTTTTCTGAACATATGATATGCATCACTGATATCTGTGTGATTTCATGTGACTTTTGTGTGATTTCATGGGATTTTGCCGTTAGTAACTCTATCACAGTATCAAAAGTCCTCATCTCGTGAACTGTATCAAGTGAACCCATGTGGGGCCTAACAGGAATCATTGATAGTACTATTGGCTGACAACCCATTTGCTGGGAGGATTGCATCTCCCCTGGTGTGAATGTTTGGTACCTGTTTCCATAACAACTTCTTAATGTTAGTGATAGACATTAAGATAATGAGGCAATAAGATATTTACCGACGGGTAGTATCTTCGTGAACAAACAACAGTCCGAAAGGAACTAGATACGGGTCCCATGGTTATCCAGAACTGAACTTTTTGTGAACATTACTTATCATATCATATTGTTCTAACTGAACTGTCGAACTCACCAGCTTTGTGCTGACGTTTCAAATTTAACATTTTTGCAGGACAACGGTGAAGACAGTGAGGATAAACTTCACATAGTTGAACCCTAATGTAACATATTGTGTAATAAACTAAGTTGTTATATTACTGTAGTGACGAAACCTTTGTATTATATTTATTTTGAGTGAATCTGTGTGCTGTGATATCGGTTCAAGTAAGTCACACCTCATCTCTGAGACATCACCACTATGCTTCCGCAACCAATAGAATGAGACGTATGACATCATCTCAGGTGACGAGAGGTGGGGGTGTGACATCACATGACCGTGTTCGTGTCCAAACAACTCTAAGTTGTTATGTGGGTTGTGTTGACCGTGTTTGACCGGACGACCCGTTGATGACGTTTTTAGTTCAAGTTATTGTGTAACGTGCGATTTGTGTCGTGTGATGTGTGTGAGCACCAAAATCGCATCCGTGAGGTAAGCTACTATTTATAGTAAGTTCCTATTTTAGAAAAGTTTCCATATTAAGCAAGTCATGGAAGAAATCACTTTCCTTTTATTCTAATATGCATAGTTAACCTATATGAACATGTTATCACATAGCACATTGTCACACATAGCCGGTAAGCATGTTTTGCGTTTAAAAGTTACTATATATAGAAAGTTCACCTTTCTCATCATCCTAATTATTTACAATCATTTCTATCATGATTCTAAGACTCTTGACATTATCATTATAACTCAAATTTGACCAAAGCAAGATATTATGAACAAGTCTTATAACAAAAGTTTCCATTTATGGAAACTTGTAACAATACTCATTTTTCAATCATTCTAAGGAAATCAAAACTCCTAATATCATCATGTTAAGGTCAAATAATCATGTCAATCATACCACATCATCAAGCTCATCTTTCTTTAGCCATTTGTAACTAAAAAGTTACTATTTTTAGAAATAATGGTGTTAGTCACCCCTTTTAATAATTCTCATAACCCAAATGTCACAATAATCATCCTATTAGTTCCCAAACATCATTTATCATGGTTCTAAACACATGCATGTTCTTATTTCATCAAAAATCACGATATCATATTATTAAAGTTTCTAAATATAGAAACGATGCTTGAAATCGTCATTTTGAGGACAATAATCATCATAGACATTGCAAATAATCCCCAACATCATCTATATTCATCTATTCATACTCAAAATTGTCAAAAATCTCATGGATCATCCATGCATGGTACTACAAATCACTATCTTGGCCAAAAGCCCCAAATAACACAAGATAACATCAATAATGACTATTAAATCAATCCCAATGCTCAAATCAGTGACACAAGACATAAATCACAGATCTTAACATGCTAAAATTCGTGCATGTGCCATTTCCAGGTCTAGATATCCTCAAGAAGTCCTGAGATCTCCTCCACAACAGCTACAAGGTGGGTATGGAGGTGGATGATGCTTCTTAGCTTCTCTTTTAATTCTCCAAGCGTTCAATGGTGCTTCTTGAAGGTTCCAAGAGTGCAACAATGGCTTCCAGAGGTGCTAGTGGTGTTTTGCATGTGATAATGACGAACAAGAAGGTCTGGAGCTCGAGGATGGGGATATAGGATGGTTATGAAATGATTAGTTTTGATTTAATCAAGATTTTTGCAAGTTGGGATCATCGCGTACCGCCATAAAAGCAAAAGTAGATGCTCAACGTACTAGATGGTTTTCGGGATTCAAATTCCCCGCCCATCCTTCGTATACTGCTAAGCTCCATTTAGGAGGCCTTAGCGTACCGCGATGGGTCCCTGAGGAGCCCAATAGGCCAAATTTTGTTGTTCCACCTATTTTAGGTTCCCTAGAACCTAAGTGTAGCGAAAGTGGACTGTGGTTCGATTAATTCACCAACGTTCGTTATTCAAGACATGTGCGAGCGTTTTACGATAATTCCTCGAATTTATCAGTGTGTTTAGACTGTTCTGCCACATGTCACACCAAATACTAACAATTCTAGTGCCATGTATGTAATGATAATACACATTATTATTAAAATAAAGTAAATGTTGACCTAGAATTTGCGAGGTGTGACATCATCCCCCGCTAATTGGAATTTCGTCCGGAAATTCAGTTTGTGTTGCTGGTGTTAGTCTGGTTTGTGAACAGGTGAGGGTATTTCTTTCTCATATGATCCTCTCATTCTCAGGTGTATTCCGATCCACACCATGAGTTCCATCGCACCTTGGCTATCGGTATGTGACTAAGTTTGAGCTTCTTGATTTCTCGGTTCATTATTTCCACCGGTTCCTCAATGAAGTGGAGTTGCTCATCGATTTGAATTTCCTCTAAAGGAATCGCAAGCGTTTCGTCTGATAAGAACTTCTTGAAGTTTGATACATGGAATATGTTATGTACACTGCTTAGCTCATATGGTAAGTTTAGCTCATAGGCCAGGGGGCCAATACGTTTTGTGATTTCGAACGGTCCGATGTCACGAGGTTTTAGCTTCCCTGCTTTTCGAATCGGATCACTCCCTTCCTAGGTGAGACCTTAAGAAGTACACGGTCTCCCACTTGGAATTCCAAGGGCTTGCGCCTTTTGTCGGCGTAGCTCTTCAGTCGATCCCAGGCTGCTGTCATTATGTTACGAGTTCAGGACCAGTCAGTTGGCTTTCACCAACTTCTTCCCAACAAAGAGGTGATCTGCACTTTTGTCCGTAAAGTGCTTCAAATAGTGCAGCCTTGATGCTTGAGTGATAACTGTTGTTGTAGGAGAGCTGCTATCGAAGTCTATCACGCATGCTCAAAGCATGTCCTCCAGGGTTTGGATGGTTCGTTCACTTTGCCCATCCGTTTGCGGGTGATAGGCAGTACTCATATCTAACCTTGTCCCTAGTGCCTTATGTAAGGACTTCCAAAAATGTACCGTAAATTGGCTGTGTCGGTCAGATATTATGGAGATTGGAATTCCATGCCAGGAAAGTACTTCCTACAGATAGATTCAGGTTAGTCTATCCAACTTATCAGTTTCTTTGACTGGCAGGAAATGCACAGATTTTGTGAGTCGGTCCACGATCACCCAGATGGTATCGCAACCACTTGTCGTCTTCAGTAGTTTCGTGATGAAGTCCATGGAGATCTGCTCCCATTTCCATACGGGGATTTCGGGTTGTTGTAGCAGTCCTGATGATTTCTTGTATTCGACTTCACCTTTGAAAAAAGTCAGACACTTACATAAGTTACGATTTCTGACTTCATGTTAGGCCACCAGTAAGTCGTCTTAAGATCGTGGTACATCTTGTCAGAACCTGGATGTACGGAATATCGACTTTTATGTGCTTCGCCCATCACTACATTCCTCAACCCCCATAGTGTGGAATCCAAATTCGATCCACAAGATAGTAAGCTCCATCAATCTTCACCTCTAGCTGTTTATCCATGCCTCGCAACAATTCGTGAGTGAGGTTTTCAGTTTTCAGAGCTTCCTGCTGTGCGGTTCGGATCTGATTAGGGAGTTCTTAGTGTATTGTAAGCTATAGTGCACGTACGCGCTTGGTTGTTTCCTTTTGACTCAGCGTGTTAACTACTACATTAGCTTTTCCTGGGTGATATTTGATTACACAGTCATAATTGCCTATCAGTTCGACCCCCATTTGTGTTGCCTCATGTTCAGCTCTTTCTGGTCGAAGATGTGTTGTAGGCTTTTATGATCGGTAAATATCGTGCACTTGGTGTTGTACAAGTAGTGTCGCCAAATCTTCAATGCGAACACCACTGCTCCCAATTCCAGATCGTGCGTTGTATAGTTCTTCTCATGCACTTTTAGTTGTCGAGACGCATAGGCTATAATCGTGTTGCATTAACACGCAAGCGAGTCCTTGTTTCGATGCGTCGCAATAAACTACAAAATCTTCACATTTCTTCGGTAGGGATAGGATCGGTGCACTGCACAATTTATGCTTCAACAGGTTGAAAGCAGATTCTTGTTTTTCTCCCCATTAGAATTTCTTATCTTTATGTGTAAGAGATGTCAATGATTGTGCGATCTTCGAGAATCCCTCGATAAACCGCTTGTTGTACCTGCCAATCCTAGGAATTGTCGCACCTCAGTTGGAGTCTTAGTGCTTCCCAGTTCTTAATGGCCTCGATCTTGGATGGGTCTACATGTATCCCTTTCTCGTTCACTACGTGTCCAAGGAACTGGACTTTGCGAATCCAAAAATCGCATTTGGAAAATTTCACGTACAACTGTTCCATCTTTAGCAGTTCCAAAACGAGTCTCAGGTGTTTTGCATGTTCTTCCTGAGTCTTGGAGTAAATCAGGATGTCATCTATGAATACGATTACAAACCTGTCGAGATACGGCTTGCATACGTGATTCATGAGATCCATGAATACGGCTGGTGCGTTGGTCAGTCTGAAAGGCATGATCAAAAATTCGTAATGTCTGTACCGTGTCTTGAAGGCTGTCTTTGGTATGTCTTCCTCTTGTATCCTGAGTTGATGGCAACCAGATCTTAAATCATCTTTGAATAGTAGCTTGACCCTTGCAGTTGGTCGAACAGATCATCTATTCGCGGTAGAGGGTATCGATTCTTGATCGTCACCTTGTTCAGTTCCTGGTAGTCTATATACATACAGAACGATTCGTCCTTCTTCTTCATAAACAATACCGGCTCTCCCAAGGTGAGAAGCTCGGTCGAATAAATCCTTTTTCTAACAACTCTTGCAGCTGATTAGATAGTTCTTGCATCTCGGTAGGGGCCAATCCATATGGTGCCTTGGCTATTGGTGTGGCTCCCGGTGTTAGATCTATCTAAAATTCCACTTGTCGCTTCGGTGGTAGTCCAGGTAGATCGTCAGGAAAGACCTCCGGAAAGTCGCGGACGACACTGATGTCCTCGATTTTACGTTCCTTCTTCCGTTGCTTCGTGACAAGGGCCAAAATGGTCGTGTACCCTTTCTCTTGGTACTTGCTTTCTTTCATGCAGGACATGATGTTTAACGGTATTCCACGCCAATCTTCTTGAATAGAGATTTGCTCTCCACTTGACAACGTAACTCGTGCAATCTTCTCGTTGCACATGATCTCGGCATGGTTAGCAGATAACCAATCCATTCCAATAACCAAGTCGAAACTCCCAAGAGTTACTGGCATCAAATGATCTCCACTCCATGATCTGCTAGCATTAAGACGTAACCCTTGAAGATGTGATGCGTCTCGATCAGCTTGCCGTCATCTAACTCTACTGTATACTTATAGTTTAGTGGTATTGGTGTCATATTAAGCAATTTACTAAAGTCGCTAGAAATAAAACTCCTATCGGCACCGGTATCAAATAATATGCTAGCGTAGACATTATTTAAAAGGAACGATCGGTAACGATGTTGGGGTCATCTTTAGCTTCACCCGATCCGATCACAAATGCCCTACCCCTTGCTGGATTGCCTCTAGCGTTCTTGTTCTGTAGGCAATCCCGACGCATATGCCCCGGCTTTCCGCAAGTGAAACATCCCCTCATAGTATCGTTCTTGTTGACGTTGGGGTTTGGGTTCGGGTTCGATCAGCATTCTTTGGCTATATGCCCATGTCTCCCATAGTTGGTGCACTTGACCCTTTTGCACGGGCCAAAGTGATGGTAGTTACAATTGTTGCATTTGGGGCTGTTGCCCCGATATCCCCTTTGCTTTTGGTGTCAGATTGGGTAGCAGTGAATACTTTTGCAGGTGCTGGGAGGTGTTGGATAGGTTGTAGAAGAGAGAAAGTGCAGTTTTTGCTGGGCTCCCGCTTCCGCTTGGTTTCCTGGGGCTTCAGATGCTCACCCCTTTTTGGCAGTTTACCTTTAGCTACTTCCTGATCAATCAATTTGTGGGCCATTCGGATGGTGGGTTGGATCTGTGTCAGGTCAAAAGCTGTGATGATGCTTTGTATCTGTTTGGGCAGTCCGTTGATGAACTGCTCGGTCTTTTTATATTTCGGCGTCACCACTGTCGGACATAGTTTGCACAGCTCGTGAATCGAGTGTAGTATTGCTTGATTTCAGATCCCACCATTTGGTGTACCCAGAACTCCTCCTCAATCTTCTTAATTTCGTTACAAGGGCAGTACTCCTCATGAAGCATCCTGGTGAACTCCTCCCAGGATATAGAGTTTGCAGCTTCTAGTCACAGAGTTTGAATGTGAGTGTTCCACCAGGTGAGGGTTGGTCCCTCCAGCGTCCCAGTAGCGAATTTGACTCGGTTCTCCACCGGGCATTCAGAAATAGAGAATATTGACTCGTGCTTTTCTATCCATCAGAGTAGTCCCACTGCTCCTTCAGTACCCTTGAAGTTGTGAGGGTGAAAACTCAGAAATGCCTTGAATGAACATCCCTTTGCCGTGCTCCCATGGGATCCTGTTCATTAGGATTCAATGTTATGTGTTAGTGATAGTGTTGTCTACACTAAGTTAGTCGTATTCAGGTTAGGTTAGTACCATGGTTAGTCCCACTTGTTTCGCTATGCAGTCGGTTTACCTCGTATTCCGCAATAGCCTTGTTGACTCTTCGGTCAACCATCATCTTGATGGTTGCCAAACCGATTGGTTTCTTGTGTGGGCGGGTGTGTGTTCCCTTTCCCGCCATAGTCAGTTTTTATAGGAAACGGATAACGTGTTAGCTTGTCAGTAGCGTTAGATGGTTGAGTCAGAGCACAACATAAATAAGAAAACATACTTGATAAAACTAACATATCATTTCATTAATAATAATAGCTTTTGAGTACAATGATTTTCAAAAAGGAATACTACTATTGTATATGAGCACATCCTGCTCATCTAGGAGTACAGAAAGTAAAGTGAACTGAAAATAAAACAATCTATCTAATCCGAAGCAATTGTTGAGTGTGAGTCTCCACTGTCTGTGGGACCGTCATCCTAGTCCTCCTCAGGATCCTCCTCAAAGTCCCCCTCCTATAGGTCCTCGGCCTCGAACTAAGGCTCCTCCTCGAGCAATGGCTCTAATATAAACTGCTCCACCCATGCATTTAGCATGGCGTCACTGGCCTGAATCATAGTCTAGTTTTCCTCGTTCGCGGTCTATACTGTAGCTAAGCACCCACCATGCACCTGGATGACCTCGACAATTTGCCCTTGTTGTCCTTCCAGTTGTGCCATCATGTTCCTCATGTATGTCATCTGCTCTTGCAGACGGTCAACCTGTCTTTTAAGGCGATGGTTCTTCTCGCGAAGAACTCTAACCTTTTCCGTCAACTCGTGATTCCTCCTCGCCTCACGTTCTGTTCGGGTGACATGGGCTGCAAATGCCCACTCCATAGGCACACCCAATGCCGGTAGTCGGTGATCACTCAGTGTATCACCCGGTAGTCGGGGTTGGGGTACTTGCTCCCCTACTATCCAATCCCTGATCCTCATAGGGTACCATCCCCATGACCTAGAGATCCTCGTTTGTTGCACTATCTCCGACTCCTCGGCATCAACTCGAGACACTATGTCACGTACCCTCTGACAGTCCTCTTCCGCCAGCTCATACTCAGCGGGGCATTTCCCCGGGTTTCTTCCTACGTCGTTGTTGTCCATTCCTGCATTCTTGGTAAAATAAATAACAGTATATAATGACAGATAATATTATTGTGTTAAGTCTAGTGTACTATCTAGTGTAGAGTAGTGGCTATAGTCTAAGTTTACTACATGCAAACCTAGTTCCCTATAACCAAGGCTCTGATACCAATCTGTCACACCCCCAAATTTCCACGTGCAATGAGACCGCGCGGGTGTGCCGTGGCCAGGATCTTAGCTCTCGGTCATATAGAACGACTCTGTATGAGTTACACAATCATACAGTTAAGTGAATCAATCAAGTTTTCATAAATATGCAGCGAAAATGTTTAATGTTTGAAGAAGCAGAAAATAATAAACGGTTACAGCGGAAATAGATATTGTATCAGACACTACATGTTTAATATAATTTTAAAACCAAACAATGCAAACAAAAGCCTAGGATCAGAGTCTATATGCATGCTAGACTCCTTAGTGCATCTCTTTGTGCATCCTAGCTTGAAATCCATCAATTACGTAAGAATACATGCGAAAACATGTCAACTATAAAGTTGGTGAGTTCACAGGTTTAGACAGTAAGTAAAACAGTAAGACAGACATATACTGGGTATGTTAAGTTGTTTGTTGGATCTACGATCCGCGAGTGTGTCGGTTCATCTTACCGAAACTCAACTGTTTCAATTGCCTCCCCGGTCATCGCTGAACCCAGCAATCAACATCGATATTACGCTTGTTATGACCTCCCGTCAAAGTTGTTGCCGAGCGGGGCTAGTCAAACCCAGTACTACTACGTAATAACGACTCGTTTGTTACACAACTAACGGTAAGGATATGTGAGGACTTGATGCGATAATAGTTACAACCAAAAATAGTTTTCTACATATCAGTCATATATCTAAAACAGTTGCAATGTATTATCACCCCAAGAGTTTAATAAACAGGTAAAGAGTAAAAGTGGGTCTGTAAACTCACTTGAGTTTATGTAGAGTGCGTTCGCCAATTGAAAGAAGTTGTGCACCTGCTAGCGGTTACCTATATCACATAGGTGTCATGAGTTTGTGTTTACATTCGTGTTGGTCTCACATGACCGTGTTCGTGTCCAAACAACTCTGACCGTACGACCCATTGGTGACGTTTTTAGTTCAAGTGATTGTGTAACGTGCGATTTGTGTCGTGTGATGTGTGTGAAAACCAAAGTCGCATCCGTGAGGTAACTTACTTTTTATAGTAAGTTCCTATTTTAGAAAAGTTTCCATATTAAAAAGTCATGCAAGAAATCACTTTCCGTTTATTCTAATATGCATAGTTAACCTATATGAACATGTTATCACATAGCACATTGTCACACATAACCGGTTAAGCATGTTTTGCGTTTAAAAGTTACTATATATTGAATTTTCACCTTTCTCAACATCCTAATTATTTACAATCAACTCTATCATGATGTTAAGGCCAAATAATCATGTCAATCAAACCACATCATCAAGCTCATCATTCTTTAGCCATATGTAACTAAAAAGTTATTATTTTTAGAAATAATGGTGTTAATCACCCCATTTAACAATTCTCATAACCCAAATGCATCAATAATCATCCTATTAGTTCCCAAACATCATAAATCATGCTTCTAAACACATGCATGTTCTTATTTCATCAAAAATCACGATCTCATATTATTAAAGTTTCTAAATATAGAAATGATGCTTCAAATCGTCATTTTAAGCACAATAATCATCATAGACCTTGCAAATAATCCCCAACATCATCAATATTCATCTATTCATACTCAAAATTGTCAAAAATCTCATGGATCATCCATGCATGGTACTACAAATCACTATCTAGGTCAAAAGCCCCAAATAACACAAGATAGCATCAATAACGACTATTAAATAAATCCCAATGCTCAAATAAGTGACACAAGGCATAAATCACATATCTAAACATGCTAAAATTCATGCATGTTCCATTTTAATGACTTGCATGTGGCTATTTACCATTGCATGTGTGTGTATTTGTGTTAAAAGTGCAAAATAGCTTGGTAAACTACCTTAGAGGGTCAAGAAGACTGAAATGAAGCTGGAACATGTTTAGATATCCTCAAGAAGTCTTGATATCTCCTCCACTGCAGCTACAAGGTGGGTATGGAGGTGGATGATGCTTCTTAGCTTCTCTTCTAACTTTCCAAGACTTCAATGGTGCTTCTTCAAGGTTCCAAGAGTGCAACAATGGCTTCCAATGGTGCTAGTGGTGTTTTGCAGGTGATAATGACAAACAAGAAGGTCTGGAGCTCGAGGATGGGGATATAGGGTGGTTATGAAATAATTAGTCTTGATTTAATCAAGATTTTTGCATGTTGGGCTCATCGCGTACCGCCATAGGAGCAAAAGTAGATGCTCGGTGAACCGTGATGGTTTTCGGGATTCAAATTCCCCACCCATCCTTCGCGTACCGCTAAGCTCCATTCAGGAGGCCTTAGCGTACCGTGATGGGTCCCTGAGGTGCCCAATAGGCCCAATTTTGTTGTTTCGAACCGATTTTCGTGTATTTCTCGATTACGATCATCGTTTCTAGACATATTAACATTGTTCCACCTATTTTAGGTTCCCTAGAACCTAAGTGTAGTGAAAGTGGACTGTGGTTCGATTAATTCACCGACGTTCGTTATTCAAGACACGTGAGAGCTTTTTACGATAATTCCTCGAATTTATCAGTGTGTTTGGATTGTTGTGCCACGCGTCACACCAAATGCTAATAATTCTAGTGCCATGTATGTAATAATAATCCACATTTTAATTAAAATAAAGTAAATGCTGACCTGGAATTTGCGAGGTGTCACATAAAGAAACGTTGCCCTGGCCAAAATGAGGTAATTCTTATTTTTATGAAGCAGAAGTATTATTATATTAATCAAGGGGGTATTTCAATGATTTAAGAATAATGTTTGTTTTCATTGTATGTAACAAGTTTTTAAAATTTTTAACAATTCATTAAAGTTCTTCTTTGTTGCAGGTTGTCTATTAGTTTTAGGGGATTACATCGGGATGTTGGGAAGTTGACCGAACCACCAAGAAGCATGCTAGATGATAAATTTAAGGGGAAGGTACATACATACATATATATGTTTTTATCAATTGTTATAAATGTGTAAATTCTGCGTAGTTTATGAAGTTCAATGATGTGTGTTTAGATGCAGGCATGTATGTATGTATATGCAATTTTTTAGTAGTACTTTGTATGTATATGTAGTATGTGATGTACTTTGTATGTTTGTTTTTGTAAAACATGTTTCTCAATGTATTTATGTAATAAAATTTTAAGTTCTGTCTGATCATAATTCAGCCTTTAGGTAAGTTAGATGTATATGAATCTGTGTGTTTGTATATGGTGATGTATGCAGTTCAGTCATGTGTTTGTATATGGTGATGTATTGCATACTTAAATGTGTTTTTATCAATTTAGGCTTCGTATCATGCACACAGAAGGAAGCGTTTTTCATACAGTAGTGATAACCTTGTGATCTTTATTTTGTGATTTTCTCTAACTGAGTCAAGTTGTCAAGGTTACATCAATGTTACATGAATATGGTTATTAAAAAGAAACCAATTGTCTAATATCTAGATCATTTGCATGGTCCACTGACAAATATAGTTGTACGTATTCTTACTATTTATCCTACAAATCTTAAGCAATATGAATTTGTCTATTTTGGTGTTTGTCTACCACATATGCGGTTGCCATTACAAGGTTATTATAAGTGGTCCTTTAGTCTGTATCGTATCTGATGTGTGCTTTCAAAGTATTTAGATGCAATTATCTGATGTGTATGTATGTTGCTTCTACTGTTTCTGTCAACTATTATCGTTATATTGATGCGTATTATATATAATAGATTGATGTATGTGTATACATGTATTTTTCTTAAACATGTTTCTTGATTTATTTATGCAGTAATAAGACCTGCATTGATTTATTTATGCAATAATAGTTTTATTAGGCAGTTAAAACTTTGTACAAATTACCTGTGCAACGAGTTTGTTCAATTTTAAGCAGTATATGATGTCATATGTGTATATTTTTGTGTTGTTAACTTGTTAAGTCATTCTTTATTATGAAAAGGCTAAAATACGTTATAATCTCGATCTGTTACTTTCGGAATGCAAACTAGATATGGTTCTTTACAAATTCGAACAAATGAGTATCTTATGTGTGCTACATTTGAATATATTGAATCACAGGTTATGTAGGAAATCATCTTGGCAAACCATAATCAAGAAATCAAATAAGAACAACAAGAACAAAAGAAGAAGAAAGAAAATATGATGTTTTTCTTGGATATGATCGATCACCAAATTACAGACACCGACATTGGGTTTACATAACCCAACTGCAGTTACAAGGTTTCTAACTTGACACAATAAACCCTAAACTTTAACCTATTGACCCAAATGACCCATAAATTTTACTAACTTGGATTAACCAATTATGGTGCTAACAGAATAAAGATTACAACAGTTGGTAACTTTTGCTTGAATAAGCTAAAGCTTTTCAAAGTTTGTTATATCTATATGTTTTTGGTGGATAGTTAATTGGTGATGCATTCAGCATAGATGAACAATGGCCTCATGGCCCTCATGCCTGTCGAACATGCAGTGTGTGATAAACTTAGATGCTGAAGGTTATGTTCAGGTAGAGATTGAAAGTATACTAAAAAACATATGGCCCTTACTTTTCAAAATTTCTCATTCTTTTAAAATATAAAATTTGTCCTTCTTTTGAAGTCTAGAAAAGCCAGCAACTTTTTCCTTCAAATAAATATAATTTGAAAAATATTACTAACCAGTTGGAGTCACCAATGGACTTATCAAGTTTGTTGCAACCAGTAGCAAGACATTTCAGATTCTATTAATTCTTTGTTTATTAGATCATACTATTTTCTTGCTATTATTCTTGACATGATATTACTTCAGTACTTTAGTTCGATTTGTTGACATCATCAGAAAACAAACAAAAAAACTTACCCAGTATATTCTCACTTTTCAATAGGGTCTGAGAGGAGGATGGACACAAACCTTACCCCTATCCAAGTTGGGATAGAGAGACATCATTAGAAAATATAAACCAATTATTATTTGAAGCCCTTGATGCCAATTTCACATCAATTATGTAGGTTGAGAGTGGTTTAATAGCAAGTGGTTGTGGTACCTAGCCAAGGAAAGAAGATTGTTTGAAGCTTGTTTGAGGATATATTCTCAGATATTATTTCTTGTATTGGGATTTTTTTAATTGGGCATTTTTGAAATTGTTATCATCTGAATGTTTTGACATACTTGCAGGCTGGTAAAATCGATCCATCATTTCCTATTCAGAAGAAAAAGGTCACCCCAGAATTTTTAAGAAGCAAGGCACGTCTTCATCCAAGATTAAATACATTTGGTGTGGTAAGAATTAGATTATTGACAAGTTGTGCACTCGGACAACTCATTGCTGAAAAATATGCAACTGCACTTTCAGATGTACATCTTCTTCTTATTATCCATTCAATGCATAAAGTTTTCTTATTTCTTTTGAAAATATATGTTCACGTGTATACAATTGGTCCCATGTACATGGCAGAAAATTCCTATACTTGTAGACATTTAGCTGAATTCTGTTTATTAGTCAAAGCTTTACATGCAAATATTGTTGAATTTTGTGTAAAATAATATGATTTAATAAAGTACACTAACACAATGAATGCCATGTGTTTCAAGTAATGTATTTATTATGTCCATCTTCGTGTAGTTTTTAGCAGGAGCGGGGCTGCTGACGACAGCAAATACAAACGCTATCAATGTAAACAACTGCGCAATAGATGCGGAGTAAGAGGACTTGTCAGATCCGGTCAAATGAGGCTGTCTGGCAAGTTTCGGGTCTCTGTTAATGAAAGTCAAACATGACTAACCTGGGTCAGAAAGGTCAAAATTGGTCAACGGACAGAAAGAAATGCTCAGAAATGGTTGCATCAATGCTAAAGGGTCACTGCAATAACTGAAGTTCTAAAAGATAATGATGTGATAATTGCTGTAAGTTTCTTGCATGTTTTATTTGATTCCTTAATACATTGAAATTTGCAATGATTGTGTTATTATTGCAAATTATTTTATTGATTTGGTTTCTGAGTGTACTTTTACTATAAAGAGGTTATATTTCTTGCCTAACACTGTATTTAATCATATCATGGAATTATGTGATGCAGTAAGTATCATTTTACTGTTCTTAGAAAACCAAGCAATTCAATCTCTCTGTCATGGAAATAACTTGAACTTGGTTACAATCCAATCGGACCAGATGGTGCAAAAACTTTGGCTGACATCCTCAAATGTCATGGAAATATAAAAACTAATGATTGGTTGGTGCAAGGTAAGCATTTTCTGTGAACGTTTTTTTAACAACTTTATATGTGTTTGCATTTGATATAAAAACTTTTCTCACAATAATAACTTACATGTTTGGATAAAATGATTTAAGAGGAAGTATTCATTGCAAAACACTTTTGTGACTTTTGACACAATTAACCCATTAGACTTGTTTGAATTGGAACATATCTCAACCAGGTTTAAAGTAACCGAGTCAAAAATGTCACTCTCTAAAGTTATAAAGTTATAAAATTCATAAGAAAACTCATAGGACAATTTCAACTACTCTTATAACAGATAGGAGCAAAAGATGCAGAGTTCATAGCTGATACTTTGAAATACAACAATAAAATCTCCACATTGGATCTACAGGTATGTAGTATGTATAGGTATGTACTTTGATATTGTTTTTTGTATGATCTTTATGCCTGCAACTCATTTTTTGTATGTTTTGTATGTATGTATGTATGTTTAGTGTTTTTGTGTATTAGATGTTGATTAATGTACTAATTACCGAAAATCATTCTAATATTTTTTTTATCTTAACGTGGTTTGCCTCTTGATTTGCAGGGCCTGGATAAGTATGGAGTTGGTCGAAGGCAGAGTTGAGCACCAAATGTTGTGTAGGAACTTAACTTGAAGGTGATCCCTTGCCAATTTATATATAACAACAATGTAAATTGCAACTGTATTTTAAAGAAATTAAAAACAAGAGTATGTTCCACACTAAAAGTGGCATTACATGCTTATTCCTATTCCTAACAGATTATAAAAACAGAGTTAATTATGGTCATTTATAATACCAGCCACTATGATTATATTTATAATGATGGTTATTTATAATACCCGACAAGATTCTTGAAAAGAAATTTATTTAAATAGCAGATAATCTTTTATAACCTGACAAATCCATTAATGATTAGTTTTTAGATCATAATTCAGCCTTTAGATCAGTTAGATGTATGTGGTGATTTATACAATTCTATCTTTTGTATTTAGATGTATGTATGCAGATTTATGCAGTTTTCCCTAGCTAATATTTATGTAAATTTATGCAGGTTCACTAGCTAATATGTATGTATACAGATTATCTATGAAGTTTATGCAGTTTATAGTACACAGATATAAATAATTGATGTGCCAAGTTTGGATTAAAAAACTATTTTTACAGAAGTAATCCACTTTTTATAGTAAATGATTTTGGAGGTTTTTGTAGATTTGGATACACATTGGATTGGTTTTGCACATTTGTATACAACACACCCATAAGAGTTATCTGTTGAACTTTGTACTGCTATTAGGTAGGATTTGGTTTGCAACAAGGGTTCAATTCAACCACGTAAGCTAACAGAAATTATATGATAAGAACCACTAATAAATTAACAAAAGGTAAATTATGAAGTCGTTGCTAATTTTGTGATTAAAGAGTAGTATCCTGGACAACAGATATATAAATGCAGTTCTTTTTGCTCAAATATTATTTTTTAGTTTAGCATATCAACTTTTTATTGAATTAAGTAGTGATAAAAGCAAAACTTATTGGATTAATTAATTGACAAATGGAGCTGAGCCCATGTAGCACCAATTCATAATTGGTGTATAAGTATTTATGTATGCAACAACTAAACAATATGCCTTGCCTATTGCAAAAATTAGTTTTTTTGTACTTTTGTGCTTTGGATTCTTAGGAGTTATGTGATAGAAGTGCCATGTAGGTTAATACAATTCTTGTACCGTGTATTAGACAACTATTAGATGACAGCTATTAGGCAGCTATTAGACATTTATGTATTTATGTAATCTATATATAGATGATGTGCAATACGTTACTATTCATAACAATACAGTATTGTGATATCACCGCCGCAAACCACACTGCTGCCACCCATAGCTGCTGCAACAAACCGGCAACCACCCTTCTCCTTTTTTTCCCGACATCATGGCTATGCTTGCAGCCTTCTCCACTACCACTAAAACCAACCATAACTCACATAAGTTTGCCTTCACTCTCTTTCCTCCCAACCATGGTTTTTGGAAGAATATGATCAAAACCTTCCTTGTCACAAACGGATTGTTTGAATACATTGATGGAACAATCCCTTGCCCATCACCAACCTGTCACCCCCCCCACCTCTCCTCACCTGAGATGATGTCATACGTTACCGTGAGAAGGTTGCGGAAGCATAGTGGTGATGTCTCAGAGATGAGGTGTGACCTACTTGAACCGATATCATAGCACACAGATTAACTTTGAATAAATACATTACAAAGGGTTTCGTAATTACATTCAATATTACATGCTTCAAACTCAGTTTATTACACAACTATCTTATTTAATTACAGTGTATGAAGTGCATCCTCACTCGATGGTCACTGTCTTCCTGCAAAAGTTTTGAGTTTAAAACGTCAGCACAAAGCTGGTGAATTCATACAGTTTAAGTTCAACAATATGATATGATATGTAATACAAGTTCTCAAAATGTTCAGTTCAAGATAACCATGGGACCCGTATCTAGTTCCTTTCGGACAGTTGTTCATTCACGAAGATACTACCCGTCGGTAAATATCTTAATGCCTCATTATCTTAATGTCTATCACTAACATTAAGAAGTTGTTATGGAAACAGGTACCAAACATTCACACAAGGGGAGATGCAATCCTCCCATCAAACAGAGTTACCCCGATGTTTATAAAACAGTAAAAAGAAAAGGGGTTGTACGAAACTCACATGATAACTCACAAATAGCAGAAAGTCACACAACTGCTAGTAATAGAGTGATGCTGCATTTATTTATGTTTAATGAGTTATTTATGTTTTATCATACTGATTAAATCTTTCTGAACGTCCAATGTTAAAGACATTGCCTTGATAGTCATCAAACCGATATTAGATTTTTAAGTATTTATTTTAATGTCATATCATACGATGTATGATAATGTAGGAACCTATACTGATTCAGGTTCCTAATACTAGGCTGATGACACACTTGATTAATCGGGATAATCTTAGATTAACCAAATAATTAATGTTGTTGATTATGTTGATGAAACAGTTCCTAGATAGATTAATGGCTTAGGAATGATTAATCCTTGTTATTGATTATCCCAATATCATGAAATATCATAATGTGACATTGGAATAGGTTTAATAACCATGTTTAACATACCAATCTTACTGTTATCATAAACATCAGATAGTAGTTCCAATGAGTATGTTAATAATTGTGATCAGTTTAAAATTCTTGGATTTAACCTTTCATGTCAAAGATTAATCAAACTAATCACATACGTTGTCACAACCAAATGGTTTAAACCATTATAACCATTGTTATGATTTCATGCAAAATGGGCATTACAATGGCTCAAAACAAGGATTTACCCGTTAACAGTTCGAGTTTATCATTTATAATCAATCCTAGCCATCATCTAGGCAATAATCAACAACCCTAACTATATCATTACGTTCAAAAACAAGATTTAATCAATCATTATCAAACTAGAAGGTTAAAATGAACCGTTACCTATTCAAATGAAGTTCTGCGTGTAAAAAGATGATCAGGACTTGCAGAAACATTCCCTGGTGCGATCCTTGAGATTAGATGCCTTCAAAATAGAGATTTGATGCTAAAAATTCGTTTTTGGTGCATCTGGAAGTGAGAAACGTCGAAAGGAAGTAAAAGAAATGGGTTTCTAGGTGAAATCTGACTTTTTAAGCGTTTTTCCGACTCTGGAGCCACCAGGCGCATCGCCCCATCTGGACGCGTGGTCTGGGGCGTACCGCGCGGATGGGGAAATCCAGATATTTGATCTTATCTTCTTTTTGCGATTCCGGGAGCATACGAACTCCGTTTTGCGCACAGTTTTCGCCTACGTTCACGATTTTTCGAGCTCTTTCCAATGGTTATAATCTCAAGACCTAAAGAGTTCAAAATATTTGACCTTTTATCTATTGTTATATTCGATTCAGTGTATCTTGAAATCGGAGCCTCGTTTCGCGATTTCGCTTACACTCGTTCTCTTCATTTTTGAGTTATGATTTTAACCTGAGAATTTTGAGTTGTCAACTCAACGTGGATTTTAAGCATGATCAACCGTGCTCAATTCATTGCTGACGTAATTCTTTGTACGCAATTATCACACAACCCTACCGACCACTGTTGACAAACCCAACCTAGAACCGAACCCTAACCATGCGGTATAGACCTCCAACGATGCTCATGTTCGTAGCCTGCTTGTCTCCACGATCTCTGAAGCTTGCTTTCAACACGTACAAGGTGACACCTCTCGTGATCTCTGGCTTGCTCTTGAAAAAGCTTATGCGCCAACAACTTTTTCTCGTGTTTCTACAATCAAAACACAACTTCTACAACTCAAGATGATAGGTAATGAAACCTCTTCTGCCTACTTGACCCGAGCACAATCTCTATCCGATACTCTTGCCAACATTGGCCATACCATGCCTAAGACCGATTGGGTCCTTCATGTTCTTGCTAGATTACGTGAGGAATATAATGGATTGAAGTCCAACTTGTTAACTCGGCAGTTCCCGACATCCTTTATCGAACTTCATGGACTTCTGGAAGATCATGATTATATGATCCATAAATCACAGCCCGATGTCATCCCTGCACAAGCCTTTACGGCGGTTTCCTCCGGCCGTAATCCACCTCTAGGTCTCACTGGATACATTGCAGGCTCTACAACAACTACTCTCTCAAGCTGGACTACAAACCCAGCCATCCACTAATTCTGTGCAGCCTCCTCCTCAGGCACACTATACAAACAAATCAACCTCCATGCGTGGACGTGGTGGCAAACACGGGGGTCGCGGTAGTAATCAATTCAGCAACTATTCACGACCCACGGGGGTACTGGGGGTACTCGAAGTCAGTTTAGCTGGGCTTCTACTCATAACATGATTTATGGTACTTGCAACCTTTGTAGGATTGGTCATCTTGTGAAGGATAAGTCTACACGCACTGTCCTCCTCATGGATCCAAGTGATGGTGGTCTTTACTCCTTTCGTCTTCCCAAAGTTTGTCCAATCAATAAAGTTGCTTTCGCAACTACTCGAGCTTCCTCAACAACCCGGCATCATCGGTTGGGGCATCCACATCCCCAACTTTTTCGCTCTATGATTTCTAAGTATTGTTTACCTGTTTCAAATAACGATTCTGCTTCTCATTGTAATGCGTGTTCCATTGGAAAATCGTCTAAACTTCATTTGTTTCCTAGTATTTATAAAAGTTTGAATGTTTTGGATCTAGTTTTATGTGATGTTTGGGGCGAGCACCAGTTACTTCCTCTAATGGTCATAATTATTTCTGGCTATGCATCGACCATTTTACTCGTTTCATGTGGACTTTTCCAATAAAACAGACATATGATTTCTTTGATATTTTTTCAATATTCATAACTATGGTTGAGCGTCAATTTCAAACAAAACTAAAATCAGTCCAAACCATGGTTGGAGAAATCGCTAGCCACTAGTCGGTCGGCGAGGTAGGGACTAGGGATTAATCGGGATTAATCGGATTGGTATTTTTATATATAATTTTTTCAAAATTTTATATTTATACGCACTTTGCGTATGTTTAAGGCTATTTTTAACATATTCTAAACATATTTTAGGGTAAGGTTTAATTAAAATTATAAATCTAAGGGTTAATATGTAAATATAACTCTAAGGGTTAATATGTAAATACAAGAAAATATAAAATACAACCTTAAACCTAAAAACCTAAATCGGGAGCAAAGAATCGCTGGTCTTCATCGGCAACAAAGAATTGGGCAGTCTTCATCAGCAGCAAGAATCGGGAAGCCACCACCCAAAATAGGCAGTAAGAACCTAAGATCGGTCGCCAGAATCAACAGGTTAGGAATTTTTTGCCGGCTCAATAACGTTTTTAGCTTTTTTTACTCGATCATGCGCCTGGTGAGCTCCGATTTGCTCCGACTTTGACCGAGTTGGACCGACTACCGATTTTTGGGGGTGACCAGCTGAAATTTAATCAGACACTAGCCGACTATCGATTTATCAGCGATTAATCGGCCGACTAGGCCGATTTTTACAACCATGGTCCAAACAGATGGAGGGGTGAGTTTCGCACACTTGCTCAACATTTATCCTCCCTTGGAATCCAACACCATTTCTCGTGCCCACACACGAGTGAACAAAATGGCATCGTAGAACGTTGTCACCATCATGTTGTTGAAACAGGCTTTACTCTCCTGGGCCATTCTCATGTTCCACATCGTTTTTGGCATTTTGCTTTTGACACTGTTGTTTATCTTATCAATCGCATGCCATCTCGTACCACCTCACGCTTGTCTCCTTTAGAACAATTGTTGAAACGCAAACCAGACTTGTCCTTCCTGTGTGTGTTTGGCTGCCAATGCTACCTACACCTTCGCGAATACGACAAACATAAGATGGACTTTAGATCCACATCTTGTGTTTTTCTTAGTTATAGCATGACTCATCATGGGTATCGGTGCTTTGATCGAGTTACTGATCGTGTACTTATCTGTCGTCACGTTCGTTTCAACGAGTCTTCATGTCCCTTCTCATCTCAACCATCTGTTCCTACACCTGTTTCCTCTTCTGATTCACCCTATGTCTCCTCATATGCTATCCCATCGGGTATCTTCCCGGACTCCACCGCATCTGACCCAGAACCAACCACTCCACCCTTGGCCCACTTACCTAACACACCAATACATAACAGCCCACAAACTACTCCCACTGCTAACCCCATCCCGGCTACATAAAATAACCCTCACACTCCTTACACAACCGTCCCTAATATCCCGATTCCACCACCCCCACCACACACCCGACACCCAACCTTCGACCTAATCCAAAACAAACCA
Organism: Mikania micrantha; assembly: GCA_009363875.1. Lineage (NCBI taxonomy): Eukaryota > Viridiplantae > Streptophyta > Magnoliopsida > Asterales > Asteraceae > Mikania > Mikania micrantha. The sequence continues at coordinate 42,301,467 of CM018691.1, read as the reverse complement.
CACCATACACTACCACAAACAATAACCCCACCGAACCTACTTCCTTTACCAATGCCAACAAGGATCCTCAATGGCAAGAAGCTATGGCTACCGAATACTCGGCCCTAATGCGAAATGGAACATGGTCTCTGACTCCCCATGTGTTAGGACTAATCTGGTTGATTGCAAATGGGTCTACAAACTTAAAAGAGACCAAGCTGGTAATGTGGCATGTTATAAAGCACGCCTCATAGCGAAAGGCTTTCACCAACAACCGGAAATCGACTACACGGATGCTTTGGTCCCGTGGCTAAGGAAACAACTATTCGGGTTGTTCTTTCGGTTGCAGTAACACAATGATGGTCACTTCGACAGTTAGATGTTCAAAATGTCCTTTTGCATGGTGACCTCAAGGAAACAGTTTACATGAGACAACCTCAAGGTTTCGTTGACCCTAATAAACCGGATCATGTGTTTCCTTTACACAAGTCTTTGTATGGTCTCAAACAGGCCCCGCGTGCGTGGTTTCAGCGTCTGACATCGGCACTCTAAGCCCTCAGCTTTCAGGGTTCTCAAACGGATCTGTCGCTCTTCATCTACTCGCGCCATGGCACTCTTCTTTATATGTTAATTTATGTTGATGATATTATTTTGGTAGGGAATAACGACCACGCGATTGACACAGTGGTTCACAATCTTAGTCGTGAGTTTGCAATACAAGACATGGGTGCCTTATCTTATTTTTTGGGCATTGAGATCACACGACATGGTCTTGATATGATCTTATCACAACAAAAGTACATCAAAGATCTCCTGGTTCGGGCGGGGTTGTCTGCCGCCAGACCAGTTCCCTCCCCGATGTCTACATCCGCCAATCTGTCTCTTGGCGAAATTCCTCCTCTAGATGATCCGGTTAAGTATCGTCAAATGGTTGGTGCTCTCCAATATGTCATATTGTCACGAACTGATATTACCTTTGCAGTCAACAAAGTCTGCCAGTTTATGCACTCTCCTACAGAAAACCACTGATCCGCTGTTAAACGCATTCTATGGTATCTTCAGGGGACGGGACTCTTACTATCTCATAAGTCCATCACACAACTACATGCTTATATTGATACCGTTTTTCACTTGCTCAGTGCTTTTTCGGATGCTGACTGGACTGGTTGTCCGGATGACCATCGATCCACAGGGGGGATTTGCCATATACTTGGGCTGCCCGAAAACAACGAACTGTCTCTCGGTCATCTACAGAATCCGAGTACAAAGCCATGGCAGACACGGTGGCAGAATTGACCTAGCTAGAAACATTCCTCGACGAGCTACACGTTAAAACTCTTTTGGTGTGATAATCTCGATGCAACTTACTTATCTGCCAACCTGGTCTTCCATGCTCGCACCAAACATATTGAGGTTGACTTCCGCTTTGTTCGAGAAAAGGTTGCTCAGGGGCAGCTATTAGTACAGTTTATATCCACACATGATCAGATTGCTGATGTCTTTACAAAGGCTCTTCTGACAGATTGATTTACTGTGTTGAAGTCCAAGCTACAGGTTGCTTCCCGGCCTTAGCTTGCGGGGGAATATTAGACAGTTATTAGATGACATCTATTAGACAATCCTTTTATATGTATATATGTAATCTATATATAGATGATGTACAATACATTATTATTCAATACAATACAATCTTTCACAGTTTATTGCCATGTATGTTATACAATTTTGTGATATATACATACACGCACCATCTATATATCACATAACATAAAATAAAAGATACACACACCATGTAAATTATGTGATACATTTTTTTAAAAAAAAAAGTAAATTATGCGATACAAATGCACCATGTTATATACACACCATGTTAATGTAATGCAGTTCTGATAGAAGATACGTGTAAACTAATCTTATGATACTATCTAAATTCACATTAATTGTAGTTTTAAACGGGTATATATGAAGCAACTGAATAGTATGGTCCTTGAATCACGTGTTGTGGCTTAGCTCTTTGGAATCCAGGTTTGTCTTTGCCACTCACTATATGTTGTAGGGTTTTAAATATTATTTTTATGCTTTTGTTTACCACAATGGTTTTTGATTTTTAACCAAATGTATTCAGTTCTAATGAGTTGTTCGTCCGGCTTATTTGTTTTTAAAGTGTATGCAGTTTATTTGTTTTTTAATTGTTTTTCATACTAATTTGATTATTTGTTCTAAAAGAACTATAAAAATGAATACCTGTGTATAAATATCTTTGGTTTTTTGACCTGATGTATGTATATTATGAAAATTATATGCATTCAAAATACATATTTTAAGCAAAAAGGGTATAAAAAACATGAACTGTTACACTTAGAGATAAAACATAACTTGCATTTGGTGTATATGTGTGTTGTTTACATTTGGATTGGTGATGCAAGTGACTCTAAGAAAGAATTTGAGTATTACAGTTTGATGTAGCGGAAACGTAACACAAAAGATAGATAGGTAGATAATCACGTTGATTCTGAGAATACCCGTGAAATCCCAACCCTCCCAATGAACAACCCAAAGGTTTCAAAGGAATTTGAAGTGAAAAGTTTTATTCTATCAGCAATAATCATCTCAATTACAACTAGAAGGTTTAAATATAGTGCAGAAATTGAAAACGGCCAACAACAAGGCCAACAGACTAGAAGATGTAAAGTCTTTAGGAAAGACCAACAGACTCAACATTAATACATAATTTATGATAATTATGAAGTATTTAATATGACTAATTATGATACTTATGAACTATTTATTATGACTAATTATGATACTTATGAACTATTTAGCCAAAAGACACCATGGCCCAAACACAAGCCCAGAAACAAAAGTCCATCAACCACACAAGTTATGCCCGTTTTCGTGCACGGGCCCGGTCATGGGACTCCAAGAACATAAAAGCCTGTTCTTCCACATCATTCCCTCCCGGATAGACAAAATTCGCCCTCGAATCAGTAACAAGGCCATCATCAGACGAATCTTCATAAAAAGGTAGTAAGTACTTCACATTGAACACATCTGAACAATGAATGTGGCTTGGCAATTTCAGACGATAAGCATTAGGGTTGATTTTCTGCACAATCTCCACTGGCCCAACCTTCTTAGCTGACAGTTTGTTATAATCTCCAACTGAAAAACGATCTTTAGTCAAAACAGCCCAAACAAAGTCACCTTCTTCGAAATCAACATGTCTTCGTTTTAGATCTGCAGCTATTTTGTATTTCATGTTAGATTTGGTCAAATTATCATGAACTGTCTTGTGAACCTCATGCAACCCCTCAACAAAATCTTGAACCTTCTTGGGGACAGAACCAGGGGTAGGAAGTAACATCAAATCAAGTGGACCTCTTGGTTTAGCAGAATAAACTACCTCAAATGGGCTGAATCCAGTACTCCGGTTCACAGCATGATTGTGAGCAAATTCAGCTGGACATAGTTTCTGATCCCAGCTCTTCACATGATCCCCCACAAGACACCTCAAAAGATTACCAAGTGACCTGTTGACAACTTCAGTTTGCCCATCAGTTTGAGGGTGATAGGCACTGCTGAAATTAAGCTGAGTGTTAACCATCTTCCACAAGCTACGCCAGAAATGACTCAAGAACCGGGTGTCTCGATCAGAAACAATAGAGGATGGGAGACCATGCAGACGGTAGATGTCCCGAAAGAACAACTGAGCCACATTAACCGCATCTGTTGTCTTCTTGCAAGGAATAAAATGAACCATCTTTGAAAATCGATCAACAACTACAAAGACCGAATCATTACCCCGTTGAGTACGGGGCAACCCCAACACAAAATCCATGCTAATGTCCCGCCAAGGCAGTGAAGGAACAGGTAAAGGCATATAAAGACCCGCATTGGTAGCTGTGCCCTTTGAAACTTGACAAATCCTGCAACGTTTAACAAACCGGTCTACCTCCTTGCGAATAGTAGGCCAAAAGTAAGAAGACTGTACCAACTGCAAAGTACGATCTCTCCCAACATGTCCTTCACCATGTAGCTCCTTAATAATTTGAAGGCGGAGACTTGAATCAGGAATGCATAAGCGATTTTCTTTGAAAAGGAAACCATCATGCAAAAGAAAATCTGTCCTCCTTCCAGACTGCACATCCTGCAAAATAACAGAAAAGTAAGGGTCTGTTGTAAGCTGCTCCAGGAGGGAGTCTAGCCCGGGCACAACAACCCTCATAAAAACCAGCAGATTACTCCTCCTGCTCAAGGCATCTGCCACTCGGTTCGAAACACCCGACTTATGCTTCACCACAAAAGTAAACTTCTCTAAGAAAGCCATCCATCGTGCATGCTTGTGTGATACTTTATCTTGACTTCGAAGGTGCTTCAGAGAATCATGGTCTGTAAATAACACAAACTCTTTGTGGAACAAATAATGCCGCCAATGTTTCACAGCTTGGACAACTGCATAGAACTCCACGTCATAAGTGCTGTAACGTAATTTTGGACCTGTCAACTTCTCACTGAAATAGGAAACAGGCCGCCCCCCTTGACTCAGGACTGCCCCAATCCCATTCTTCGATGCATCTGTATGCAGCTCAAAAACCTGAGAAAAATCTGGTAGTACTAAAATTGGAGCTGTTGTAAGCTTCTCTTTTATTAATTGAAAAGCCAACTCAGCCTCCTCAGTCCACACAAATGAATTACCCTTCATGCAATCAGTCACCGGTGCCATGAGAGAACTGAAATTACGAATGAACCGTCTATAGAATGAAGCAAGACCATAAAAGCTGCGGACTTCAGTTATTGTAGTTGGTGTTGGCCAATGTCTAACAGCCGCAACTTTGGAGTCATCCACCTGAATACCCTCCCCAGAAACAACATATCCTAAAAATAGGACCTTGGGTGTCATGAACACACACTTCTTCTTTGCTGCATACAAACTATCCCTGCGCAGTAAGGATAAAACCTGTCTCACATGCCCAAGATGTTCATCAAAGTTAGAGCTGTAAATAAGGACATCATCAAAATATACAACCACAAACTTGCCAATAAATGGCCTAAACAACTGGTTCATCACACGCATAAACGTGCTCGGAGCATTGGATAACCCAAAAGGCATAACCAACCACTCATACAACCCTTCGCGAGTCTTGAAGGCTGTCTTCCATTCATCACCAGGTCTAAGACGAATCTGATAATAGCCACTCTTTAAATCCAGCTTTGTGAAAATGGTGGCTCCACTAAGCTGGTCAAGTAAATCGTCAAGTCGTGGGATGGGAAATCTATACCGCACAGTAATCTTGTTAATTGCACGACTATCAACACACATGCGCCAAGTCTCATCCTTCTTAGGAGTCAACAAAGCAGGAACAGCACATGGGCTCATGCTTTCCCAAACATACCCTTTGGAAATCAAATCCTCAACCTGTCTGCGCAATTCCTCATGCTCCTTTGGACTCATTCGATAGTGGGGCTTGTTAGGTAACTGAGCACCTGGTTCTAAATCAATGTGATGCTGGATGTCCCGTAAGGGTGGTAATCCAGCAGGTAAATCATCAGGAAACACATCATCAAACTCTTCAAACAGTGGAACCATAGCCTCAGGAACTTCAACTTCTTCAGATACATCCTTCCCAATCAACAAGAAAACATTATCTGCTTCCTCTAACTCACACTGAAACTGTGTAATAGTTAAAAGATTACCGGATGGTTTCGGGGTTAACTCCTTTGGTTTGGTTGGAACAAGGGTTATCTTCACACCACCAAACATGAAACTGTAAGTATTGCTCCGCCCATTGTGTTCTATGTTACGATCATATTCCCAAGGTCTACCCAACAGCAAATGACAAGCATCCATAGGGACCACATCACATAAGACATCATCTTTGTAAGTGGACCCAACAGAGAATTGGACTAGGGCTCGTTTGGATACCGTTACCTCGCCTCCTTTCTTAAGCCACTGAAGCTTATAAGGTTTAGGGTGATTCTCAGTTTTCAACGCCAACTTTCGAACTGCCTCTTCAGATATTAAATTATCACAACTTCCAGAATCAATGACAAATGTGCATACCTTTCCCAAAACAGTGCACGTTGAGTGAAAGATATTATGCTTAAGCCAATCATCACCATCTGCCTTTGGGGCATAGCAAGATCGTCTAACCACTAAACTCACCCCTACGTCATCGGTCACAATCTCCTCCTCGTACTCAGGCTCTTCATCATACACTGGAGTCTCTTCATGTTCCTCATACTGCTCATCATCCGATTCAACAAACATATTTCTTTTACCCGCTCTCTTACATTCCGATTGGCGATGGCCAGTTTCACCACAGTTAAAACATTTGAAACCACTGCTACTACTAGCCCCCTTAAAAGTAGATGGCCCCGTATTGTTACCCCCTGATCTCTGTTGATTTGGCGCGACACGTGGTGCCCCACCAGCAGGAACAGAACTTCCTCCCGTAGGGGCAGAAGACATAAGGCCACCCCCTGACGGTTTTGTTTCTCAAATGCCAATGCTCTTTGGTGTGCCTCCGGAATGGTCAATGGATCGAATAGGTTTACAAAGTCCATAATCTGAACCCTTAAACCCCCAATATAACGAGCAACAAGTTGTTCTTCTGGTTCTTGGATATCATTTCTAGCAATCAACTGGTAAAATTCGGTTGTATAGTCATCAACAGATTTCGTACCTTGTTTCAGATTCTGCAAACGTTGGTACATCAATCTTTGATAATTATGAGGCAAAAAATTGGACCTCAAACACTTCTTCATTTTGGCCCACGTTGCTATTCTTGATTTCCCGAGTCTATTTCTTGTCAACTTCAACTGCTGCCACCACGCCGATGCCCTACCACGCAGCCTGGTAGCGATCAAAGCCACACGCTTGTTTTCAGGAACCTCCTTGAATTCAAAAACCTCCTCTACAGTCGTCAACCAATCAATAAACCCTTCCGAGTTCAGACTGGTCCCATCAAATTCGGGAATATCAACCCTTAACCCCGCATCCCAACGCCTATTAGCATCTCCATGCTCCCTTCTACGTTGACCCCTCGGTTCCTCCTCGGAAGCCGAACCATCATCAGAAAAAAACGGGTTATCAAAATTAGACCCTTCGGCTCCCCGCCTTCTTTGGTTCATCATATCATTCATCCGATCAGCCAACTGATCAACTACTTGACCCAGTCGCTGTTCCACCCGTGCCATCAATCGCTCCTCCATCTCCCGTTCATACACATCATCCAACGGTCTCTGGTTTCTTCTTGGAGGCATTTTGAGCGAGGAATTTGGCTCTGGTACCACCTGATGTAGCAGAAACGTAACACAAAAGATAGATAGGTAGATAATCACGTTGATTCTGAGAATACCCGTGAAATCCCAACCCTCCCAATGAACAACCCAAAGGTTTCAAAGGAATTTGAAGTGAAAAGTTTTATTCTATCAGCAATAATCATCTCAATTACAACTAGAAGGTTTAAATATAGTGCAGAAATTGAAAACGGCCAACAAGAAAGACCAACAGACTAGAAGATGTAAAGTCTTTAGGAAAGACCAACAGACTCAACATTAATACATAATTTATGATAATTATGAAGTATTTAATATGACTAATTATGATACTTATGAACTATTTATTATGACTAATTATGATACTTATGAACTATTTAGCCAAAAGACACCATGGCCCAAACACAAGCCCAGAAACAAAAGTCCATCAACCACACAAGTTATGCCCGTTTTCGTGCACGGGCCCGGTCATGGGACTCCAAGAACATAAAAGCCTGTTCTTCCACATCACAGTTGAATGCAGTATATGTGTGTATGTATACAGTTTTGTTTGTATGTATATGTATGCAGTTTATTATTTTTATTTTTTTAAGATATGGACACAGTTTATGCCATTATTAAAAGAAACTCAAAATCAAGACTGCACAAAAGAAAACTCAAAGTGTCATTTGAAGCAGAAAATTTTCAAGATATGGCTTTAACCTAATTTATATAATACTTTGCTACTCAGTTGATTTAATCACCCAATTGGCAGTAATTTTTATATTTACTAAAATTAGTTGTTTTGCTCTGATGAATGAAATGCACGGGTTATTATGGTAATTTAGTAAAATAAGTTAATACTATCATACTATTAATTTATAACATCTTGAATTAATTATTTCTCTTTTACATGAATTAGGAATATGTTTTGGGTGTAATGAAGAAAATGCGCGAAGATTTTGTCATGTTTTGTAGATATGTGCTTGAACCATGCTATGTTACACTTGGATTTTTAACTTTTGACATATATGTTTTTGAAGAACTTTTTTTATTTGTATAGTTATTTTTTTATTTTCAATATCATTGTGATTATACAAGATTATTTTTCTTATTTATGTGTATTATTTTAATAAAGGTTTGTTCAACTCATGGCATAGACAGACCACATAGATGTTACGTAAAAGAAAACCAATGAGAGTACTATTTATATCATGAGAACATTGATAAATTAACAAAAAAACATCTCGTCGTATATTGTTGTTACCGCCGCATCACGCGGGTTTACTACTAGTGTGTGTGTGTATGTTTTGGGTAAAAATTAACAAGCTTAATTCTTAGCAAAATAGAATTAGTAAAGTGGGGTATTGTGTTTGACAAGCAAATATGTTGAGTATACCGAATATCCTCAATTTGAATATATCAAATAGAAAAATAGCAATACACACGAGATTTATACGAGGAAAAACCCTTAATCCCTTAGGATTTCCGGCATAAAAACCTCGAGAGGTGACAATTGTCACTCTGCCTAGTTTTATTAATAATGAAATGAACAAATACAATTAAAGAGCACAAGTTGATCGATTCTAAGCAGCCAAATAAGCTTCAGTGAGTTTCGTGTGTGTTTCTTGAGTAACCAGTGTCCTATATCGATCAATAGCTTCGGTATTTATACAAAGAAAATACAAGAGAACGTTTAACAACGTTCATATAGTAGTTCTTATTATTCCGGCACCATCCAAATCATGGAATACTCATTCAAATCATTAGCATAGATCTTTCTTAGATTCTGCGTTTAAGTTGAAGTAATTGTTGCATGTTTTCGTGATATTAGGGCCACCCGTAGGACAACCTGTCAATTCCTGAAATCTCACAAATAATGTTAAGCAATAGAGATAATTGTTAGTGAATATATATATATATATATATATATATATATATATATATTCTTAAAATATCCTTGATTTGCATCTAACAATATATATACAGGGAAGTGTTCAAATAATACTCTTAAAGCATTAACCCGGAATAACCGTCAAAATGAAGCCAAATTTTGGATTTTTTTTTAACATCATTGTAAGACATCTAGAACACTTTCTTCTTTTATGAGTTTGCGAAAATTCATCACCGTTTGAGACGTAACATCGTTTTAAGTTTTTCCCTTACATATATATATATATATATATAGTATAAGGTTTGGCTAGAAAGTTTAGAAACCATGAGAAGTGTGAGAAGGGATCTCAACCATTAGATCAATTTGTTTTGTGGTTGAGATTAATCTGGTGGTATTTTCGTAATTAATTATAAATTAAAACCATCAGTAGGGGTAGAATGGGAAAATCTAGCAAAAAATCTGCATATGCAAGTCACATGCATTTTCCTCCATCTTTTTTAAACGTTCATAACTTTTTTATACGTTATTATTTTTTTTTTAAAGTTACACCATAAAATCGAGTATTTCTTTATCTTTATAACGAGTATAATATTAATTGTTTAAAAAAATTAACAAAACTAGATTTCATAAAACTTGCATTTTTATGGCGTTTTTGAAACACTACTAGCTAACATAAAACACCACAAAACATTTTATGGTGTTTTTGATATGTTTTAAGAAACTGGTTTTTTATGTTGTTTTTTCGTAGGTTAATAAAAATTAGCGTTTATGGTGTTTTTTTGAATGCTCATAAAACACTTTGATGTTTTTCACTAAATAAACAAAAATGTTAACAATGTTTTATGGTGTTTATTTTATGCCACTTCTAAATTTTTCTCTGATAACAATATTTTATGGTGTTTTTATCTTGAAAATACATATGGTGTTTTCATTCAGCAAATGCACATGTTGTTGAATACATACATTCGTTTTATTTTGTAAATCAACGTGGTGTTTTGCGAATTTTGGTGTTTTATCGTAGGTGCATGAAAACTAAACATTTTATGGTTTTTTTGATGTTCATAAAATTACTTGTTTTATAGTGTTTTTAATGAATAAACAAAAAGAAAAATGATGCTTTACGGTGTTTTTCTATATGTTTTTCTTAAGTTCACAATTTTCTTAGAATAACAATGTTTTATGGTGTTTTATCTTTAAAATGCATGCTGTGTTTTTATTCAGCAAATACACATAGAAAACACCATAAAATGCCCCTATGTAAAATTATGTAGTTTAAAAACACCAAGTGCAAAATTAAGCGTTATTATTTTGTTTAGTGCTCAAAAACACCATAAAACATTTTGTTTCATCCTGCAAAAACACCATAAAGCAAAAACAACATAAAATCAAGCATAAATGTGTTTTATGGTGTTTTTCAATATATTTTATTCGATAATACCATAAAACGAAACTTAAAAAACACCAGGTTTAAACTTAAGTGTTTATGGTGTTTTTTGCATTCAAAAACACCATAAAATGCCCCGTGGTGTTTTATGTTCTGCTAGTAGTGTTCAAAAACATCATAAAAACGCAAATTTCATGAACATCTAGTTTGTTAATTTTTTTTAATATAACAACATTATACTCGTTAAAAAGGTAAAAAAAACGCTTGATTTTATAGTGTAATTTTTTTAAAAAAATGTTAACGTGTAAAATAGTTACGAACGTTTTAAAAAATGGATAAAGTTGCATGTGACTTACATGTGCAACCTTCTTTTTTATTTTGACATTTATACCCTTTAACCTAATGTACACATGTCACTTCTGTCACACCCCCACCTCTCGTCACCTGAGATGATGTCATTCGTCACTCTGAGAAGGTTGCGGAAGCATAGTGGTGATGTCTCAGAGATGAGGTGTGACTTACTTGAACCAATATCACAGCACACAGATTATCTTAAAGTAAATACATTAGCAAAGGTTTCGTCATCACAACCTAAATTACAGTTTACAACTAAATTTATTGCACAACTATCTTATTTAATTACAAATGTATGAAGTGCATCCTCACCGTGTTGTCACCGTTGACCTGCAAAAATGTTTGATTTTGAAACGTCAGCACAAAGCTGGTGAATTCGACAGTTCAGTTAAAACAATATGATATGATAAGTAATGTTCACAAAAAGTTCAGTTCTAGATAACCATGGGACCTGTATCTAGTTCCTTTCCGACAGTTGTTCGTTCACGAAGATACTACCCGTCGGTAAATATCTTAATGCCTCATTATCTTAATGTCTATCACTAACATTAAGAAGTGTTTTGGAAACAGGTACCAAACATTCACACAAGGGGAGATGCAATCCTCCCAGCAAATGGTTTGTCAGACAATAGTACTATTAATGATTCCTGTTTGGCCCCACATGGGTTCACTAGATACAATTCAAGAGATGAGGACTTTTGATACTGTGATAAAGATACTAACGGCAAAATCCCATGAAATCACACAAAAGTCACATGAAATCACACAGATATCAGTGATGCATATCATATGTTCAGAAATAGTTTGCAGAGTTACCCCAATGTTTATAAAACAATAAAGAGAAAAGGGGTTGTACGAAACTCACATGATGATATAAGGGTAGCAAAATCTCTCAAAGCTAACAACAAAGAGATGATTCTGCATTTAATTACATTTAATGAATTATTTATGTTCTAGTTTACTGATTAGATCTTCCTAAACGTTCAATGTCACAGACATTGCTTTGAAAGTCATCAAACTAATATTAAGTATTTAATTAGTTAATTTAATATCGTATCATACAATGTATGATAATGTAGGAACCTATACTGATTCAGATTCCTAATATGAAGTTGATGACATGTTTGATTAATCAGAATAATCTAGGATTAACCAAATAGTTAATGTTGTTGATTATAATGCTAAAACAGTTTCTAGATGATTTAATGGCTTAGGAATGATTAATCCTTCTATTGATTACCCAAATATCATGAAATATCACAATGTAGTATCATAATAGGAATATTAACCATGTTTAACATACCAATCTGATTGTTATCATAAACATCAGATAATTATTCCAGTGAGTATGTTAATGATTATGATTAGTTTGAAACACTTGGATTTAACCTTTGTATTTCAAAGATTAATCAAACTAATCACCTACATTGTTACAATCAAATGGTTTAAACCATTATAATCATAATTATGATTTCATGAAAATCGGGCATTACAACGGATCAAAACAAGAATTTAACCGTTAAAACTTCGTGTTCTTCATTTATAATCAATCCTAGCCATCATCTAGGCAATAATCAACAATCCTAACTATCTCATTACGTTCAAAATCAAGATCTAATCAATCCATATCAAACCAGAAAGTTTAAGCGGATCATTACCTGATTTGACGGATTCCTGTGGTTAGAACGACAATCAGAACTTGAAAACACGATCCGTGGTGCGATTTATGGCTTCAAATGGCTTTAATATGAAGATTTGAGGTGTAGATATGTGTTTTTTTCGCCTGGGATCAAGAACAGATCGAAATGAAGGTTTTTGAGGCTTCCCATGCGATCTGATCGCTTTAAATAATTTTTAACCGACTTAGTAGGCCAGGCGTACCGCCCCGGCTGGGCGTTTGGCCCGGGGCGTACCGCCTGGGGAAAATGGGATGGCCCACCTTCTTTTGGTATCCGGGCGTACCGCCCCAACCCATGGTTTGGTGCGGGGCGTACCGCCCCAGAGCAATTTCGTCCAATTTTTGATTTTAAACTTCGTTTCGCGATTCCGGACAATCCGTAACTCCGTTTCGTGCACGGTTTTCGCCCATGTTCATCATTTTTCACATACTATCAATCCCTAATAACCAAAGTTGCTAAATCCTCGTGGATTTCAAGCACGACCAAAGGTGCTCACGTCATTAATGCCGAATTTTTGTACGCAGCTGTCACAGTCTCCTCCTGTTAGAGAAATTTCATCCCGAAATTTAGTGAAGACTTACATTATGACAATCATTTATGAGAATAGATGTGGGTACTTTGCTTTCATTTGATCTTCACGTTCCCACGTATATTCGGGTCCTCGCTGCGAGTTCCATCGCACTTTAACAATTGGTATGCAGCTACGTTTTAGCACTTTCATTTCCCGATCCATTACCTCTACTGGTTCTTCACTGAATTGAAGTTTTTCATCAATATGAACCTCTTCGAGAGGTACGATCAACGATTCATCAGTTAAACATTTCTTCAGATTAGATACATGAAAGACATCATGAATGTTACCGAGTTCAAGAGGTAATTCAAGTCTGTAGGCTACTGGTCCAATTCGTTCAAGAATTTTAAATGGCCCTACAAATCTTGGCGAAAGTTTACCTCGCTTTCCGAATCTGAAAATGCCTTTCCAAGGTGACACTTTCAACATTACCCGATTACCTACTTGAAATTCGAGTGGTCTACGGCGATTATCAGCATAACTCTTTTGACGATCGCGAGCAGCTTTAATTCGTTCTTGAATGAGTGCGATCTTATCAGTTGTTTCTTGAATGAATTCTGGGCCTATGATTTGACTTTCACCTACCTCTGACCAACAGATAGGTGATCTACACTTGCGTCCATAAAGTGCTTCGAATGGAGCGCATTGAATACTGGTATGGTAGCTGTTATTGTATGAAAATTCAACAAGTGGAAGATGAATATCCCAGCTACCTCCAAAATCAATCACACAGCTTCTGAGCATGTCTTCAAGAGTTTGATTCGTTCGTTCAGTCTGCACGTCAGTTTGTGGATGATAAGCTGTGCTCATATTGATTTGCGTGCCCAGAGCATTCTGAAGAGTTTGCCAAAATCGTGACATAAATCGACTATCTCTGTCAGAAATGAGAGAGATCGGTACTCCGTGTCGAGATACAATCTCATTAACATAGAGTTTAGCGAGTCGATCCATAGAATAATCCTCTCGGATGGGTAAGAAATGCGCAGATTTCGTAAGGCGATCAACGATAACCCATATAGAGTCATGATTACGTGATGTTCTGGGTAGTTTAGTAATGAAATCCATAGAGATCTGATCCCATTTCCACATGGGAATCTCCAGTTGTTGTAATAACCCAGAAGGTCGTTGATGTTCAGCCTTAACTTTGAGACATGTTAAACATCGATCCACGTATTCAGCTATGTGTTTCTTCATTCCAGGCCACCAGTAAAAATCCTTGAGATCTTTATACATTTTATCAGCACCCGGATGAATAGAATACCTGGATTTATGCGCCTCATCCAAGACAATTGTTCTAGAGTTACCGAATAGAGGAACCCACATTCGGTCTTTGAAATACAATAATCCATCATTTTTGCTATCGAGTTTCTTGTCTAATCCCCTCAGTTTCTCAGCAGAATAATTCGTTGCTTGTAAAGCTTGTTGCTGAGCATCTTTGATTTGAGGAATTAAACTGGTTTGAATAGTCATACCTAACGCTTTTACACGTAACGGTTTGACTCTTTCCTTACGACTTAAAGCATCGGCTACGACGTTCGCTTTGCCTGGGTGATAACGAATTTCACAGTCGTAGTCATTTAACAATTCAACCCAACGCCTTTGTCGCATATTCAGCATTTTCTGATCTAAAATGTGTTGAAGACTTTTGTGATCAGTGTATATCGTACACTTGGTTCCGTATAAATAATGTCTCCAAATCTTGAGTGCAAATACCACTGCACCAAGTTCTAGATCATGAGTGGTATAGTTCTTCTCGTGTACTTTCAACTGCCGAGAAGCGTAAGCAATTACCTTATCGTTCTGCATTAAAACACACCCAAGACCTTGACGTGACGCATCACAATACACTGTGAAGTTATCAGTACCTTCTGGTAGTGCCAATATAGGTGCGTTGCATAGTTTGTGTTTCAACAGTTGGAACGCCTCCTCCTGTTGAGAATCCCATATAAACGGTTGATTTTTCTGGGTCAATGTAGTAAGTGGCAAGGCTATCTTTGAAAAGTTCTTGATGAATCGGCGATAATAACCTGCCAACCCCAAAATTTGACGGATTTCAGTCGGGGTTCTTGGTGTCTCCCATTGTTTCGCCGCCTGAATCTTACTAGGATCCACTTGAATACCGTTTTGATTTACTACATGCCCAAGAAATTGCACTTCTCGTAACCAGAATTCACACTTGGAGAACTTGGCGTATAATTTTTCACGTGCCAAAAGTTCTAAGATTAGTTTCAAGTGTTGATCATGTTCCTGTTGATTTCTAGAATAAATGAGAATATCATCAATAAACAGAATCACAAACTTATCCAGATACGGTCTACATACTCGATTCATCAGATCCATGAAAACTGCTGGTGCATTTGTTAAGCCAAACGGCATTACTAGAAATTCATAATGCCCGTACCGAGTTCGGAAAGCAGTTTTAGGAACATCATCTTCATGCACTCGTAATTGATGATATCCGGATCTTAAATCGATTTTTGAGAAATAGGTATCGCCTTGAAGTTGATCAAACATATCATCTATACATGGTAATGGATAACGGTTTTTGATTGTTAATTTATTGGGCTCCCTGTAGTCAATACACATCCTGAATGATCCATCCTTCTTTTTCACAAAAAGAATAGGTGCTCCCTAAGGTGAGAAACTAGGTCTTATAAAACCTTTGTCTAACAGTTCTTGTAATTGACCTAAAAGTTCTTGCATTTCTGATGGCGCAAGCCGATACGGGGCTTTAGCAACAGGTGCGGCGCCTGGAATCAAGTCAATATGAAATTCAACCTGTCTCACTGGGGGTAATCCTGATATATCTTCAAGAAAAACTTCAGGAAAATCCTTGACCACTGGAATATTCTCGATCCGTTTTTGTGAAGAACTGCTATTGATCACATATGCTAGAAAGGCCAGACAACCTTTCCGTAAACATTTCTGAGTTTGCATAGAAGAAATGATACCCAGTTTTCTGCCAGCTCGTTCACCTTGAACTAACAGTGCATTACCTTCAGATAAGGGAATACGAATCACCTTATTCTGACATATGACTTCAGCTTGGTTAACCGAAAGCCAGTCCATACCGACTACCACATCAAAGCTCCCAAGCTCAATAGGAAGTAAATCGATATCGAAAAGATGATCATTTAGATTCAAGGAACATCCTTGAATAACACTGTTGGTTTTAATCATCTTGCCATTAGCAAGTTCAATAACATAGGGAGTTTCTAAATCTACCACAGGCAATGAAAGTAATGATGCAAATTCAGGAGAGATAAAGCTCTTATCTGCTCCCGTATCAAAAAGAACTGATGCGTAAAGATTATTGAGTAAAAACGTACCAGTGACGATGTTTGCATCATTCCTCGCCTCGGTTGCACCAATTTGAAAAGCTCTTCCCCTAGCTTCATTTGCCGGATTGGTGTTATTATTGTTTGGGCAGTTTTTAATTAAGTGATCCGGACTCCCGCACTTGTAACATGACCGGTTCATTGGAGCGGTTTGTCGAGGTGCTTGATTCGGTTGACGAGTAGGGAAGTTGCAATACTTGGTGTAGTGCCCAACCCTATTATAGTTGGCACAAGTAGGACACGGTCCAGAATGATGAAATGAACACCTAGTACATTTAGGTGCCTGCCCAGTGTAACCTTTCCTCTCAGAAACCACTGCACCATAATTTCTCCCGACTGGGTTGCTAGTTTCAGCCGGAACCTTGGCCTTGGTTTTTCCAAACCACTTTCGTTTGGTACCTTTAGAAACGTTCGAGCTACCAACATCACTACGGCCCGCGGCCGTCTGAGTTTTTGTTGGCAACATACCACTCCTTACCGCCTCATCGGTAAGCTTAGTGGTCAGAAGAATTGCACGTTTAAGAGTCGTTGGTTCGGCTGCAGTTACCATTCCCCGATTCTGGGGAACCAGTCCCTTAATATACTTCTCGATCAACGCTAATTCTGTAGGAAACATGTCGGGAAGTAAACAAGTGAGTTTATGAAAACGATGGGTATACGCTAAACAATCAGCCCCAATCATCGAGTGGTTCCAGAATTCCTCCTGGAGCTTTTGGATTTCAGTGAGTGGGCAGTACTCTGATCTAACCAGAGTTTTAAATTCATTCCAGCCCATCAAATCGATTGTAGCTGATCCCAACATTTTTACCTGGGTATTCCACCATGTCAAAGCTGATTCCTTGAAAGAACAGGCAGCATAAGACACTTTATGCTCCTCTAAACACTGCTGATTTTCAATTTGTTTTCCATTTCTTCGATCCACCTCAATAATCCAGCCGCTCCTTCCTTGCCAGTAAAGGTAGGAGGGTTACAGGAAGCAAAATACTTATATGTACATCCCTGTCTTGGTGGATCAGGAGTAGTTGTAGTTGTACCAGTGGTATGATGAGTTTCCGCATTGCCACCAGTAACAGTATGTTCGTTGATATTATGGCCTCCACCCGAACCCGTAGCAACATGAGGTTGGTGTTGTACCAAAACACCGCAAGCAGTTAACTGTTCCCGCACGATTCGCGCTATCATTGCCTCATTCGTTTCAGATCCACTTGCATCTGCAGGTGGAGCAGTGTTCACTCCCGGGTTCAAAGGTGGAACAGTATTCGTTTCCAGATTAACCTGTGGATCTGGATTTGATTCAGTATTTACTGGTGGAACTTGATTCATCTCCGGGTTAATAATGTTCTTGATAGACCTCTTAGCAGGTCGACCTCGTTTGGGAGCCATTATTCTGCTAACATGCAGACAAACTCAGGTAAGTTTAAGAACATTAAAGATATAACCCGTTACATCACATAAATTCAATCACATTCAGTTACACTGAAAGTTTATATTGAAATGTGATTATAAGAAATACAGTATAACTTCATGAGTTTAGTCCAGACATGTTTTCGATACACACAGATCATACAGATATTTGTAGTTATACTCAGTCCTGTTAATTCGAAAACATGTTAAAATATTTTACAACTCACATTACTGTAACTTAGATATGTTATTAACCATGTTTTCGATATACAATCACGCAGGACCTTGAAATGTTGCCACACAGGACTTTGAAATGTTATCACACAAACAATTGATATGTTGTCACACAGACAATTAAAACGTTGTCACACAGACAATTGATATGATGCCACAAGGGACTTTGATATGTTGCCACAAGGGACTTTGATATGTTTGTCACATATGAATGTTCTCACAATTCTTTTTCATTATTTAGTAATTGATCATATAAGTTTGATAATAACACACAAGTCATACACAACACACCCATCATTCATTACACAGATAAATACATAACACAACCAGTTTATTAGCATTACCATAGTTTTATACATAGAAAGTTTTGATACAACCCAAAAGTTATGATACCCAAAACCAACAGCATCATACCCTACCTGTCACAAACTTGGGATCTGTATACACCAAAATGTCCCTTACTCACAACTACTGATCAACCTATGTCACATAATATGTACAATAAGATCACAACTGCTCAGCCCCACGGTCACCCCTCACCACATGAAATACCATAACCTGTCCAACACCATAGCTATAATGACCAACACTATAGCCACACATAGTAGCCTAGCCTCTAGGCTCATCATCTCGAACGCTCCCGTCACCACTCCTCTCATCACCATCACTCGCTGCCAAAATGCAGCTATCATCACATGAATCACTGTCCTCCTCATCCTCTCCTCGATCATCGCCCGCCAAGCTTGAGTGCCCGCATCCAGTGCATTCACCTGCTCCATCAACATCATATGAGAGGTGAGTATCTCCAACACAGTAGTACGTGTGTCCTCCCCAGTAACACGAGACTCCTGTAACTCTAGTCGAGTCCCCTGAAGATCTAAAGTCACCTGACGAAGCTGCGCCCTAAACTCTGCCTGTTGTGAGGACTCTCCTACCTCATGTATGGCGGCAGGCTCATCTCTAGGCGCCAACTGGCGTCTGGGAGGAAGACCCGTGGTTTTGCGAGCCTGTCCTCGCATCCGTCTGAGTCCATCCCATGCTGGAGCTCTCGGTGGAGATGGCATAGGTGCTGGTACAGGTGCTGGTGGTGTCTGTGGTACAGGTGTATCAGCCTAAGAAGCAGCTGCAGATGGCTCCGATGGATCGGAGTCAGACCCTGAACTCGAACTAGGAGTATCATCTAGTATCACATAAGGAAATCGCTGATAGATGTATCTTTCCCCTTGATCTGCCATTACTGTATAAACAGAATTCTTAGATCAGTACCATGAAATAAATATGGAATAAAATATTCAACATAAACATGATATGACATGTCCTCCTATCTTAAGGCAACTATTCGTTCTTTTAGTTATTAATGTTCTGCTTGAATTAAATCAAACTAGAATGCACGCGTGTTGCGGATTTCAGTTATGTTGGCCACTCATAACTGAGATCCGTACCACCTGATTATCCTAGCTTAATTCAAAACAAGTTTTGTTTATTAGACATGTTCGGTGCTCTCTGTGTCACTATACGAGCCTATGGTTATAGTCTAGGTCTCTAAGTCCACCTAAATTCTATAACATGTGGCTCTGATACCACCCTGTCACACCCCCACCTCTCGTCACCTGAGATGATGTCATTCGTCACTCTGAGAAGGTTGCGGAAGCATAGTGGTGATGTCTCAGAGATGAGGTGTGACTTACTTGAACCAATATCACAGCACACAGATTATCTTAAAGTAAATACATTAGCAAAGGTTTCGTCATCACAACCAAAAATATAGTTTACAACTAAATTTATTGCACAACTATCTTATTTAATTACAAATGTATGAAGTGCATCCTCACCGTGTTGTCACCGTTGACCTGCAAAAATGTTTGATTTTGAAACGTCAGCACAAAGCTGGTGAATTCGACAGTTCAGTTAAAACAATATGATATGATAAGTAATGTTCACAAAAAGTTCAGTTCTAGATAACCATGGGACCTGTATCTAGTTCCTTTCCGACAGTTGTTCGTTCACGAAGATACTACCCGTCGGTAAATATCTTAATGCCTCATTATCTTAATGTCTATCACTAACATTAAGAAGTGTTTTGGAAACAGGTACCAAACATTCACACAAGGGGAGATGCAATCCTCCCAGCAAATGGTTTGTCAGACAATAGTACTATTAATGATTCCTGTTCGGCCCCACATGGGTTCACTAGATACAATTCAAGAGATGAGGACTTTTGATACTGTGATAAAGATACTAACGGCAAAATCCCATGAAATCACACAAAAGTCACATGAAATCACACAGATATCAGTGATGCATATCATATGTTCAGAAATAGTTTGCAGAGTTACCCCAATGTTTATAAAACAATAAAGAGAAAAGGGGTTGTACGAAACTCACATGATGATATAAGGGTAGCAAAATCTCTCAAAGCTAACAACAAAGAGATGATTCTGCATTTAATTACATTTAATGAATTATTTATGTTCTAGTTTACTGATTAGATCTTCCTAAACGTTCAATGTCACAGACATTGCTTTGAAAGTCATCAAACTAATATTAAGTATTTAATTAGTTAATTTAATATCGTATCATACAATGTATGATAATGTAGGAACCTATACTGATTCAGATTCCTAATATGAAGTTGATGACATGTTTGATTAATCAGAATAATCTAGGATTAACCAAATAGTTAATGTTGTTGATTATAATGCTAAAACAGTTTCTAGATGATTTAATGGCTTAGGAATGATTAATCCTTGTTATTGATTACCCAAATATCATGAAATATCACAATGTAGTATCATAATAGGAATATTAACCATGTTTAACATACCAATCTGATTGTTATCATAAACATCAGATAATTATTCCAGTGAGTATGTTAATGATTATGATTAGTTTGAAACACTTGGATTTAACCTTTGTATTTCAAAGATTAATCAAACTAATCACCTACATTGTTACAATCAAATGGTTTAAACCATTATAATCATAATTATGATTTCATGAAAATCGGGCATTACAACGGATCAAAACAAGAATTTAACCGTTAAAACTTCGTGTTCTTCATTTATAATCAATCCTAGCCATCATCTAGGCAATAATCAACAATCCTAACTATCTCATTACGTTCAAAATCAAGATCTAATCAATCCATATCAAACCAGAAAGTTTAAGCGGATCATTACCTGATTTGACGGATTCCTGTGGTTAGAACGACAATCAGAACTTGAAAACACGATCCGTGGTGCGATTTATGGCTTCAAATGGCTTTAATATGAAGATTTGAGGTGTAGATATGTGTTTTTTTCGCCTGGGATCAAGAACAGATCGAAATGAAGGTTTTTGAGGCTTCCCATGCGATCTGATCGCTTTAAATAATTTTTAACCGACTTAGTAGGCCAGGCGTACCGCCCCGGCTGGGCGTTTGGCCCGGGGCGTACCGCCTGGGGAAAATGGGATGGCCCACCTTCTTTTGGTATCCGGGCGTACCGCCCCAACCCATGGTTTGGTGCGGGGCGTACCGCCCCAGAGCAATTTCGTCCAATTTTTGATTTTAAACTTCGTTTCGCGATTCCGGACAATCCGTAACTCCGTTTCGCGCACGGTTTTCGCCCACGTTCATCATTTTTCGCATAGTATCAATCCCTAATAACCAAAGTTGCTAAATCCTCGTGGATTTCAAGCACGACCAAAGGTGCTCACGTCATTAATGCCGAATTTTCGTACGCAGCTGTCACAACTTCCTTGTTGCTTCTCACACTTCTCATGGTTTTTAGCCTTCTTAAAATATCCCTCCCCCTATATATATAGGGGAGGGATATTCTAAGAAGGCAAAAAACCATGAGAAGTGTGAGAAGCCACAAGAATGTGACATGTGTATTTTAGGGTAAAGGGTATAAACGTCAACACATAAATGGAGGCTGTACATGCAAGTCACATGTTAATTCCACCAAATTTTTTAAACGTATGTAGCTATTTTATACGTTAAATTTTTTTAAAAAAAATTACACCATAAAATCACAAATTTCTTTACCTTTCTAACGATTATAATATTGTTATATTTAATAATAGAAAAAGAACAAACCTGATTGTTCTTGAAACTTGTGCGTTTTTATGGTGTTTTCATATTGTTTGTAAAACTAGACGTTTTATGGTGTTTTGAACATAAACAAAACACAACGTTTTTAACATAAACAAAACACAACGTTTTTTAATTGCGTCATTTACACATGACGTTTTATGGTGTTTCCGTACTGTGTAATTTTCACAGACATTTTATGGTGTTTTTGAATTGTAATTTTATTTATGGTGTTTTTGAACTGTAATTTTATTTATGGTGTTTTTGAACTATAATTTTATTCATGGTATTTTTAGACTGTATAATTTTACACATTGTGTTTTATGGTGAGATGTTGGCTGGGGCTTGTTCCCCTACATATGCCCTATATATAAGTATACTGAATTGGATGGTATAGGTGGTTAATGGTGACGTTAAGGTTGTCATTCAGGTTATTCAAACTCATTTTTTCTAACACTATATGAACTTACCAACCATGTGTTGACTTGATCTTTTTGCATGACTTCTTAGGTGACGAACAGGTCAATTAAGAAGTCGTTACTTTTGGACTAGGACCTCGGATAGAAGACTTAGTATTTTGGACCTGCATACTTTTGGAAACATCATTATACAATATATTTTGTATATCTTGTGTAAATACAAGATAGAAATTTATGATGTTGATGGTAGATTTACATTGTTAAATTATAAACAATACTGATGTAATTTAACTTTGTAATTCTATTCTATTTAGCATTTCTCATTTATATCATGTGCAATGTAAACAATTTGATCATCACGATTATCACTCACGATATCGCGCCCCGGGAACCTTCCGCCCGACGGGGAAACCCGATCCAACCCCGCCGGCTCGGGGTGTGACAATATTCTGACTCAAGTTTTCTGGTTAGCTTGAATTCTGACACATATGTAATAAAAGATGTGGTTATTTAAAAATTTTTAATATTAATTATTAAATATACCCTATAGTTTATGTAAACTTTATTAACATGTTAAGTGATTACGCGTATTAGATGATGTTTATGTAAACCTTATAAACATGTTAGTTGATAAAAATCCTATATAAGCAGATGATGTTAAATTTTGTTTATTAAATAAGTATCTCTTATTCATTATATATTTAACAGGTTGGTTGCTAAAAAAAATACAATTTTTGATTATGACATCTGTATGTTTTTTGTTGATTCAATCACACCATGTAACAGAAAACAAATCAATTTCAAGTGTTGATTATGCCATATGTATGTTTTTTGTTTCCTGCGATTATGAAAAAAAAGTTGTGAATAATTAATTTGTTTTTCATATTTTGGGTAATTGAAAACTGAAAAATAAATATGAAATATATTCCAAAAATATATATTTGTTAAATTACTAAGTTAACCTTTTTAATTAAATTAAATGAAAAATTAAAGAAATGTTTTGATTGATTAATAGTAGTTTTCTAGGTTTTCTTGGTATTTAGGAGTTTTCTCATGATCCCTCCCATATATATATATATATATATATAGGGGGAGGTTCCATTAAAAACCTTCATATTTGAGAAAACTAATCACAATTGTTATTAATCAATTTTGTTTTTCGTTTTTTATTTTACATTTTGTTTTATTATAAGGTTATATTTGTTAACAAAAAGAAAAAAATAAAAAAATATATGTAATTTATGTTATTACATATATGTAACTCATTGATTACATATGTGTAACTTTTAAACTACATATATGAGTTACATATACGTAACTTTATTGGTTACATATACGTAATTTCGTAATCTACATATTTTTATTAAAAATTTTTATTTGTTTATCACATTTCTAAGCTAATAATAAAAAATCATGAAAAAAAATTTTAAAAATTGATTGGTTAGTAGGAGTTTTCTTGGTTTTCTCCAAAGTGAGGAGTTTTTATTTGAACCCTCCTCTATATATATATATATATATATAGGGGAAGGTTCCATTGTTAACCCTTCCTTATAGCGTTAACCGCTTAACCCTAGCGTTTTTTGCCCGAATCTTAAAATTTTTTTTTTCATGGTTTTTATTTTGCAAAAATAAGGGGGGTTTCTTTTTTGTGTTTTTGCTAATTCATCACCGTTTAGAAGTTATTGTAAGTGTAAGTTACTTACACTTACTTACAAAACCGTATCTGATGCAGTAAATGTAAGTAAGTGTAAGTAACTTACACTTACAATAACTTCTAAACGGTGATGAATTAGCAAAAACACAAAAAAGAAACCCCCCCTATTTTTACATAATAAAAACCATGAAAAAAAAAATTTTAAGATTCGGGCAAAAAACGCTAGGGTTAAGCGGTTAACGCTATAAGGGAGGGTTAACATTTAAACCTCTCCCTATATATATATATATATATATATATAAGGCGGTTATTGTACAAAGAAAATTAACGTGAGAAGCGTAGGAAGCCACCAGAATGCGCCACATGTAATCTGGGTAAGGGGTAAAATGGTCCGTGTAAAATTACAGACCGCGCTTAATAAAATTACAGACTGGCTTTAACACCCGTAATCAAGGACCACCGGTATAATCACGGACCGCATTATATAAATATCACGGACCGTAATTTAACATTCATAATCAAAGACAAATCGTATAAATCACGTACTAGATAATCACGGACCGTGTTATGTAAAAATTACGGACCATCATTTTAAATGCATAATCAATAACGAACTACATAATTACATACCAATAATAACGGACCAAACTTAAAATTACGGACCACATGAAAAAAATCGAAAAAAAACTATAGCAATGTCATACTCAAATTAAAGACAATAAAATTCTCAATTTTATGGTGCAATTTTTTTAAAAAAATAATTAGGTATCTAAAAGTTATTCGATTTTTAAAAAAATGGTGAAACTTGATTACCCACAAAAAAGTCAACTAGAGTAGGTTATTCCTTTTTTGCCCTTTCAGCTTTAATTCACGCAAGTTTTTAGGATAAATTGGAGAACACATGATCTTAACCATTGATTAATTTGATCAAAGGCTTAGAATCCTTCTTATACTTCTCACCAAAATAACCCTTTGTATTGGAACCATCTCCTATATATATATACTAGGTTAAATCCCGTGTATTACACGGGTTGAATAAATTGAATGTTATGTACTTCATAATAAAAAAAGTAATGTATATAAAAACATGTGTGTTGCATTATTTCAATGAAAACAAGTGTATTACACAAATTGAATAAAAAATATAATTTTTTAAAACTTACTGTTGATAAGATCGATGTATTATCAAAATTATAATAATTATAAATTTTGTTAAGTTAATTTCTATAATATATTTTTTAAATTGTGTACTCACATTTCTATGCATTTGATAAATATTAACTTTATTAAAATATAAAGTGTCTTTTAGATATTTTTTAACATAGTTAAATTAAATCGAATTACAATCAATATCAAAACATATGAAAAATTAAGAATTAACTTAGATTTTTAAAGAAAATTAATTGATATAATAATTGGTCAAATTTATTAATTATAACTATTAATAATTGATTGTTAATAAATGAATTAATATTCTAAATTTAAGGCAGGAAAATATAGTAAAACATGCTTCATTGCATGACAAGTGGCAAGGAAAAACATTTATTTATTATATAAGATATATATATAGGGGAAGGATATTCTAAGAAGGCAAAAAACCATGAGAAGTGTGAGAAGCCACGAGAATGTGACACGTGTATTTTAGGGTAAAGGGTATAAACATCAACACATAAATGGAGGCTGCACATGCAAGTCACATGTTAATTCCACCAAATTTTTTAAACGTATGTAACTATTTTATACGTTAAATTTTTTTTAAAAAAAATTACACCATAAAATCACAAATTTCTTTACCTTTCTAACGAGTATAATATTGTTATATTTAACAATAGAAAAAGAACAAACCTGATTGTTCTTGAAACTTCTGCGTTTTTATGGTGTTTTCATATTGTTTGTGAAACTAGACGTTTTATGGTGTTTTGAACATAAACAAAACACAACGTTTTTTAATTGCGTCATTTACACATGACGTTTTATGGTGTTTCTGTACTGTGTAATTTTCACAGACATTTTATGGTGTTTTTGAATTGTAATTTTATTTATGGTGTTTTTGAACTGTAATTTTATTTATGATGTTTTTGAACTGTAATTTTATTCATGGTGTTTTTGGACTGTATAATTTTACACATTGTGTTTTATGGCGTTTTTGAAAACTAAAAAACATGTCATTCTAAACTTTGTGTTTTTACACATGGTGTTTTCGAACCACGAAATTTTACACATGACACTTTTTAATTGTGTAATTTAAGTGTAAAATAACATGTGTAAACTACTAAAACACGATGTTCATATTAACAGTAAGACGCATAGTCTAAAAACATCATGTACAAACTTAAAAAAAATGCAAAATCCGAAAATGAATGACATAAAACATACATATTTATAACCAATGTAAAACACCATGTACAAACTTAACACATTTATGTATAAATTAAAAACACCATGAACATATTTAATACACCATATATTGACATTTAAGTTTAAAACGTCATGTATAAAATGTTTATGAACTAGGTGTTTTTGTTATGGTGTTTTTCAAATGTTTATGAAATATAACGATTTTTGGTGTTTTTAGTATTCAAAAACACCATAAAAATGTCTGGTCTTAGTTTCATGAATATCCGAACACAAAAACATCATAAAATGTTAACACCATAAACACAATAACATATCTTGAAAAAACGTCATAAACAATAAAATATCTCTAAAAAACATCATAAACTAAGTTAAAAACACCACGTACAAACTTAGGTGTTTATGGTGTTTTTCGTTTTCAAAAACACCAAAAAATACCCTCTTTTAGTTTTATTAATACGCAAACACCAAAAAATAACATAAAATGTTAACATCATAAACACCATAAAATATCTTTGAAAACACCATAAAACATACATATGTGTAAAAAACACCATAAAAGATCAGTTTCGTATATATTGGAAAAACACCATAAACATATGGTTCGTGAAACTTATTTTAGGTTGTTATTTTAATTTTAAAAAATATACTAATATTATACTCATTAGAAAGATAAAAAATGCTCGATTTTATGGTGTAATTTTTTTAAAAAAATACTAACGTATAAATAAGTTATGAACGTTTAAAAAAGAAGGAGGAAAATGCATGTGAGTTGCATGTGCAGATTTTTTGCTAGATCTTCCCATTCTACCCCTACTGATGGTTTTAACTTATAATTAATTACGAAAATACCACCAGATTAATCTTAACCACAAAACAAATTGATCTAATGGTTGAGATCCCTTCTCACACTTCTCATGGTTTCTAGACTTTCTAGCCAAACCTTATAATATATATATATATATATATATATATATATAGGGGAGGGATATTTTAAGAAGGCAAAAACCAAGAGAAGTGTGAGAAGCCACAAGAATGTGACACATGCATTTTAGGGTAAAGGGTATAAACGTCAACACATAAATGAAGGCTACACATGCAAGTCACATGTTAATTCCACCAATTTTTTTAAACGTATGTAACTATTTTATACGTTAATTTTTTTTAAAAAAATTACACCATAAAATCACAAATTTCTTTACCTTTCTAACGAGTATAGTATTGTTATATTTATAAAAAGAAAAAGAACAAACCTGATTGTTCTTGAAACTTATGCGTTTTTATGGTGTTTTCATATTGTTTGTGAAACTAGACGTTTTATGGTGTTTTGAACATAAACAAAACACAACGTTTTTTAATTGCGTCATTTACACATGACGTTTTATGGTGTTTCCGTACTGTGTAATTTTCACAGACATTTTATGGTGTTTTTGAATTGTAATTTTATTTATGGTGTTTTTGAACTGTAATTTTATTTATGGTGTTTTTGAACTATATTTTTATTCATGATGTTTTTAGACTGTATAATTTTACACATTGTGTTTTATGGTGAGATGTTGGCTGGGGCTTGTTCCCCTACATATGCCCTATATATAAGTATACTGAATTGGATGGTATAAGTGGTTAATGGTGACATTAAGGTTGTCATTCAGGTTATTCAAACTCATTTTTTCTAACACTATATGAACTCACCAACCATGTGTTGACTTGATCTTTTTGCATGACTTCTCAGGTGACGAACAGGTCAATTAAGATGTCGTTACTTTTGGACTAGGACTTCGGATAGAAGACTTAGTATTTTGGACCTGCATACTTTTGGAAACATCATTATACAATATATTTTGTATATCTTGTGTAAATACAAGATAGAAATTTATGATGTTGATGGTAGATTTACATTGTTAAATTATAAACAATACTGATGTAATTTAACTTTGTAATTCTATTCTATTTAGCATTTCTCATTTATATCATGTGCAATGTAAACAATTTGATCATCACGATTATCACTCACGATATCGCGCCCCGAGAACCTTCCGCCCGACGGGGAAACCCGATCCAACCCCGCCGGCTCGGGGTGTGACAATATTCTGACTCAAGTTTTCTGGTTAGCTTGAATTCTGACACATATGTAATAAAAGATGTGGTTATTTAAAAATTTTTAATATTAATTATTAAATATACTCTATAGTTTATGTAAACTTTATTAATATGTTAAGTGATTACGCGTATTAGATGATGTTTATGTAAACCTTATAAACATGTTAGTTGATAAAAACCCTATATAAGCAGATGTTGTTAAATTTTGTTTATTAAATAAGTATCTCTTATTCATTATATATTTAACAGGTTGGTTGCTAAAAAAAATACAATTTTTGATTATGACATCTGTATGTTTTTTGTTGATTCAATCACACCATGTAACAGAAAACAAATCAATTTCAAGTGTTGATTATGCCATATGTATGTTTTTTGTTTCCTGCGATTATGAAAAAAAAGTTGTGAATAATTAATTTGTTTTTCATATTTTGGGTAATTGAAAACTGAAAAATAAATATGAAATATATTCCAAAAGTAACGACTTCTTAATTGACATGTTCGTCACCTGAGAAGTCATGCAAAAAGATCAAGTCAACACATGGTTGGTGAGTTCATATAGTGTTAGAAAAAATGAGTTTGAATAACCTGAATGACAACCTTAACGTCACCATTAACCACTTATACCATCCAATTCAGTATACTTATATATAGGGCATATGTAGGGGAACAAGCCCCAGCCAACATCTCACCACATACCAAATCACATGATATATTGTTCCTGGTGATAATTAAGCATTTCATCCCTTACCTTTGATTCTTAGTATTTGATTCATAGAATTTGATTACCCTGAAAAGTTTACCTTGATTCCCCCGAAATGACAACCTTAACCTCATCAACAACCATCTATGCTATCCAATCAAGTATGCTTATATATAGGGTATATGTAGGGGAACAAGCCCAAACCAACATCCCACCACATATTGGACCACATAACATATTGTTATTGATGATAATTAAGTGTTTCACTCCATTCACCTTCAATTTAGATTTGATTTCCACAAATAGATTTACCATTATCTTTTGAGTTCACCAAGAAGTCATGATTTCCCAAGTCATTTATAGAAACATGATATTAAATGTTTAATTAAATAAATAAATAAGCATTTAAATACAACTAGGACATGATGATTGGGCCTTATTTGACTCAATCAATTAGACCTATGTGACAATTCGACTTTTTGAATTAACCTCGTTAACTGAAAATAGCGAGATCACAGGCCCAATAAGGCCAAGATAGGCCCAATGAAACCAAGGAAGGCCCAATGAGCCAAGGTAGGCCCAATGAGGTCTAGGTAGGCCCAATGAGGCCCAAGGTAGGCCCAGTTGTAGTTATGAGGCCCAAAAGGATTAACCTAGCCCAATTACATTTCAATTGGCCAAACTAGTGACAATTCGGGATTTTGGTTCAACTTTGTTAACCGAAATGTGATGTTATTGCACGAAATTTTGGGAAATCAAACTACAATGGTTAAAATAAAATAAAACTAGGTTATAAGACAATTAGATTATAAGGATTAATGTGGGGAATTATGAAAAATCAAGATTTTGACTTTAAAAAGCCAAAATTCGTGTAAGATGATGAAGGGACGTTCGAAATTTCTTAAAAATGCGAATTGTAACCGAATTGAGATATCATAATCATCACAATTATGATTAGTAACAGTTTCTGAGTGTTATTGATACATTGATTAGCCGAATTAAGTCACTAAGGAACTAGAAAGTCGAAACCGTAGTATTTCAAGATCAAATTCGTGGGTCTAATTCATAATTCACTAAATTGGACTCACAGAACTCTAAATCGACACTCTTAGAAGGTTGTAAGTCGATCAATTGGATTGCAGAAGCAGTGAATAGAAGATTTGATCGGGACCTAGGCCAAACACCATCCTCAAGTTGAACTAGACCAATCGGGCATCAAAACAGGTAAGGCTCGACATCTACTATACCTAAAGTGGCCGAATAAGGTTAAACACATGCTAATTTTGGTCCTTAACATCGAATTATATGAGCATGAATTCTAGGGTTCATCCTAGAAACCGATTTGGGGGATTTTGTTTAAACGACTTTAAAAATCAAATTAATTTGTACTGTGAGTTTCAGAACAACCTCTTAAACGAAAGTTCTATGTTAGTTTCATTGAATTATATCGAATCAATGGATTTAGTGTTCTAGGGTTTCTCATTGAAAACGATTTGGGGGTTTTCAAACAAACAAGTGTTAAAATCAAATTGGTTGATACATTAGCTTCAGAAGATTCCGATTTAAGTTTAACCTAAGTCAATTTCATGATTCAATAACGAATTGGCAATGTTCGATTACTAGGGTTCTTGAATAATGACGAATTGGGGGTTTCGATTCAAATGAGTTTTATAATCCAATTAAAACTACCAGAAAGTTTCGAAATATCAACCTTAATGAAATCCCTATGAATCAGGAACCTGTTGATCATCAATTCGACTGATTTGATGCGGGATTTAGGGAACTTGAGTTCGAACAGGTTCATACTCGATTAATTGAGTTACAATGAATAATTGTTCGAATTAAGATCATCTAAGGAGTCGGTTGGGTGATTAGAACATAACCCCTAAGGTTTAAGGATCGAAATCTAGTGAATTGTGGGTTAATTGGGATTAGTATGCTTCGACTATAGGATAACACAAGGGGAACTCGATGATAGTTGTTAAAACCATTTTAAAACCAAACAATTAACGAATGTTGGGACAGAAGAGATGGTAGGGAGGGTTGTAGCATGGGGGGAGGTCACGGGTTCGAACCCGGCCTCCACCTATTTTTGATTTTTGGGTTAGTTTAGCATCTAGGCCATATCTCATTCGTTCTAGCTCCGATTTGATCCATTCAAGTTGCGTTGGAACCGTAACGGAATCCCGAACATATTGGAATGATAAAATTCACATTTTGGATCGAAAAAGTAATCGCGTATAATTGTGGTTATTTAAATAAAAATCATATATGATTATATGACTTTATTTAAACAAGTTCAAAGGCACGTGTATCGACGTATGCATGTTTCTAACGAGTCCAACATATGTGTGTGGACACGTATGTGATTCCAAGCACAAAACGACTATTCGAATAACACTAAGTTATTGTTTAAACACAGATCCTTCGTAAGAGGATTATCTACACGAGCTCACGTATTTGATCATTCTGCAATAACCAAAGGTGCGTACACGGCCCCTTTCTTATTTTAACTGTTTTGGGGGAGAAAACATGTGCAACAAACACTTTTTAGATACATATCACTTGCATGAGTTAGCTGTTTACATTAGGTGACAACATAGCATTTACAAGTCCTTACACACTTCGAACCGTTTAGTTTGCCGTAGCGCAAAGCGTGGTAGTTGGAAATAGATCTATTAGGTTTGACAAACCTCACTTGGTAGATGGGATCTACGCAGGTTTTTGACTGACCAAACACACATTACTATTGTTTGTGCTAGACAATAGTGGCAAGGCAAAAACATGCTATAGCATGGCAATTGTCAGCTTCGGTGTCGACCACTTATGTAAATAGTACAAATGACTAGCTATCATGACTATGCATGTGTGATTATGTTATCTGCAAACTTGATATTCAAACTGTTGTTTTAAACATTATGAATGCTTAAACCTGTGTTATGCACCAACCTTTGTGTTGACTTGATTTATATGTTTTCTCAGGACGCTAAGGTGCACAAGAAAGCAAGCATGGACTAGGAGATTGAGTCGCATGCATGTCTTTACATTTTAGTTATTTGAATTTGAACATTTGAAACTTTGCATTGTAATTTACATTTTACAACTGTTACTGTTTTAAAACGCTTCCGCAAACTTTGAAAACTTTGATGTTATGTTTTTAGACCAAAGTATGTTTTGAAATTCATATAGAGGTCTTTGTTATGTCTAATGATCTGAGATCCTGGTTTGTCACGTTCCCAAACGGTATGATTCCGTTAGTTGAAAATTGGGGGTGTGACAACCTAGTTGTGGGTGGTTGTCAAAGTTGTACCCTCTCACACGTAACCCATATCAGACAGGACTCACCAGGAGCCTACCTGAGCATGCCGGGATTTTAATGATGCCCATATCAGCTTGACCCAATGGTCTACTGTACATGCCAGGACTTTACGGATATCCTTTGATTCTTGATCTCTTTGATTCTCTTGATTTTGATTTCATTTGATAGTTCACGTTATTGCCCATATAGCTTGACTACAAGAGTCTACTATTTATGCCGGGACTTTATGTGTGTTACACGTGGTCTTGATTTCCATACAACTAACATCCACCTTAACTCAAGTATTAATGATTTCATTAGATTGTAATGATTTCATTATTTCAATGATTCACACACATTTATGATTCCTGATTCCTTGAGTCTCTTGATTTGATCTTTAGAATTTCCATGATTTCGCCATGATAATTGATTCTTGATTAGGATCCTTTGTTTTCAGATCACACACTGAATTAGATTTCTTTGAACATGATCTTTAGCTTTAGTTCTTTTGATTTCACTTTGAATTTAGATTCTTGAATTTGAGCTTGATGGACTATGGGTTTGTTTAGAGTCTTAGAATTAAAGTATTACTCGTAGGAGTAATTTAATTACTTGTTAGTTAATTCTGCATAGCAATTACCTAGACATGAGTCTAGGAGTATAAACAAACATATATATGTAAAACATATAATAAATAAAAGCATTTAAGTAAACAATGTAAATAAAATAGTTTACGCATGCTTCTCAGCCCCGTGTTTTAAAACAAAACTATTTAGAAAAGGGGCAATGAACTCACTTGTGTTGCTCTGTATAGAATTACCACAGAAAATGCGCGCTCGTTGTTTGTAGCTTAAGTATCTTCAACACCTAAGTCGTTTTAAGAGATTCGAATACGATAAGTACATATGGTAGTTGTTGTATCTAGGACTTGGTCTCGGCGTGCAACTAAGTGTCCTAATTACTAATGTGTTTCTAGCACTCTTCTAGCTAGTCTATGTCATTACCCAATAGTAACCCTTATTCCGCATTAATCATTTAAAGTCTTTAGTCGATTATTTTAAGTTAATCCATTTTATAATAAACACTTATTTAGAAAATCATTTTAATTTGTTTTAACAAAGTTTACAATTAAATTTCTTTTTTTAAAAACATAGTTAATTTAAATAGAAAGATGTTTAACATATGATGGGCTTATATTGAGCCCATTGGGCCATCCTCGACCCATTTATAAGACTTTGATTATTCAACCGATTTCTTGTTGGTCCTTTGATTTACTAAGCCTTTTTAGTTGACTAAACCATCTAGGTTAGTCACTTGTCGTTATAGATTTCTCAAAGTAGTGTTAACCACTTTGTGTAAACAATAACATGTGTTATAAACTTTCTTGTTATTGATAACCCTAGTACCTTATTTCCTAACCATGAACTTGTATGTTATACTAGCTCTCCATGTCATAACCCATGATTAAACCCCCATTTTTAAGATCCATAAACCCTATGATTGTATCTCATGGTAATTTAGGAAGGTGGATATTAAAATCCATGTAATCATCCCATGCATGAACCCACATGGTCTCTTCCATGCATGAAATCCTATTAGCTTAAAAATGCACGTTCGCCATGCCCATTTTCCATTGACCGAACCTCGACTAATACAACTCATGAACCTCGGCCAAATAGGGCTGCACTTGAATCATGCATGGCCGAACGGATGGGCTGGTGGGCCGAATGGGGTTTCACTCGACCGAATGGTATGGTGTCCGGATGAGATAATGCCGAGCGAATGAGGGAGTGGCTGAATGGACCTGGCCGTATGAGGCGTAGCCAACTGAGTGGTTTAAGACCGAATGATGGGGCGACCGAAGAAGGCGATGGCCGAATGAGTGCTGCTTCGGTGGATTCCTATTCGGCCAAATGAAGTCCCATGCTCATTTGGAGAGCTGTGGCTCTCATTCTTCTCAGTCGAGCCCCCACAAGTGCAACCATGGTTTCGAACGATTCGGTCAGAGGCTTGAGTAAGCTGTGTTGCTACAACATTCTAAGAGGTTTTATGGTGTTTTCCTTAAGGTTAAGAGGGGTTTTAGCCGGGTCCAAGAGGGGCCGAACCTAGGGTTTTAGAAAACCTAAAATCGTGACTAATAACTTGATTTTACCTTGAATTAATCGGTTAAAAGCTCAGATCCAATGTACTTTTGTATTCTACGTGTTGCAAGGGTCGTTTTGACACCAAGTATGCAAGATTTTGTGAAGAATTGGGTGAGAAAACTTTGAGAGAAGATGATGGTTCTAGTGAGAGAAATCTAGAGAGAAAAAGCTCCGATTTTAGAGAGAGAGAGCTGGTTGGTGGGGGTGGTATGAGGCATTGAATGCCTCATTAAAGGAGGTGAAATATCTGGGTTCGTTCGGGTTTGTTCGGTTTCGCGTGGTTTCGCGTAAAAAATGTCGGTTTCTCGTCGTTTTCGTAACGAAACGACTCGGTTGTAAAATAGAATTTATAAAATTATTTTAGGTGGTTATTCCTAGTAAATTAACTAAATATCTTTTATTTATTTTAAATTTTCAGAAAATAATTAATTTACGGTTTAAAATCGAATCGTACGGTCGTCGCGCGTATTCGTTCGAATCATCACCCGTACGAACACGGCGATAACTATACTTTTCAATGTTGTTTTCTAATTATCGGATATCATTCAGAACGTTAAACTTTCGGATTTATTCGTACAGATCGTCACCTATACGAATAATCCGTCGATTTAGCATTCACGTAACGATATCCATATTGTTTTGTTCTGTAAAGCCTCACATACGTTTATACGTAATAGAATCCTAACACATAATCATATGATGGTTCTGTGATGCCAGATAATTATCTGACTGAAGAACCATAATTCTGAGATTTGATTCTCTAACTGAATCTGAACTGTGATATGATAACATGCAATGAAAATAATATACGAATGATAACTGAAATATGTACCTGATTTACTGTTCATGTACTATAGAGATCACTGTTCCGGTGACGTTTCCGGCACTAATGTTACAAATATGCAATTAACTATAGGGTCCTGCAGGTAGTGGTGCACAAATCGGTTAACCGGTCCAAACCGGTTTTTAAATTACCTGAACCGGTTAAAAGGTACATAAGGTTTACCGGTTTTTCCTAAAAACCGGTTCGGTTATTAACCGGTTTTTTAACCTAAAATCTCTGACCCATGGAACCGAACCGGGTATTGTGACAATCAGAAAATTTTTGCTTCTCAAACACTACCAACAACAACCAAATTTCGGGACGAAATTTCTTTCAACAAGGGGATGATGTGACACCCGGCAATTTCAGGTAAATTGCAACTATTATATTCTTTACATTTCACATTCATACTTGTTGCATTTCATTTAATTATGTTTAATTAGATGAGTTGAACACAAACAACTACGAAACGATAGTTCGTGGAACTATCGAATCGTACTTTGCACATTGGTTTTGGAAACCAAGTGTGGCAAACACAACACTGACACAAAACAATAATTCGGGGAATTATTGAATTGTGCATTACACGTTGATTAGGATTAATCAAGCGTGCAAACACTTCGTGAGACACTAACACAAACTATCAAAGATAATTCGAGGAATTATCGAAACACACACGAGTCTCACGAACGTTGGTGATCAATCAAACTTATGTGCTATTATATGATTATGTGCGTAAAACTGTATTAGATGTTTGGGATAAACGTTAGGAATCGGGTACAAGCGAAATCGTATCAACGAAATCGAAAAGCAAGAAAATGGAGCCGTCGCGGTAGGCGACAACCACATCGCGAAAGGTTTCGCGGTACGCGAAGAAAACCGGGAGTCGAGACTCCCGAATCACATCGCGATACGCGAAGATAAATTTTGATCGGCCTCCGCGGTACGCGAAGGCCATGCAGATCAAAATTTATATAAAAACCAGCTCATTCACTTCTATTCAGCTTGCTCGCAAATTCTACGAACTCCTTCACTCATTCCCGACCAGAACCCCTGTAAAACTCATTCCAAACCTCTGGAAGCACCCTTGGAAGTATTTCCCTCATCCTTGGCAAGCTTGAAGACCATAGAGCTTGGAGAGGAAGCTAGAAAGATAGAGGCTACGATCCGCGCACCGAATCACCATCGCCAGAAGTTGTTACTACTGAATCTCATCACCAAGGAGCTTCTAAGGTAGTTCTAAACGTTTTCCTAGTGTTAGATCGTACATGCAATGGGTAAAACCCACATGCAACTCCTTACAGTTATTGTGCTCAAATTTGTTGGTGATTTGTTGGATAGATGTTATAGATCTACTGATTTTGTAGTTTAGAAATGTTAGATTTGGGTTGTGTTGAGTTATTGGTTGATTTGATGATGTTTTGGTACACTTGCCATAAAAGGAAACTTTTATGTTGCAAGTCTTGGATTTGTGATGATCTAGACATGTTAGACATGTCTAGATGTTGTTAAATGTATTTTGGAGTGTTTAGAAACACATTGGGATATTTGATTTTGTCAAAAACTTGGTTTTGTAGAAACTTACTATTTATGGAAACTTTTAGAAATCAAAAGAGGTCTTTTGATGTTTTAAAGTGTTTTGATAAACTTGGGTTATTGAAATATGTTTAGAAATGATTTTTAACATATTTGGAAACCTTGATTTGTGAAAACGAGCTTTTAAACAAGTACTTTCCAAATAAGGAAACTTTATTTGGGCAAAACGGCATAAATGGTGATTTATGCGCAAACGATGTGATTTAAGTGTATAAATGTGTTTTTACAAACATACTAGAGTGATTTGTTTTATGAAATAGGATTTCATAACCACACTTTCCTAAATTGGAAACTTTCTAAAAATGGTAACTTGTGCGATTAGAGTCATAGGATGCATTTTGGTGTCTTATGAGCATTGAGGCACATAAACACAACAATCGTGTCACCAACGATTCGTCGATTCAACACAAGTCAACACACACACACTCGGTTGGGCACACCGACACTTGGAGTTGTATGGAATACAACGCATCACAAAACACATACTTACACCTATATGGTTATAGGTGCTTACTAGAAGGACAGCTAGCTTTCGCATTCGCGAACACCACATTAACCGGAACTGCTCTATCAGGTGAGTTCACGGCCCCTTTTTACATTTTCTACCTTTGGGTGTGAGGCCCCGAATCCCAGGAGTCCCCTCGGTTGGCAAATCATCAAACTCATAGTCATTAAACCGAATTTAAGTTACTATAGCAGCGGAATGTCAGGTGATTACATAAAATATGGCACACATATTATACATATTCTAACAAGCATTCATACATAACCCACGTCTTTGATATTCTATAACGTAGCCAATTTATGCCAGGGTAGTTCTCTGGGTATGCCTTGAGCCTTCCTGCTATTCTTTATCAATACCATTCAACCTGATATGCATGCTAAAACAAGTCAGCTTTCGCTGGTGAGTTCTAAGTTAACTTTTCACAAGAGTAAATTTTTTGAAGTACATAAAACCTCAACATTCACTATTGACCGAAGTCAACAGTCTCAAAACTTTATATAACATAACATAATTCACAGGTATAACATACCTGTCATCATAACATCGATCATACTATACATAAAACATTAGCCTCAACTGTTGACCCGAAGTCAACAGGCTTGTGCAGCACAAGACACCTCAACTGACGACCCTAAGTCGACAGGCTTGTATAAATACAAGACACCTCAACTGCTGTCACACCCCGGGCCGGCGGGAACGGATCGTGTTTTCCCGTCGGGCGGAATGTTCCCGGGGCGCGATATCATTGAGTTGATAATCAAGTGATCAGATTGTTTACATAGCACATGAGATATAAATGAGAAATGCTAATCATGACATGAAATAGAATTACAAAGTTAAATTACATGGTACATCATAATTTAACTAAGTAATCTATTCAAAAAGAATCAATGAGTTTATATCTTGATCTGTACAAGATATACAAAAGTGATTCAATGTTCTGTCATATCAAAAGTATGCAATCAAAAGAAAGCTAGGTCTTCTATGAGTCCACTAGCTTATCATTTGCATATAGTATCTACACCTGTTCGTCACCTGAGAAAACATGTAATTTAAACAAAGTCAACACTAGGTTGGTGAGTTCATAAGTAAGTAATTTGAAAACCATTGACTGATCATGCACACATTCACAATGATATAATTGTTGCTTGTATACTTGTTTCACCTGTTCCACCCAATGGCCTCTCCTTAGTTATATGTACAAGTAGTATATCACCTAACTAAGTATGCTTATATATAGGGAATCACGAAAGGGTCAAGCCGAGACGCTATCCCACCACATACTCAACCAAGTTCCACACCACTTGCGATACAACTAAAGATATCCATTTCCCAACTATCCGAATTGTCTGCTGTATAATCATTTGTAGAATAATAATATAGTAAGAGGGGTTTAGTCATCAAACCGAAGTATTGATAAACCCTCGTCAGATTAAGGAATTTAGATTATTTAAATCTGATCCTTATATTATTCTATTACTTGTGAGGTTAACTTTTATGATACACTTTCAATTTAATTAAAAGTATTAGTTAACTGTTCATCATATGTCTCCAAATGCAACGTATAGAATCCGAATGGAATCCATTTTAATCCTCACGTAATCAGATTAAAATGCATTCCATTCTCTCCTATCCCGCCGTGTGATCCCAAAGTTTCCGTGTGGGATTGTATCATGTGATTAACAAAGTCGAATAAGAACTTGTCTTATTACGTTATGATAATCAGGTGTAAATGACAAGAATCCCATGAAGTTACGTTATCATGATCATCATTTACTGAATCCATGTGTTCCCAAAGTATTTGTGTGGGAATGTTCTCGTGTGTTTAACAAAGTCGAATAAGAACTTGTCTTATTACGTTATGTTAAATGTGTGTAAATGACAAGAATCCCATGAAGTTACGTTATCATGACCGTCATTTACTGTAAATGATAAGAATCCCATGAAGTTACGTTATCATGACCATCATTTACTGAATCCATGCGTTCCCAAAGTATCCATGAGGGAATGTTCTCATTTTACAGTTAAGTGTAGATTGTTTAAGTACTTGATCATGTGGAAATAACTAAGTGTTATAAGTTTAATCTCATAACTAAGTTATTATAATATATTGATGATTAAGAATTATCTTATCATAATCATATGAGTTTCCCTGTTATCTCATAATCATACAAGCATGCATACAATGATAATCGATAATAAACAATTTAATATTATCCAATCAAATTATAAATAACATGTTAAGCAAACTTTTAAATAAATAAAAGCAAACATGTTTCTCAGCCCCGAGAATTAAAATCGGTAAAGATTTAAAGTAAAAAGGGGCATATGAACTCACCTTGTAGTATCTGGGTTTGACTTAGCTTAACAAGAATGTACGCGCTCTTGGTTGTGCTTGAGTGTGTTTTCACGTTCCTGTATTGATTTCACGATGTTTATAACTTATTAGTATGAATTGTAGGGATTTTTATGTGTATGTTTGTGTTAGCCATAAGCTTTGGCCAACACTCAAAGTCTTCGGTCTCTGTTGGCCCATCTTTATTTGTTATTGGTTCTTGTAATCCATAGACTTTCTTTGATTTATTCTTGTCTTATCTAGCTTGTATCAAAACCCATTTGTAGTTTCATGAAGTCATGTTATAAGTTACAAGACCTTGTTGCAAAAATTGTCGTTTTGGTAGTGATCCCTTGGTTATCATACTTGTTAGTGTTGAGTTAAAGAATTACAATAGTTCTTTAGTCATGTGGGCCAACAATTTAAGTTGGGCCAATGATATTAGGTGTTGAATCATAAAGGCTTTGCCAAAAGTTACAAAAACTAAAGTTCAAGTGGCCTTTTGGGCCTTGTTCTGGGCCTCTAAGGACTTTATTGGGCCCAAGGTGGGCCTAGGCAATATTTGTTGGGCCTAGAGTCATATAGGGCTGTTGGAATTGAAATTGGGCCAGAAATAGGTTGTTGACCAAGTAAATGACAAAGTGGCTTCAAAAGTGAGGACAAGGGCCTCAAAATGGGCTTTGAATCAGTTTTCTGTGGGCCTCGGGTAGATTTTGATGGGTCCCATGGGTTTTGTCTCGGGCCTTTGCCAAAAGAGTTCATGGGCCAAGTTGGGCCAGGTTTAGTTTGGGCCGAACAGTTGTGGGCCCAACTCAAGGAAAACATGGGCCATTTATGTGTGTATGAATTAAATCCAAGGGCCATTTTAGTCCTATTAGACTAGGTAATCAATTGACTTCATTTTGGGCCATTCTGGATCAAATTATGGGTTAGGCCTGTAATGGGCCAAGATAGGGAGGCATGGGCCAGCAATGGGCCAGGACAACTACTGTTGGGCCTCACAAAAAAATAGGGCTGCACCAGTTGTTTTGTGGGCCGAACAACAATTTCCTTGGGCATAATGAACCAGGTTTGAGTCACAAGGAGGCCTTGGGTCAAAGTAGTGTGGCATGGTGTTGGGCCTGCTGTTGGGCCGATCCAAATTGAAGTGTTGTTGGGCCCAGAAATCAACAGTGGGCTTGTTGAAGGTTAATGAGCACAAGAGACTTAAACAAGTGTGGTGGTGATGGTCGAATGTAGCATGGCCGTATGAGGGTCCTATTGGCCGAATGGGGCTACATGGCGAATGAAAGCTGGGTGGCCGCATGAGGTGACCCTCGAATGAGTGACTGGTCGAACGTGGTTGTTTGGGACGAATGAGCATGGCCGAATGGGAGTTCACGAATGAGGGAAGGTGGCTGGCGAATGGGGTCAGTCGGCCGGCCCATGGCCAAGGCCAAGCCATTCGCCGAATGAAGGAAGACCTTCGGCCAAGGGCCATTCGGCCACCTGTTGTGGGTCGACTAAGGGCATGATCCAGGGGGTGATTTTGTGGTGTTCCATGGTAGTAGCATGCAAAAGGTTAATGTTTGGGAGTGGTGAGGTCGAGTAGAGAGTGTAATAACCGGTTAGGGTTAAGGGAAAAACAAAGGGGTGAAAACCCTAATTTTCGCGACTTTCAACTCGATTTTTACCTCGATTTCAGAAGGTTTGAGCTCCGATCTGTTGTACTTTTGTGTAGAGGGTGTTGAGAGCTTCGCGTAGGTTCGAAAATGGGGTGATTTGGCCAAGTATTGAGGGAGATATGGAGGAGAGAAGGTGAGAAATGGGGGTATTTTCTTGAAACCGGGAATAGGGTTTTAAAATGAAGAAGATGAAGTGAAAAGTGAAGGATTTCACTCATTTAAGTGTATTTATACTCCAAGGGTGTTCGGGTTCGTTTTCGTTGCTCGGTTCGAAATTTCGTTGCGTAACCGGAAAATTACGCGCAATTTAAATGTTTTAAATAAAAGAAACTAATTTAGTTATTTTGATGAGTTTCAAAATTGTAAAATGTTATTTATTATATTTTATTAACTTATTTTCGATCGTGACGTGTTTTCGTTTTCGTTTCGTCAGATCGCGTAACCTTCGCGCGTAATTCGTTCGAATCGTCACCCGAACGAATACGATGATGGTTTTGCTTTCTGACTTTTGTTTTCTACTTTTCAGTCATTATTTCAGAATTCTAAACTCACAGATATGTTTGTGTGAGTCGTCACTCACGCAAACACACTGTCAGTTCGTCATTCTGAAATAACACTGCATTATGTTTTAATTGTGCTTCCTCACTGTCGGACTCAACTATACATCATGATTTCACATTGTTTTCGTACTGACTTGTCGGTCATCTGATTCCTGTCATCTGTGGACATCAGATCGCAACCGATATGTTTCTCATGATTTGTTGTGTTAACTGTAATTAAGTTTTCACTAAATAAACACAACTAATGTTTCAAATGTACGTTGTACTTAATGTATTTAAGTTTATACGAAAATACGTACAACGGTTTCTTGTATTTAGGATTCTGTTAATACAAGTACTGTTTAGACTTACGTATGCACACATAGAATAAGGTGAAAGTACACATACCGTACGGACTTGCCGGACGATCTGGCACTTGCTGTTACAGTCTCCCCTTGTTAAAGAAATTTCGTCCCGAAATTTAAGCATCAAAGTCGGGCTTCAATTCTCGAACAGATGGGGATACTTTGCTTTCATGTTGTCCTCGCGTTCCCAGGTAAACTCTGGTCCACGCTTGGAGTTCCATCGAACCTTTACAATAGGGATACGGCTTCGTTTCAGTCTCTTGACTTCACGTTCCATAATCTCTACAGGTTCTTCAATGAAATGTAGTTGTTCATCAATTTGTATCTCTTCCAATGGTATGATCATTGTTTCATCTGCTAGACACCTCTTGAGATTTGATACATGAAACACATCGTGTACTCCACTGAGTTCATCAGGGAGTCTGAGTCTGTATGCCACAGGACCTATGCGTTGAGTAATCTCAAACGGTCCGACATACCGAGGTGCTAGTTTGCCTTTAGCCCCAAAACGAACTACGCCTTTCCATGGGGACACTTTCAACATGACTCGGTCACCCACATCGAATTCCAAAGGCTTGCGCCGTTTGTCTGCGTAACTCTTTTGGCGACTACGTGTTGCTTGTAATCTCTGTTGTATCTGGGCTATCTTATCAGTAGTTTCCTGAATAAGTTCAGGCCCAGTTATTCTGTTGTCTCCCACTTCGGTCCAACAAATTGGAGACCGACATTTTCTACCATAGAGTGCTTCAAACGGAGCACATCCAATGCTGCTGTGGTAGCTATTATTGTAGGAGAACTCAATAAGTGGTAAATGTGTGTCCCA
Organism: Mikania micrantha; assembly: GCA_009363875.1. Classification (NCBI taxonomy): domain Eukaryota; kingdom Viridiplantae; phylum Streptophyta; class Magnoliopsida; order Asterales; family Asteraceae; genus Mikania; species Mikania micrantha. The sequence continues at coordinate 42,257,981 of CM018691.1, read as the reverse complement.
ACTTCCACCGAAGTCTAGGATGCATGTTCTCAACATATCCTCTAGGGTTTGAATAGTGCGCTCGCTTTGTCCATCCGTTTGTGGATGATAAGCAGTGCTCAAGTTAACACTTGTCCCTAAGGATTGTTGTAATGATTGCCAGAACCGCGAAGTGAATCGACTGTCCCGGTCTGAGATAATAGACAATGGCACACCATGCCTTACTACTATCTCATCAATGTATAGTCTTGCAAGTTTCTCCATCTTGTACGTTTCTCTGATCGGCAAGAAATGTGCGGACTTGGTCAATCTATCAATGATAACCCAAATCGAATCGTGTCCGCTGGAAGTGCGGGGTAGCTTGGTAATGAAATCCATAGCTATTTGTTCCCACTTCCATTGTGGTATCTCTGGTTGCTCCAGCAAACCCGAAGGTTTCTGGTGTTCAGCTTTGACTTTGGCACAAGTGATACATTTGCCAACATAAGTGGCAATGTCTTTCTTCATGCCTGGCCACCAATAAAATGACCTAAGATCTTGGTACATCTTATCAGCACCAGGATGAACTGAATAACGTGTCTTGTGTGCCTCGTCAAGTATGAGTGTTCGAAGTTCATCTAATGCTGGAATCCAAACACGATCCAGATAGTAGATAACTCCATCTTGCTTTGTCTTGAAATGTTTCTCGGCTCCACAATCGAGCTCGCGTTTCAGATTGTCTCTTGCCACTGCCTCCTGTTGTGCTTGTAAGATATGATCTCTCAAACTTGTTTGCACCGTCATTCCCATAGCGCGAACGCGTAAGGGTTTGACTCTTTCTTTCCGACTCAAAGCATCTGCAACAACATTTGCTTTGCCCGGATGGTATTTGATCACACAATCATAATCGTTCAGGAGCTCAACCCAACGTCTCTGTCTCATGTTAAGCTCCTTCTGATCAAATATGTGCTGTAAACTCTTGTGATCTGTGAAGATAGTGCATTTGGTACCATAAAGGTAATGTCTCCAAATCTTTAGTGCAAAAACCACAGCTCCCAGTTCAAGATCATGCGTCGTGTAATTCTTCTCATGTATCTTCAGCTGTCGTGAGGCATAAGCAATGACTTTGTCTCGTTGCATCAAGACACATCCGAGTCCCTGATGGGAAGCATCACAGTAAACTACAAAGTCATCACTGCCTTCTGGGAGTGTTAGGATTGGAGCATTGCACAATCTTTGTTTCAGTGTCTGGAAAGCCTCTTCTTGTTTATGAGTCCACACAAAAGGTTCAGACTTCTGTGTGAGTTTGGTGAGGGGCAAGGCTATCTTAGAGAAATTCGAAATGAATCTCCTGTAATAACCTGCCAATCCCAAGAATGATCGGATCTCTGTCGGTGTTGTAGGCACATCCCAGTTCTTGATTGCTTCTATCTTGGCAGGATCCACATGAATACCATTACTGTTAATCACGTGACCCAAAAACTGAACTTCTCTTAACCAAAATTCACACTTAGAGAATTTGGCATAGAGTTGTTCTTCTTTCAGAAGCTCCAAAACTGTCCTGAGGTGTTGCTCATGTTCCTTCTCGGTTCTTGAATAAATCAGTATATCGTCGATGAAGACGATCACAAACTGATCTAGATACGGCTTGCACACCCGGTTCATCAAGTCCATGAACACAGCCGGTGCGTTCGTCAATCCGAATGGCATCACCATGAATTCGTAATGACCATATCGGGTACGAAAGGCCGTCTTTGGTATGTCTTCCTCTTGAATCCGGAGCTGATGATAACCTGATCTCAGGTCTATCTTTGAAAAATACTGTGCTCCCTGTAACTGATCAAACAAATCATCAATCCTCGGTAACGGGTACCGATTCTTGATGGTGAGTTTGTTGAGCTCTCGATAATCAATGCACATTCTGAAAGTTCCATCCTTCTTTTTGACAAAAAGAACTGGAGCTCCCCACGGGGAAAAGCTCGGTCGGATGAATCCTTTATCGAGAAGTTCTTGCAACTGGTTAGACAACTCTTGCATCTCCGATGGTGCGAGTCTGTAGGGAGACTTGGCTACAGGAGTTTCTCCCGGAATCAAATCGATTCGGAACTGTACTGATCTCTCAGGTGGCAGTCCCGGTAAGTCATCCGGAAACACTTCTGCAAAATCTCTCACAACTGGCACATCTTGAATCTTGGTTGCTTTCTTGTCTTTCTGAATCACGTGAGCTAGAAATGCAACACATTGTTTCCGTAAGCACTTGCGAGCTTTCATGCAAGAAATTATCTTGACACTGCGTTTCGCTTGATCTCCACGAATCTCCAAGACTTCATTGTTCTCCATAGGAATACGTAATAGTTTATCGGAACAAATGAACTCAACTCGGTTAAGAGATAGCCAATCCATTCCGATGATAACGTCGAAACTGCCCAGCTCCATCGGTATCAAGTCGATGGAAAATGTATGATCACCAAGTGTTAGTGGGCAATTCCTAAGTACTGTGTCAACTGTAATCTGTTTGCCATTAGCTATCTCAATACTATAAGGGGAGTCTAATGATTCCTCGGCATGATTAAGATGGCTAGCAAAATCGGATGAGATAAAACTCTGATCCGCACCAGTATCAAATAATATAGAGGCATAGAAATCAGATAGAAGAAATGTACCCGTAATGACATTCGGGTCCTGTCTTGCTGCAGCAGCTCCTACCTGAAAAGCTCGTCCTCTGGGTGCTTGAGCCCTTTGTTGATTTCTCTTGGGACAATCCCGAGAGAAATGTCCTGGTTCGCCACAGTTGTAGCAAGACCTAGGATCTGCAGTAGCAGTAGCAGTAGCAGTAGCTGCATTGTTGTTCCTGTTTTGAGTTCTCGGGCTCCTGCAGTAGTTTATTGTGTGTCCAAATCTTCCACAGTTGGTGCAATGTTTGCACGGAACATTTGGCAAGTGATGAAACTGGCATGAGTTGCACAGGGGTGCAGTGCCAGTGTATGGCTTTCTGATCTCCAATGGGGGTGGCTGGTTGCGCATCGGAGCTTGAGTAGTGGCAGCAAAGTTTCTAACCACTTTCTGTTTCTTAGACGGACGTTTATCTGACTTCTTGGAAGTTCCAGCTTTGGCTGTTTCAGCCTCCTTCTTGAATGCCCCAGAGGCAACCATCATATCTGTCAGGGATGCTGACAGTGTAACAGCTAATTCCATGGTGGTAGGGTGAGCAGAAATCACATGACCTCGGATACTGGGCGGTAATCCACCAACATACCGTTCAATTCTCTTCTCAAGTGTTGGCACCACATCAGGTGCTAAAGTGGCCAACTCATGAAATCTTGTGGTGTAAGCCAGATGCCCACCATCAATCATAACCAGGTTGAGCAGCTCAGTTTCAACCTTCTTCAACTCGTTCCTCGGGCAAAACTCCGCCCTCAGCATTGCTTTGAAATCATCCCAAGACATGGCTTGGGCCTCATCCCGGCCTCTGATTGAAACCTGAGCGTTCCACCAGGTTAACGCTCGCTTGCTAAATGATCCCGCAGCATACTTTACTCTGTTCTGTTCAGGACATCCACTGATGTCGAGGGTAGCCTCCATCTTCTCGATCCACTGGATCAGTCCGACTGCACCCTCGCTACCACTGAAACTGGGTGGCTTGCAGCCTACAAAGTTCTTGTAGGCATAGTCCTGACTCTGTCTGGTGTTACCGCTGCCTTCTCCAGATGAGTTAGCAACGTTGTTACTGTTGTTGTTGTTGATCCGGTTCATCATCTCTGGAATCACTTCCCTCAGTTGGCTTGTAAGAAGAGTAGCCAGTGCCACAGTAGCAGGGTCCAACTGATACGCTGGTGGTGGCGGAGGAGGAGGTGGAGGTGCTTGTGTAGGAGAGTCTGGCGGTGTCGGTGTCGAAGAGTGCGGAGCTGAACCTTGAGTCAGCGGTAGTAGAGGTGGTTGTCTTCGTGGCGGCATTCTGATCATAACCGAAAGAAAATCGGTTAGTGCAGTGATCAGAAGCAGAAGACATATGCAAATAGAATCCTATATCATAAGAACTCTACATGAGGTCCCTAGGTTATAGTCTAGGCCAAACCATTTTAGTAATATGACCTATATTTCTCTATAACCATGGCTCTGATACCAATCTGTCACACCCCGGGCCGGCGGGAACGGATCGTGTTTTCCCGTCGGGCGGAATGTTCCCGGGGCGCGATATCATTGAGTTGATAATCAAGTGATCAGATTGTTTACATAGCACATGAGATATAAATGAGAAATGCTAATCATGACATGAAATAGAATTACAAAGTTAAATTACATGGTACATCATAATTTAACTAAGTAATCTATTCAAAAAGAATCAATGAGTTTATATCTTGATCTGTACAAGATATACAAAAGTGATTCAATGTTATGTCATATCAAAAGTATGCAATCAAAAGAAAGCTAGGTCTTCTATGAGTCCACTAGCTTATCATTTGCATATAGTATCTACACCTGTTCGTCACCTGAGAAAACATGTAATTTAAACAAAGTCAACACTAGGTTGGTGAGTTCATAAGTAAGTAATTTGAAAACCATTGACTGATCATGCACACATTCACAATGATATAATTGTTGCTTGTATACTTGTTTCACCTGTTCCACCCAATGGCCTCTCCTTAGTTATATGTACAAGTAGTATATCACCTAACTAAGTATGCTTATATATAGGGAATCACGAAAGGGTCAAGCCGAGACGCTATCCCACCACATACTCAACCAAGTTCCACACCACTTGCGATACAACTAAAGATATCCATTTCCCAACTATCCGAATTGTCTGATGTATAATCATTTGTAGAATAATAATATAGTAAGAGGGGTTTAGTCATCAAACCGAAGTATTGATAAACCCTCGTCAGATTAAGGAATTTAGATTATTTAAATCTGATCCTTATATTATTCTATTACTTGTGAGGTTAACTTTTATGATACACTTTCAATTTAATTAAAAGTATTAGTTAACTGTTCATCATATGTCTCCAAATGCAACGTATAGAATCCGAATGGAATCCATTTTAATCCTCACGTAATCAGATTAAAATGCATTCCATTCTCTCCTATCCCGCCGTGTGATCCCAAAGTTTCCGTGTGGGATTGTATCATGTGATTAACAAAGTCGAATAAGAACTTGTCTTATTACGTTATGATAATCGGGTGTAAATGACAAGAATCCCATGAAGTTACGTTATCATGATCATCATTTACTGAATCCATGTGTTCCCAAAGTATCTGTGTGGGAATGTTCTCGTGTGTTTAACAAAGTCGAATAAGAACTTGTCTTATTACGTTATGTTAAATGTGTGTAAATGACAAGAATCCCATGAAGTTACGTTATCATGACCGTCATTTACTGTAAATGATAAGAATCCCATGAAGTTACGTTATCATGACCATCATTTACTGAATCCATGTGTTCCCAAAGTATCCATGAGGGAATGTTCTCATTTTACAGTTAAGTGTAGATTGTTTAAGTACTTGATCATGTGGAAATAACTAAGTGTTATAAGTTTAATCTCATAACTAAGTTATTATAATATATTGATGATTAAGAATTATCTTATCATAATCATATGAGTTTCCCTGTTATCTCATAATCATACAAGCATGCATACAATGATAATCGATAATAAACAATTTAATATTATCCAATCAAAGTATAAATAACATGTTAAGCAAACTTTTAAATAAATAAAAGCAAACATGTTTCTCAGCCCCGAGAATTAAAATCGGTAAAGATTTAAAGTAAAAAGGGGCATATGAACTCACCTTGTAGTATCTGGGTTTGACTTAGCTTAACAAGAATGTACGCGCTCTTGGTTGTGCTTGAGTGTGTTTTCACGTTCCTGTATTGATTTCACGATGTTTATAACTTATTAGTATGAATTGTAGGGATTTTTATGTGTATGTTTGTGTTAGCCATAAGCTTTGGCCAACACTCAAAGTCTTCGGTCTCTGTTGGCCCATCTTTATTTGTTATTGGTTCTTGTAATCCATAGACTTTCTTTGATTTATTCTTGTCTTATCTAGCTTGTATCAAAACTCATTTGTAGTTTCATGAAGTCATGTTATAAGTTACAAGACCTTGTTGCAAAAATTGCCGTTTTGGTAGTGATCCCTTGGTTATCATACTTGTTAGTGTTGAGTTAAAGAATTACAATAGTTCTTTAGTCATGTGGGCCAACAATTTAAGTTGGGCCAATGATATTAGGTGTTGAATCATAAAGGCTTTGCCAAAAGTTACAAAAACTAAAGTTCAAGTGGCCTTTTGGGCCTTGTTCTGGGCCTCTAAGGACTTTATTGGGCCCAAGGTGGGCCTAGGCAATATTTGTTGGGCCTAGAGTCATATAGGGCTGTTGGAATTGAAATTGGGCCAGAAATAGGTTGTTGACCAAGTAAATGACAAAGTGGCTTCAAAAGTGAGGACAAGGGCCTCAAAATGGGCTTTGAATCAGTTTTCTGTGGGCCTCGGGTAGATTTTGATGGGTCCCATGGGTTTTGTCTCGGGCCTTTGCCAAAAGAGTTCATGGGCCAAGTTGGGCCAGGTTTAGTTTGGGCCGAACAGTTGTGGGCCCAACTCAAGGAAAACATGGGCCATTTATGTGTGTATGAATTAAATCCAAGGGCCATTTTAGTCCTATTAGACTAGGTAATCAATTGACTTCATTTTGGGCCATTCTGGATCAAATTATGGGTTAGGCCTGTAATGGGCCAAGATAGGGAGGCATGGGCCAGCAATGGGCCAGGACAACTACTGTTGGGCCTCACAAAAAAATAGGGCTGCACCAGTTGTTTTGTGGGCCGAACAACAATTTCCTTGGGCATAATGAACCAGGTTTGAGTCACAAGGAGGCCTTGGGTCAAAGTAGTGTGGCATGGTGTTGGGCCTGCTGTTGGGCCGATCCAAATTGAAGTGTTGTTGGGCCCAGAAATCAACAGTGGGCTTGTTGAAGGTTAATGAGCACAAGAGACTTAAACAAGTGTGGTGGTGATGGTCGAATGTAGCATGGCCGTATGAGGGTCCTATTGGCCGAATGGGGCTACATGGCGAATGAAAGCTGGGTGGCCGCATGAGGTGACCCTCGAATGAGTGACTGGTCGAACGTGGTTGTTTGGGACGAATGAGCATGGCCGAATGGGAGTTCACGAATGAGGGAAGGTGGCTGGCGAATGGGGTCAGTCGGCCGGCCCATGGCCAAGGCCAAGCCATTCGCCGAATGAAGGAAGACCTTCGGCCAAGGGCCATTCGGCCACCTGCTGTGGGTCGACTAAGGGCATGATCCAGGGGGTGATTTTGTGGTGTTCCATGGTAGTAGCATGCAAAAGGTTAATGTTTGGGAGTGGTGAGGTCGAGTAGAGAGTGTAATAACCGGTTAGGGTTAAGGGAAAAACAAAGGGGTGAAAACCCTAATTTTCGCGACTTTCAACTCGATTTTTACCTCGATTTCAGAAGGTTTGAGCTCCGATCTGTTGTACTTTTGTGTAGAGGGTGTTGAGAGCTTCGCGTAGGTTCGAAAATGGGGTGATTTGGCCAAGTATTGAGGGAGATATGGAGGAGAGAAGGTGAGAAATGGGGGTATTTTCTTGAAACCGGGAATAGGGTTTTAAAATGAAGAAGATGAAGTGAAAAGTGAAGGATTTCACTCATTTAAGTGTATTTATACTCCAAAGGTGTTCGGGTTCGTTTTCGTTGCTCGGTTCGAAATTTCGTCGCGTAACCGGAAAATTACGCGCAATTTAAATGTTTTAAATAAAAGAAACTAATTTAGTTATTTTGATGAGTTTCAAAATTGTAAAATGTTATTTATTATATTTTATTAACTTATTTTCGATCGTGACGTGTTTTCGTTTTCGTTTCGTCAGATCGCGTAACCTTCGCGCGTAATTCGTTCGAATCGTCACCCGAACGAATACGATGATGGTTTTGCTTTCTGACTTTTGTTTTCTACTTTTCAGTCATTATTTCAGAATTCTAAACTCACAGATATGTTTGTGTGAGTCGTCACTCACGCAAACACACTGTCAGTTCGTCATTCTGAAATAACACTGCATTATGTTTTAATTGTGCTTCCTCACTGTCGGACTCAACTATACATCATGATTTCACATTGTTTTCGTACTGACTTGTCGGTCATCTGATTCATGTCATCTGTGGACATCAGATCGCAACCGATATGTTTCTCATGATTTGTTGTGTTAACTGTAATTAAGTTTTCACTTAATAAACACAACTAATGTTTCAAATGTACGTTGTACTTAATGTATTTAAGTTTATACGAAAATACGTACAACGGTTTCTTGTATTTAGGATTCTGTTAATACAAGTACTGTTTAGACTTACGTATGCACACATAGAATAAGGTGAAAGTACACATACCGTACGGACTTGCCGGACGATCTGGCACTTGCTGTTACAACTGCCAACCTGAAGTTGACAGGCTCATACATGTATAATACTTCCTCAACTGTCGACACATAGTCGACAGGCCTGTTCTTTCACAGGACTTCTTAAACCATCAACCGAAATTGACGGCTCATACCGGTACAAGACTTCTCAACATACATCATAACATGGTTTAAATCATTTACACCATCATATACAAAAACAGTCCTTCGCATCGCAGTGCTCAGGTTTTGCCCAACCGCAGCCGGGACTTCCTTATCACATTCACTACTCGACCTCGGTCGATGTCTTTCGTAAATCAATTCTTTCTCAACCGCAGATGAGACTTAAAACATTCTTTACATCTCATCTGAGACTTTTAAAATCGTTTACTTCTCAACCGCAGTTGAGATTTAAATCGTTATTTATTTTAAAACTTTCTTTACTGGAAATCATTCTTCATCTGAAAACATTATTTACCTGATCATTATCAGGTTAGAATCATTATTTCATAACATAACTTTATAACAGGCATAAAACATTCTTTGCCGTCACATATTCTTTTAACCAACCGTAGTCAGTTAAAACAATCATTTTCATAAAATAACATTACAACATGCATATCAGCCCAAAATGGTAAAACATTTAAAACAGGGCCATAAGAACTCACCTGATGTCTTACTGTAGCAAAATCCCTCGTAAACTGGTACTAACGGTATAACTCTGCATTGGTTTGCGTTTAATTAGCTATCTATACTTTAACTTACAGATTAAATCTTTCTGAACGTTCAATGTCAAAGACATTGCCTTGATAGTCATCAAACCGATATTAGGTTGATAACACACTTGATTAGCTAGAATAAATCTTGAATTAATCAAATGGTTAATGTTGTTGATTGAACTGCTAAAACAGGTTCCTAGACAGATTAATGGCTTAGAAATGACCAATCCTTGTTATTGATTACCCAGATATCATGAAATATCACAACATAGCATTAGAATAGGTTTAACAACCATATTTAACATACTAATCTGCCTGTTATTACAAACATCAGATAACCATTCCAATGAGTATGTTAATGGTTGTGATTAGTTTGAAACACTTGGATTTCATGTTGCAGGCCAAGGATTAATCAAACTAATCACCTACGGGGTCATAATCACATGGTTTAAACCATTATAACCATTGTTATGATTCCATGCAAACCGGGCATTACAACGGCTCAAAACAAGGATTTACCCGTTAACAGTTCGAGTTTGTCATTTATAATCAATCCTAGCCATCATCTAGGCAATAATCCACAATCCTAACAATATCATTATGTTCAGAAACAAGATTTAATCAATCATAATCAATCTTGAAGGTTAGAATGAACCGTTACCTCTCTAAACGAAGTTTTGTGCGTAACAAGACGATCCGGACTTGTATTAACGATCCTTGGTGCGATCCACTTGATCTAGAGGCTTCAAAATTGATCTTGAATGGCTTAGAGAATGATTTTTTTCGTGTATGGTTGCTGATCATCGAAAATAGGAATGAAAAATGGAATATCTAGATGAAATTTGACTTTTTAAGCAATTCACACGATCTGCTGACCCTAGGCGTACCGCCCCAATCCGAACCATGAGACGGGGCGTACCGACCCCCCCCCCCCCGCAGCTGACCCCTTCAATTCAACCCGCGCGCACCGCCTGGGTTCAAGGCGTGGCCCAGGGCGTACCGCCTCAGGGGTTTTCGTCCATTTTTCGATTTCCAACTTCGTTTCGCGATTCCGGACAATCCGTAACTCCGTTTCGCGCCCGGTTTTCGCCCACGTTCACCATTTCTCGTACACTATCATTCTGTAATAATTCCATTTGTCAAATCCACATGGATTTCAAGCATGTTCAAATGTGCTAAGTCTTCGGCTGTTACATTGGGGGAGAAAACATTGCATACAACTGTTTTTGAACAACTTACACAATTTTGGTTATTTTTGTACATGCTAATATCATATATGCATATGTGTGGCATTCATCCACAAAACTGATAAGTCCTCATTAAACACACCTCGAACCGTTAATAGCGCGTTGCGCTTAGCGTGGTAATTCTGAATAGTACTATTTGAGCCTGACAAGCCCCACTAATGCGAGCCGTATGGCCACCCCGACTGAAGGTCGGAACAGTGCATAATTGAACAAACAACATTTGCCCTATTTTGGATGGATATGGCGGGAGGCAGCATGTTAGCTTCGGTTGCGAACCCGCATATGATATAACACATATTGACTAGCTATCAATGGATATTGCATTGTATTGAAAAATAGACCTGCTAAACATTTACTTTAAACATTTTGATGTTTACTGCTGATCACAAACCTGTGCTCTCACCAACCTTTGTGTTGACCTTTTACTCGCATGTTTTCTCAGGTAACTAAGGCACGCGTACCAGGAATAGGATGCTAGGCCGGAGTCGCATGCATATGTTAAAGTGTCTTAGTTTATCAAACATTTGTTATCATTTAATATGTTATGTAATGTTAAACATCTTAAACCGCTTCCGCTAACATTAAACTTATGTTATTCTGAAAACCTTCATTTAACGCTTCTGCAACTTATGAACTGTATTTGTTTTATCAAACTTCCGCAACTCTGATTTTACTAAACTATTTTATCCAAGTTATTGGATGTACGTATGCAACCAGACATGTAGGTCTCACATGTTGTGTGACCGGAGACTGCGATCCTGACAATTTATTGTTGCTCGCGCCCCTGAAGGGACGGGATTTCTCGGGGTGCGACAGGTATAAACCGGACCGGTTAACCGGCCAAACACATAATAATCAAACACGCATCAAATGCATAATAATAACCGGTTATGTGACTAAAAAAGAGCAGAGCATCCAAATAACCAGAATTATTACATATATGTTATCACACCCAAGTTGATTACATATATGTTATCATACTCAAATATTAGATATTTTATAACATATACACAGCCATTACATATATGTTATCAACAACTAGTATGAACTTTTTACATAAATACAAACACATAATCATCAAACACGCATCAAATGCATAATAATAACCGGCTATGTGACTGAAAAAGAGCAAAGTATCTCAATAACCAGAATGATTACATATATGTTATCACACCCAAATTGATTACATATATGTTATCATACTCAAATATTAAATATTTTATAGTATTTACACAACCATTACATATATGTAATCAACAAATAGTATGAACTTTTTACATAAATACAAACAGATAATCATCAAACACGCATCAAATGCACAATAATAACCGGTTATCACAAGAAACCATAGACAATTCGAGAAAACGAACGGCATTCGGAATAAACCACTGAATGCAATCTTCACATTCAAACAAAATATGCAACATTTTTTTTTGAACGGCATTTGATCTCAACGTGTGAACCACTGATTTTCAGGCCACGTCACCAAAGTCTAGTTCCCACCACTATCCCAGGAGGAAACCGCACCGGAAAACCCCCTGACCTTCCAAGAACCCCTATTTCGCTACATTACTGTTCGCAATCAGACGCTCTCCACAATCATTCGTAGTCAATTTGTCGTCAACAAAGCGCGTGGAATTGAACGAGATACGTCTTCTGATTTTGAGGAGGAAGTTTCCAAAATAAATGTCTATGTCACATTAATACTACTTAATTTGTTGAACCGTTCTAAAACCCACGACTACATATAATTTACAATATTGCCCTCCAGCATTTATTTGATTAAATTACAATCTACTATTAATTACAATTCTGCCATTTTTAATCTAAACCATTAATTTATATAATTAAGTGTTAGATATTGGTTTTTTTAGTTTTCTTCATTTACCTAGATTTCTTTGGAGCCTTCCCCTATATATATATATATATATATATATATATAGGGGATAGTTCGTTTGTTAACCTTGGCTTATTGCGATAACCGTATAACTCAATCCTAGTGGCTTAAATTAAGATTGTAAGATGATCCAACGGTTGTTTGTAATCCATCAGATTTTTTGTTGTTATTTTAATATGGTAAGTACAAAAGAAGGGCATTAATGGTATTTCAGGAATATTCAAAAAGCCTGCAAGTGTGTTTAAATCAAACAGTGAACGAAACAGTTGAAAAGAAACCTTCACTCCATCTTTCCATACCTAGTTCGAATTTAGTTCCCTCTTCCATACCGATTCTTGTTTCCTCCTTTGAAGTATTGAAGTGTTTAGTGGCTGATCAGTACATCGACGTTCAAAGAATCATTGAGAATTTGGGCCTTGGTCATTCCAGCCTTTACGATTTGGATAGTCGTCGTCATCTTCATTTTACCCGTAAGTGAAATCTGTCATACGCAGGTCTTCAATGTTCGTCTTCGTTATTATATTGAGTGTTTAATTAGGGTTTTTCTTTACTGTGGTAACGAAATCGCTCTGAGCCGTAGATAACCCATATCGGCTTTTCGACTTCCGGTAGTTTTTTTTTTTTTAAAGTTCCGTCTTCTACGATCGTTGATTTTGGGTTTTAGGGTTATTAGTACCGAAATATGAAAAAAAAATCTTCGTTCATGTGACGGTCTTACATATAGATTTTCAAGCAAGAATAGTGACTTGAAATTAGCATTTTGCTAAATCGATCAATCAATTGTGTGAATGTTCAAATTGGGTATAAAAATCAGGGTATGAAGAATTCACTTGTTCATATTGATTAATTAGTATGTTTGTGAGATTATTGAATGAAAACATGTGATGATTTATATGGTTTTTGTCAAATGAAACAGTGGTTAATGCTTTTTTTTTTTTCTTTGAATCTGGAAACACACAACGATTATTAATACTTACAAAAGTACAAAATGAAATTTATGTCTTCATGGTTTTGATTGTAGGATGGTCTGTGTATCACAGTTGATGCAGACAACATACTCACCATCCTGCTTCTGGTTGTAGGATGTTGAAATTTGCTAACAAAGATTGCAACATTAGGGGTGTTTACAAAAATCGATAACCGAAACGTATCCGTAACCGAAAAAAACCGAATCGAATTTTGAATTCGGTTTTCGGTTCGGTTAACGGCTTCAAGATTTTTTTGAATCCATAACCTAAAATTGAATACGTGTTTAATGATTTTCTTTAATTTAGCTTTTATTTTGTGTGTTTTGTTCTTTTGGTAGCAGTTGATTGAAGGTTTGTTGAAGAAGTTCATCCTTGTTGTTTTTGATCAGTTTCTATTTTCAGGTATTTGTGTTCGAAGTTGCAAAATTTTAGTGAATTTGTTCATCATGTGTTATGATTTGCAGTTAAGGGGTAGAAATCCACATAGGTTTGCTTCAACTATTTTGTTTGCAATTTTGACCAGTACAAAATATTCTACTATCACAGCTATTTTGAAATATTTTTGTTTGATATGGTTAATTTTCATTTTTAAAATGACTCGTTTTGACCCGAAACAGCTATTTCAAAACCCATTCTGACCCAGACCAAATTTGACTATTTTTTACATGATCCGTTCTGACCCGAAACCATTTTTGTCAAAACTGTTCTAACCCGGGACAAAAACAACCATTTCTTAAAATAACCCGTCCTGACCCGAACCCGTCCTGACCCGCTACCCAACCCTACCCAACCCGCCCATCTTGCCAGGTATAGTTAATAGATATGTTAAGAGTTATTCCGGTCACTTTAATACCGGTAGTTTTTTTTAAAAAAATTCCGGTGAGTTAACTATAACACTTCAAAATAGTGACCGTTAATCGACTATCATAAAACTTCAAAATAAGAGTTGTAGTTGTAACTACATTCTTACTCCACGATCGTTTACTAAGCGTGGTTAGATTTAGGGGAGGTTGGTTTACTATAACACTAGAGTCGATTTAGGGATTTTATATTAATATATAAAAATTATTCTATGTATTCGATTATAAATAAACAGTTATCAACCGATCCCTATTTTCAACATGCAGTTTATTTTATCCCTAAAAATTCTTCTGGACGGATTTGGCTCTGTTTCTGGTATGTTTTATCGTCTTCTACTGATCAAATAGTTATTAATCGTTTGAACCATAATTAATGGTATTATTTTTGTCTAATTTTAGTTCTTTTAGTAGTTATTTTGGTTATTTTTTATTATTAACTGTTGACCAAAATTTTCCAAAAATGGGTGCATCTTGTTAACCTGGTTTATTTTGTAAGCTGTCAATTATTTTTTATAATGATAATAATAACAATTGTTAGGAATGTAAATAATATTTAAAAAAATGTAGTAGCAAGTTACATTAAATTACTGTAAATAATAATAATAAATTAAAGTGTAAATAATATTTAAAATGGAATTGCTATTAGCCATTATTAGGCATTAGGACATATAAGATGCTATCAGTTTTACATTGTATCATTTTCACATTGTAAGATGCTATCAGTTAGACATTTTACCTAGTATTGATATGTATAGTTCTCTGTAATTTATAACAATGAGGTTTAAATATGTTATTACTATTGATTTGCAGTATCGACTAAAAAGAAGGCAATTTATTAACTACAAAAATGAAGACAATTGAAGTTGACTCGAGTGGGCGGTCAATAGAGAGTAAAAAAAAATTAATCTACTTTAACTAAAATGTTTAAAATATTGTGCTAAATGTAATTTAATTTCAGGAAGGAAAAGTGATAGAATAGCATCCAAGTCACTTAGTAGATTCACGAACACAAGTAATTCTCCTGTTGAAATAGATTCAGATGATGATACCAATCGAGAACTTGAATGTCCAGTTGCTGTCATCAAAAGGAAAAACAAAAGAAAAGGTATTTTTTCTAATCAGGTTGTAAAAAGAATCTATTTAAAATGTTAACTGGGTTAGACTTTTTAATACATGACTTAAAATGTAATTCATATCAGTGTTTACGGCTTTTATGTTTTTTAATACAGTTGTTCATATCTCAAATAGCAATGTAAAAAGGAGAAGGTTAAAAAAGGAAAACAATGTAGAGGAGGAAGAGGGTTTGGATATCCCTGTTGAATGGTTTCGAATAGTGAACAGATGCACCCCAAAACAGTTTTGTAAAGGATTGCAAAGCTTGAAACCAAAACAAAAAGAAGCTGTTCAAGAAATGGGTTTTGGAAAGTTACTCAGTTTTAAGGTCAATGGAATACCACAAAAAATAGGCCATTATATTGTGGACAGATTGGATGTGACAAGTATGGAAATACTTGGTAGAGAAGGACCAATTAAGGTTAATGAAGAGGCGGTGTTTGGATTGTTAGGAGTTCCAAAAGGAGGTATTGATTTAAAAAATGTTAACCCAACCAAGAATCTTTGTAAAAACATTCAAGAGTGGAGAAATTTATATACCAATGATTATATCTCTCCTTCTGAATTGGTTAAGAGGTTTTCTGAGGCTGGAGATGATGACTCTTTTAATTTCAAACTTGACTTCTTGATGTTATTTCTGAGTACAATTGTTGAATGTCATGCGCACGGAAAATGCAAGTTAGATGTTCTCAACTATTTAGCTGATGATACCGATATATCAAAGGTAAATTGGTGTTCTTATATCATTGATTGCATAGAGAAGTGCAAATCTGGATGGTTACCAAATACAAAATCTCCTTTTAAAGGTCCTCTAGCATTGCTTACGGTACATTTTAATGTTTTTTTGCTTAATTGTAATTTTGTAAATTTAAAAATTGACTAATTAAGTAACTTTTGCGTTTATTTTCAAAGTTGTTGTATGTTGACAACGTACAATGCAAGGGGATGAATGTGGATCATTCAAAAGCACCAATTGAATTTTGGAATATGGAGAAACTTAAGCAAAGGGAAGCGTTGGAGTTAGTAGAAATATCAAAAAGCGGTGATCTGGTACTAAAAATATATAAGAACTTATATTGTAATATTATATATTATATAAAAATATAAACTAATTTTAAATGATTTGAGTTATAGGGGAACATGATTGATCTAGACCGTATGCTTGATCAAACAATATGCAACAAGAAGAGGTTTGAGAGAGCAATAGTGAAGAAAATTGAAAAAGAACCAGAGAATGATATGGTTAGGCTTATGGCGGAGAAATATGAGAGGATTTTCAATGAAAAGCCGTGCGTTGTTCAATTAAAAGAGAAAGAAGTTATAAATAAAAATGAGGATACATCTTCAATTAAAAAGTGTACAGTGTTGAGTGATGACACTTTGGGGAGTGGGTTACGTGATGATATAGACGACAGAATTATGGATGTTTGTTTGGAAATAAACAGGCGTAGACAAAAATGGATAGAAAGTGACGAGGACGAAGAGGATGTTGATCTGGAAACGGTTAACAAAAATAATGAAGATTCTGATGACAACAATAATCATGAAGTGGACTTAGGTTGCCCAAGTTTCAGCCTTGGTTTTACTCAAGAACAACATGAAAGAAAAGGGCTTGAACAATCAGGTACAAGTATGTATTCAAATTGATATTGTTTTTTATGGGACACAGATGTAAAGTTAATGTAAATAAACAAAATGTGACAGCTTTTATATATTAATAACAATCTCTAAATTTAAATTGTAGAGAAACCAGAAGGAGAATCGAAAGACAAGTTTCAAGGGTGCAAGTTGGGTGCAGAGACAGAAGGTAAAGATGTAACCAAAGTAGCAGGTATGAAATGATTTTTCAATTAAAGTAAGTTAACGTTACATTTGAAGAATCTATAAAACATTGAGGTAACACACAGGTGACAAAGTTTGCATAGACAAACCAGATCAGATTCTCAATCAACGATTTGTGGTTGATGAATTTCCAACCTTTAGTCTTGGATTAACACAGGAGGGGAACCAAGAAGAATACAATAAAATTATAGGTATATGTATGTAACATATATGTAGTGTTTTCTTTAGATTTCATTTTGCGCTTTCTTTAATTAATGTACATATAACAAGCAAGGGATTAAGTGAAAAGTAAAATGGGTAATTTTTGGAAGTTAAATATAGATGTAATTTGCTGTAAAACATTGATTTAAGACCAATTGATTTAAAATGTAAAATATGATTAAAAGCAATTATTAGTAGTGTAAGTTTGTGTAAAACATTGATTTAAGAACAAAGTGCCCTACAAAATTAATATATGTAGTGCTTTCTTTAGATTTGATGTTGTGCTTTCTTTAATTAATTTACATATAACAGGCAAGGGATTAAGTGAAAACATGAAGGCAGGTGTTGTATCTGAGAATGTTAGTATAGCTGATCGTAAGTTTGTGGGGAAGACAAAGAAAGGTACCAAACTTAAATTGAAAAATATGGTTTTTATTTAAATTAATGTTATTGTAATTTGATGTTTGATGTAATATATATATAAAAAGTATGTAAGTTATTTATTTTTGGCAATGTAAGTAGCTGTGAGTAGTGTAACATGTACATTTCGAGACATGCAAACTGATGGTTTTGATTACATTAATGCAGATATATTGTTGGAAAAATACAGTGCAAATGTTCCTAAACAAGGAGGTTTGAAGGACAGTGAAAACGAAGTTGTGCAAGAAAGTTGTATGAAAGCAGTCATGCTAAAAGATGAAATACCCACGTTTAGCCTTGGGTTAACACAGGAGGTGAGACTAGAAGAAACCAATAAATTCACAGGTTTGCATATAACTACAATCTAAAAAAAATAAGGGTCAATGTATATAAGTGATACTTTTGATCTGTTGTTACCTTATTTTCTGATAATGCAAACATAGGACAAAGGGAAATAGGTGATGAGAAAACTATGACTTTTGTGACTGATAAGATGAATGCAGCAGATGGAAAAATGATGGGCAAGTCAAAATCAGGTAAAAGGCTAAAAATAAAGTGTGTATTGTGTTATTGTAGTTGATGTTCGGTTGCGTTGCTTTTATGCAGAAATAGTAGCAGAGAAGTTTGGTGCAAGTGGAGCTATGAATGAAGGAATCAATGCGCCACGTCCTAAGGTGCGGGGGTGGACAAAAGCAGGTAAAAGTTTTGTATGGGTTTTGGTATTATGTTAAAATGTTAGTTTATTATAAAGTAATGTAATAAGGCATTTGAATGGTCACAGATATATTGACGGAAAAAAGAAAAGCAATGGCTAAAATTGAGGGAAAAAAAGGTGACTCAGAAAACAAATTCAAAGTTGAGCCAAAACAAGGATTGATGAATCAAAATGTGTCCGAAAAAGGTAATAGTGTTATTATAAGAAAATGATGTAATTAAGATTGAGATTAATGTAAGACAATGTAGTAAATGTATTAATGTCAGTAGGTTGATACACTAGTTTTTGCTGGACATGTTTTTATGTTTATGGGTATTACGTTGATATAAATGTATTCACAACATACAGTAATTGCATTATAAGCAGGAGATGCAAGTAAGGTTGATATTAATGTAAAATGGCGTAATGTAAGTCGGTAGTTTATTTTTTGGTGGTCCTGTATTGATTGTTACGGTTGTTATGTAGATATAAAAAACCTGACTAATATAATAATTGCAGAAGGTAAGACAACAAATGTCGAGTCAAAAAAAACGGCCAACGTGGACTCTTTAAACAATGACATTACAAAATCAATGGAGGCAATTGAAGTAACAGGTCAATCAAAAATTGGTCAGTATTTTACAAACTCTTTTGCAAATTATATATTAAATTATAAAATATGTAATTGAGAAACAATGTAGCTTGATGTTCAAATTCTATCAGTTTAGTTTATAGTATTATAAGTTGATGTAGGCAATTTTTCTAATAATGAAAGGGACTGTTATAACTACAAACATTTAATAAAATAGGTCATGTGGTTAACACACATGATAAATTATGCAGAAATTGAGACAACAACCAATGCCTCAATGACCCCAACTAAAGTTCACTCGTTTATTGAGAATTCAGACAAGGTTTTAGACAAGTTTTGCGGTGAAAATGAGGCTGGGAAAAATGTCATGAAAATGTCAATTGAATCAGATGTTAAAGTAAAAAATGAACAAAAGAGAGGTTAGTGAGTTCCCCAAACCTAATGCTTGTTAATAATATGTAAAATTATAAACATATTACATCCTACTTGTTTTTATTTTTCTTAGAAGCATCTAAAACCAGTCATCAGACAGTCGTCGTTAAAAGTAAGCGTTTAAAAGGTGTTTCAAGGGAATGCAAGTCACCATACTTGCTACGAGAAGTTGAAATTACTAATAGGTACAACAAGGAGGAAAATTCAGTATGGGATTACATTGTTAAACTATCGGATGAGTAAGTTTAAATTATAAATTTAATTATTAAGTTGAAAGTTTAAACATAGTGGGTGATGTAACATACTTGTTGAATCCAGAAAACAATCTGCAAAGGGATCAAAAAAGGTTGTGTTAGGATCAGAAGAAGCAAATTCAGAGTGTAATGAAATGTAAGTTGTTTAGTTATTTTTTTATATGATACGTAACTTGCTTAGTACTTGATTTCACTAAACATATTATAGGGAAGTTATTTTTGAAACAAGTAATGGACCGATGACTGAGGCAAAGTTTTTCAAGACGTTAATACCTGGGAACAGAATATATGGGGAGCTCATAGATTGTTGGGCAACAGTGTTAAACGCAGAGGAGAAGCTCCGTAGTCCAGACTCCCCATATCGATTATTTTGTGGACACCGGGTTTTTGTAAGTTTCTGATTAACAAGACAATACTAAGTATATAATATCTCGTACATTTCTTTAACAAATTAAATTATACTAAACATTTGTATAATGTACATTCAACAGCTTAAATGGATGTTTACTGCGCCGAAAACAGATGAATCAGTTCGGTTGGTGGCGTTAACGAAGATGATGTTTGACGCAGTGGGAAGGGTGGAAAGCATGAGGGCTTTAAAAAGCTACGATATAGTGATAATTCCTCTGCTTGAAAACGATCACTTCTATGTGATGGCATTTGATCTGAAAAATCCAGGTATCTATTTACTAGATAATATGGATAGAGACGAAACAATTGTTTCGATTAAAGATCATAAAGAGTACTACAAAAAGGATACCCCATATAAAGTGGTAAGAAGATGCAAAAAAAAAATTATATTTATTTAAAGTAATCACAGTAACTAATTTAAGTTTAATAAATTTTGCAGAAACATATGTTTGTCAGGTATTTAGAGAAATTCCACCATCCTAGAGCAGATAAAATTTCTATGCAGACAGTGACAAGGGTTGATTTACAGTGGGCTACAATAGGAAATATCACTGATTGTGGTATATTTGCGATGAGACATATGGAGATGTTCATGGGTAGCCAATGTAGGAATTTTGATTGCGGGTTTAAGACGTCAGAAAAGCAGGTAAGAACTCAAATTCAAACTCTTCGTAAGAAATATGCATGCAGGATTTTACTCTCGGATATAAATGTCCAGAAGCAAAAATTGTTAGCTAAGGTTGGTTTGTAAAACAATTCAAAAACACGTGTTAATGTTTGGTTAATTTGTACTGATCTTGAATAGACTTTGGGTGGTAGGATGGTGTAAATTTTTGGAACATATGTGTGTGTTGGAAGCTGTTAATGTTACGTATGTATATAGAGTATTCTATGTAGGTTTCTGATTAGAAAAAAATAGTGTCATGTTATGCAAGTAGTATTAATTTTGACATGTTTAAACTGATAATGGTAGTTTCATGTATAATTATTTAGCAGACAGTTACATCTACTTACATTTTTTCTTGCAAACAGTGAATAATTTTTTTTATATAAGTGAGGTGGTAGGATGGCGTAACCGTTGATGTGAGACATTGATTTAAGAACAATTGCCCTTGAAAAGTAAGTGTAGAATCTGTTTACAATTAAATTTTATAAAAAAACGGAATTAACTTTTAAAAAAAAAGGAAAGAGAGAGTAGCATGTAGCAAACACTTTACATCAACCATGAAAAGTGATGTTAAGTTAGGATAAGGTGTCTGACATTTACAAAGAAAAAAAAGTAAATTAAAGTAATGTTTTAATAAGCTTCTTCCATAATGATCTGACAAAGTATGGAGTGTTAAAGAATGGACATGCCATTTCAATAAAGTACACAATAGGTATAGCTAAAAAATAATATTAAAAGTACAGTATCTAGTAGTCCTTGTAAGAAAGTGTAGGTTTTCATTTGATACAACATCACAAAAAAAGTCAAACTAAATAAGATAACTGCAACTTTTTTTTGTACGTATAACTTTGTAGCTGCAACTTTTTTTTGAATGTAGAACTTTTTGTTTAAAACATGCTTAACAAATAAGTGTAAGTAGATGTAATTTCATATTAACTTTTTTTACATGTATTAGCAAAACCTCAGTGTAAGTTCCTGTAAGTCAATATTAAATTTTCTAACGGGTAACTATAAGTAAGTTCATGCACATGGTAATTAATGGTTACGATATAAGACTAAAATGCGTCTAATACTAG
The DNA here is from genome assembly GCA_009363875.1 of Mikania micrantha. NCBI lineage: Eukaryota > Viridiplantae > Streptophyta > Magnoliopsida > Asterales > Asteraceae > Mikania > Mikania micrantha. Next base: position 42,236,221 of record CM018691.1, on the reverse strand, counting down.
TTTAAATTAATGATATCACCATAAATAAAAACATCATCTGTAGGTGTTCTTACAGTAATTACATTAGTATTTGAACCATGAAACGTAAAACGCTTATAGCGATACATTCTAAAAAAGACAATGACTAAAAATCCTACAATCATATCAAAACTCATAAAATTGTCTTATATGGTTAAATAGTTCAGTGTTTCTTTGACTGTATAAAATTGTAATTATAAATCTGTTGAAAATTGATATGCTATGAATGTTCAAACATTATTTTTGGAAAAAAAATTTTATAAATATTTTGTAAATTAATGTACTTAAATATTTAATGAAAGTCTGTAATAATAGTTATTTAAAAAAATGACATGCTCCTTTATTGTTTAAAAAAAATACGGTTTTAAATTTATTGATTTATTAAAGTGAATAATATTTAAATAAATTTTTTTGAAAATTAACTTATTAACACCGAAAGAGAGCTGCAACTTTTTTTTCGAGTAAATTGTACTTTTGGTCCTTTATTTTTACACAAAATTTCAGAGATAATCCTTAAAGTTTTCAAAGTGTCAAAATCAATCATTTAAGTTTTCAAATGTTGCAAACTCGATCCTTTCTCCGTTAACGCCGTTAAGTAGTAACAGAATAGGGGCATAAATGTCAAAAAAAATCATCACTTTTGGTCCTTTTATGTTTACATAAATTTTCATATATGGTCCTTTATTCTGTTAGTACTTAACGGCGTTAACGGAGAAAGGACAGAGTTTGCAACATTTGAAAACTTAAAGGACTGATTTTGACACTTTGAAACTTTAAGGACTATCTCTGAAATTTTGTGTAAACATAAAGGACCAAAAGTGCAATTTTTTCTATGTAGAACTTTGTGTTTAAAACGTGCTTACACACAAGTGTAAGTAGATGTAATTAAATACTACATTTTATTCATTATTGTGTTTTACACATTAATGTAAGTCCCTGTAACTGAAGATTACATTTTCAAACTGTAAGCGGGAGTAAGTTAATGCAAATGGTTTGTAAGTTGTAAGTACAGCAAATTACATTAATGATATCACCAAAAAATACATACATCGTTTGTAAGTTGTTCGTACAGTCAATTACATTAGTATTTGCCCCATGAAACGTAAAACGCTTATAGCGATAAATTCTAATATACGCAGGACTAAAATCCTACAATCACATCAAAAAATTACACACATGTGACATTATCTTACAGAAACATTAACAAAAAGTTGTATTTGCAATAACCAACAAACCATAAAATATTATGTAATATTTTAGTTTAAAATATTATGTAATATTTTTTTTAAAATATTATGTAATATTTTAGGTTCACAAAAATCGTTTCATGGCAAACCAAAAAAACATAGGTCGTCGGTACAAAACCTACTTTTCAGATGTTGATTCCCCAACACCTGCTTTCTTTTTGCAATTCCGAGAATCATGGAAGGTTAACTGATTGCATGAACGACACATTCTCGGATTCTTTTTCGAATTCTCAATAGCCTTCTCTCCAGGTCCAACTAAACGCCTATTCGTACCACATCCCTTGTTACGAATGCCATGAGGAGGTAGCAGGTCTATAGTTTCTTCATCATGTTGGCCAACCAAATGTTCAATAACACATTGTTTTTTTTTTGAACTTGATGAAGCTGGAAAATTGTCAACTAATTCCCTCTTCAAATCCTTCATCTTTTGGTTAAAAGAGGAAAGTCCGTCCACATTAAATGCCAAATGATCCACACATTCATTAAGACAGTCAGCCACTTCATTCCTCAGAACCGAAACTTCTGAATTATCAACACTAAGCCTTTGGGAAATGCTATAAACACGGCTTGGTAGACTCAATTTCCTCCAACGGTTTGAAATGTAACGATCAGGGATGTTTTTTATTTGGTGCAATCTAAAGACACAGAATATATGACGACATAGATAACCAACACGAGTGAATCCCATACAGGAGCATTCATATGAATGCTCTAGCATATGAACAGAAACCTACAATTATAAAAATAAAGTCATTAACATAACATGTTGACTACAAGTTTATTGAATATGTAGAGCAACTAATGAGGTAAAAAATATAATACCTTAAAATGGTTGACAAAGTCACTCCTGTTGTCCATGTGTGAAACTGTGAACACTTTGAAATTGTCAACAACATCAACATTAGTGATAAAACAATTTATCATGCACTTATAAATCTCTTTTTGAACATCTTTGAAAATTGTTTGTGTGTAAATCTTAGCAGCATGAACTTCCAATTCTAATCCTGTTTTGAAAACACATGTGGTACTGTTTGATTTGAAATCTACCACCCTTTGATTGTACCTCTGATTGTCTATAGCGGTGTCAAAACACATCAGAAATTGAACAAGTGTGTTGGTGCTACCAGATGTAACCTTAAACATTGAGTTAGAACTCTCGCAACGAGATGTAGTCTTCATAAGACAACACATGGGAATGTCACGGAAATAACAAGGCACCCAAAGTTCACGAATAGAAAACATTTCATTTAACCAAATATGGTTCTCAAGTGCATACTCAGCCATCAGATTATGCCATTTTTCTTCAAAAGTAGCAGTAGAAATGTAAACATTCCAAACTAACTTATGTAATCTTGACCGTATATTTGAATTATTAATCAAATCGCCAGATACCTAAAAATACAGATCAAGAAAATTAAAAATACTATTTGTATGAACTATTTGTTTTGTAAATTAAAAATATACAATATTGTGATATAAATGTAAGTTGATGTAAATAACTAAAATATTACTTATAGAATTCATACAAATACTACGTTGATGTAAGTTGATGTAATTAACTAAAATATTACTTATGATATCACTGTAAGTTGATGTAAATTGATGTAATTAACATAAACTTAGGTCTACCATGTCTATATAATCCTAAGTATCATAAAATATACTTAAAAAAATACCTTAGATGGCAATTTTTTCATGATATGCCACATGCAAAGACGATGCATAGATTTAGTAAAAACATTTGGCACGGCAATCCTCATTGCAGGGTCTTGATCTGACAAAACTAATCGAGGATGTTTAACATGAATCTTCATAAAAGCCTCAAGAAGCCAACAATACGATTCCACTGTCTCGTTGTGAATAAGACCTGCCCCAAAGGTGACGCATCTTTTGTGGTTATCAACACCCGTAAAGGGGACAAAAATCATGTTATACCTGTTATAAGTTTATAATTTTACAGTTAACATACATTCAACTCACTATACAAAAAATATACAATAACATAGTATAGAAGCTTACTTGTTTGTCGAATAGGTGGCATCAAAGGCTATAACATCACCAAACAACTGGTAACTAAGTTTAGAAACATCATCAGCCCAAAAAATAGCCTGCAAAACACCTTCAAAATGATAAACTTCAAATGAAAAATTGTGAAGGTTTTTGGCACGGTCCTCTAGCTTCTTCAATACCAGCTGCACATCACGCTCTCCAATGAACATTCTAATATCACGACTGACGTTCTTGTAGGAATTCCGAGTGCCACGCATGTTGTGGTGACCACCTTTCAAGGAAGTTTGTAACCGATGTGCTACAGTTGCACCCACCCTGTTTAGACTCATGGCATGAACAAAGTGCAGGTCATCAAAATTAAGATGCTTCCCTTTACGGGTTAGATCCATGTTTTCAGAAGAAACTAACTCATGATTGTGATTTTCAGAAAATTCATATAACTCATAATTAGTAGTTCCTTTTATGCCTCTCAATCTAATAAGTGCCTTACAACCAGTAACTTTAAAGCAACTAGATCGAGCTCGAAACATTGAAGCAGGATGGACTGAATCAATCATTTTGCCCCTAGGTTTACCTGCTTTGTTACATACCAAAACCCTATGAGTTATTTCTCCTTTCCACTTTTTATACCCAGCAACACGAATCTGAAAACCAGACATCTCTCCATATGTTTCATACATCTTGTAAACTTCATCCCAAGATAAATAAATCTTTCCAACTACAGGCTTAAAATGAGAGCTAACATCAGGGCACCAGTATCGACTACCATTAGGGGTTTGGTATACCAAGCTACTATGACAACCTAAAATAAAACAACAAAACAATATACTCATGGACCAGAAAATGTGTTTAAAAAATATAATTTTATGTAAGTCAAAATATTACATAATTAGGGCAGAGAATGTGGTTACAAAATAATTCGGAAGTATTTATCTATGTAGAACTTTGTGTTTAAAACATGCTAAAACACATCAGTGTAAAGTAGATGTAATTTAATACTAAGTTTTTTTAGATTATTGTAATTAACACATTAATGTAAGTTAATGTAACTTACATTGCATGTATGAACAAAAAACATTAATGTAAGTTCCTGTAACTCAATATTACATTCTCTCAATGTAACTATAAGTAGTTCATGCACATGGTAATTATGTAAGTCAAATATTACATAAACAGTGACATAATGTAGTAAGTTATCAAACACATGGTTTTTATGGTAATAATATTAATGACAACTTGTAGTCTTTAATTTTTTTAGAAACATTTTTTAAAGTTTCGGATTATTTTATTGTGTCAGGACAAACCATGTTGTAATTACTAAGTAGTACTAAGTAAGAAAAACGATGATAACTAGAACAATAAAGGTGATGTTAGGATAAGGTGTCTGATAATTCTATAGAAAAAAAGTGAATTAAAGTAATACTATAATATGCTTCTTCCATAATCATGTGACAAAGTATGGTGTATTGAAGAAAGGACATGACAATTCAATAAAGTTAACAATAGATATAACTGCAAAATCATATTAAAAAGTACATCCATCTAGTCCTTGTAAATATAAACCCATTATCAGTGAAATAGATGTAAGTTTATGCAAGTCAAATAATACAAAATCAGGGCAAAAAAATGTGGTTACAAAAAAATTCGGAAGTTTTTATATATGTAGAACTTTGTGTTTAAAAGATGCTAAAACACACGTGTAAAGTAGAACTTTTATGGTAATAATATTAATGACAACTTGTTAACCGATGTGCTACAGTACTACATTATGATTCTGTGTTAAAAATATTATTGACTTAATTGTAGTCTTTAGTTTTTGTGAAACATTTTTTCCAGATCCGACCAGGGGAGAACAACTTAAAATCACCATATACCAATATCAAACACGTTAAATACCTTGCTGATCGAAACCAATATAACGCAGAGGAGAATCATCTGTTAGTATGCCGAAGTTATCAACATCTAGAGGCTCTGGTTGTTCTTCGCGTACAACAGGAGATAATAAATTGGTTGTCTCCTCCAAAGAACAGTTGGTTAATATCAATGGCTGATCACCTCCACCCATTTTTTTTGATCAAACAATAGTAACATATAAGTGAAGAAACCTGCTCATTCAAAAAAAAATGCGGTTGAAGGTGAAGAAATGTATGCGTGTAAAAGAAAGAGATGGTAAACAATAGTAATTTATAAGTGAATGAACCTGCTCTTTCAAAAAAAATGGGATTGAAGGTGAAGAAAAATCTGCGTATGAAAGAAAGAGATGATGGGGAAGATGATAATGGCTTTATGTGTACCAGATGGAGGGGGGTATATTAATCAAAATCAGTAAAAAGCATGGCTCACTAAAGAAACCTGCTCATTCAAAATGAGTATGGTTTATCTGATAAAATATTAAATCAAAATGACATTTATACCCTTCATATATTGATATTGTATTGTACACGTGGCATGCTCTTATTAGTTGGAAAGGGTTATACGGTTAACGCGATAAGGAAGGGTTATGTTTTGATCCACATCCTATATATATATATATATATATATATATATAGGGAATGTATATTTTGAAAACCCACTTGAGTTGAGGAAACTTTGGAACCTTTGAAAAAAACAATGTAAACAAACCTATTTTTTTTTAATTTTTTTATAGTTTTGTAACATCATTAGGGTCATTTTTATAAAAAAAAAACAAAAAAGCACCAATAAATATTTTTTAAAAAAAATAATTTGTCCACGATGTAACACAGACGTAACAAAGATGTACAGATCAACGGCGACCTGTACAGCTATGTTACTGCCTTGTTACGTCTGTGTTACATCGTGGATAAATTATTTTTTTTAAAAAAAAATTGTCGGCGCTTTTTTTGTTTTTTTTATAAAAATGACCCTAGTGATGTTACAAAACTATAAAAAAAATAAAAAAAATTAGGTTTGTTTACATTGTTTTTTTCAAAGATTCCAAAGTTTCCTCAACTCAAGTGGGTTTCCAAAATAAATATTCCCTATATATATATATATATATATAAGAAAGGGTTCTAATGCTAACCTTAGGATAGAGCAATAACCCATTAACCTCACCATATTTAATGATCAAATTACAAGATGCTTATCTAATGGTTGATTTTAAACTATAACATAATAATGTAATTGATTTGAAAGAAAAGGGAATAAGGGTATTAATGTAATTTCCTATATTAAATACTTTACTCCATCTTTTTTTATACATCCATAACTGTTTTATACTATAATATTTCTTTATAAAAATTGCACCATTTTACTCATCTTTTTTTCTTTTTAATTCCTTTATAGTCTTGACTAGGTTTTTTTTTTAATTTTTTCGGATGTTCGTATTTACACCAATGTAACAAGTATAAACTAACAAATTATTTGTAAAGAGTTGTAACGAATTTGGGTTTATATTGTTGTATAATAAATAGGGGTTAAGTTTAAGAGTGTAAACGAGCTAAGCCGATCCTGAGCTCGTTAATTACGTTATATTTTTGACTAGATTTGTTATTTTTTCCGGATGCTCGTTAATTACGTTATATTCTTGATTTTGTAACGAATTTTGGTTTTTAAAAGTACTAAAATGTATTTACAATCTTGTAAATATAATTTTTAAAGTATGAAAATGTATTTACAATCTTATATATATAACGAATTTTGGTTTTATCAACAAAATGTTATAGTATTTTTTTTAAGTATTAAAACGTACTACAAAGTGCTGGTTTTGTAAAAAGTGTAAAAAACAAAGTGCTATTATACTATTATCAAAGTGCTACACTTGTTATATACCAAGGTAAGCGAACAAATAGTAATGCGAGATCATAAACACATGAATTTTGTCATTTGTTTTTTGTAAATATTTTTATATGCAGACCGTTGAAGACGGAATTGATGAAGGAGAAGAGCCATTGGAGCCGATAATTTTTGAAGATGTGAGTGATGATAAAGATCAGTCCGAGGAAGATGGTGACACCATGAAAACTGATGTAGATGACAATGAAGAACACGAAACAGTCAGTAATGTTAGTGATGATGACAATGAAGGAATTGATGACATGGTTGACTATTAGTATCGAGTCAAAGGGTTTGACTTTTAACTTGATTTTAGTCACCTTTGTGACACTTATGTTTAAGGATTTCGTCATTAACAAACGAAAGCACATTTCATTGTTTATTGAAATCCACGTTAATTTAGCGATTGTAATTATTACAGATTGAAAGTATGCGAGAAATGGTGAACGTGGGAGAAAACCGTGGGCAAAACGGAGTTCCGGATTCTCCGGAGTCGCAAAACGAAGAAAAGTACAAAAATATCAAAATCAGGGACACTAGGCGGGATGCTAGGTGGGACGCCTAGCCCCAGCCACTCACTCTTGGCGTTACGCGCGGATGGGAAAAAAATATATGAGATCTTGTGGTTCCGCGTGCTACGCCCCGTGCCAATCACCCACGCGGGGCGATGCGCCTGGCTTATGGCGGTTTGGCAGATCAGATCAAAACATCAGATATCATGCAAATGAATACAATTTCATTATCTCAAACATGCTCCATCTTCCAGGCGAAAATCAGTAAATTTCATCATCCAAATTCAAGTTTAAAACCATCAAATCATATATTTGAAGCCAGGGAACGTATATACAAGCTCTGATCGTTGTTCTACAGCTAAAAATCCGTCTGATAAGGTAACGGTTTGTTTTAACCTTCTAGTTTGATAATGGTTGATTAGATCTTGTTTTTGAACATAATGGTATAGTTAGGGTTGTTGATTATTGCCTAGATGATGGCTAGGAATGATTATAAACGAAGAACTTGATGTGTTAACGGGTAAATCTTTGTTTTGATCCGTTGTAATGCCTGGTTTTCATAAAACTATAACAATGGTTATAATGGTTTAAACCATTTGATTGTGACAATGATATGATTAGTTTGATTAATCTTTGAATTGCAAGGTTAAATCCAAGTGTTTCAAACTAATCACAATCACTAACATACTCATTGGAATGATTATCTGATGTTTATGATAACAGTTAGATTAGTACGTTAAACATGGTTATTAAACCTATTCCAATGTCACATTATGATATTTCATGATATTTGGGTACTCAGTAACAAAGATTGATCATTCCTAAGCCATAAATTCATCTAGAAACTGTTTCAGCACTATAATCAACAACAGTACTTAAATGGTTGATCTGAGATTATTCTGATTAATCCAACGTGTCATCAACTTTGTATTAGGAACCTAACTCGTTATAGGTTCATGCATTATCATACATTGTATGAAATGATATTAAATTAATTAATTAAAAACCTAATATCGGTTTGATGGCTTACAAGGAAATGTCATTGACATTGAACGTTCAGAAAGATCTAATCAGTAAGTTAAAAACATAAATAACTTATTGAACATAAACTAATGCAAAATTTAGCTACCAGTATTATTATGCGTGTGATTTCACTACTCTTGTGACTTCAGGTGAGTTTCGTACAACCCTTTTTCTTTATAATGTTTTATAAACACCGGGGTATTACTGTGGAACTTTTATTGATCATATGATATATATCACTGTTATGTGTGTGATTACATGTGCTTTGTTGAGAACCTGTGGATTTCATGGGATTTTGCCTTTAGAACAGAACTCAATCACAGAACTTAAAAGTCCTCATTCCTTGAACTGTATCTAGTGAACCTATGTGGGGCCAAACGGGGAACAATGATAGTACTATGGGCTGACAACCCATTCGCTGGGAGGTTTGCTTTTCCCCTTGTGTAAATGTTTGTTACCAGTTTTCCAGAACTTCTTAATGTAGTGATAGACATTAAGACAATGAGGCATTAAGATGTTACCAACGGGTAGTATCTTATAGAACGAGAACGGAGTAGTCATAAATGAATTAGATACGGGTCTCATGGTTATCTTGAACTGTATATCTATTGAACATTTAAATATCATATCATACTGTTGAACTTGAACTTTACGAACTCACCAGCTTTGTGCTGATCTTTCAAACTTAAACATTTTTGCAGGTAGACAGTGACAACGAGTGAGATTACACTGCAGGCACTTGAATTAAATAAGTTAGTTTGTGAAATAAAGTTAATTGTAAACTGTAAGTGTGATTGTAATGACGAAACCTTGTAATGTATTTAATTTAAGTTAATCTGTGTGTTGTGATACCGGATCAAGTAAGTCACACCTCAAATCTGAGACATCACCACTATGCTTCCACAACATTCTCAGTGACATCATCAACAGGTGACGAGAGGTGGGGGTGTGACAACCTTTGATATACCTTTTCATGCATAGATATAAAATGGAATCTAAGTTGACGGTGAGGTTAATGCACAAAATGAAAGTTTTGTAAAAAGTGTAAAAAACAAAGTGCTGTTATAAATAATAAAATACTATTATAATATTAACATAGTGCTATTATAATATTTAACGGTTCCCTGTTAATAATAACACTTTGTTTTTTATAATCGCCAGTGACGGAACTAGGATTCTAAATCCGGGGGGTCACAACTTAAAATTTTTATATTCATCGATGTGAATTAATAGATGAAATACAAAGAAATAACAGTAATCAACATAAAATTTTATTTATAATATAGTGAAATTAAAATTACATTGCATCTTGATCACGGACCAAAATGGGTGTTAAATAGCAAGACAGTATCTAAAAGTGGCTGTAAAAAAAATTAAATCAATAGAGTACAAATGATAGAAAAAGTAATATTATATCAAAAAGTATTTGATGGATATTGGCCTATTAAATAATATTGACCCAACGTTCAGGTCATCTTCTTCATTTCTCTTCTAAATTTTACACTGTCACTGGTGGCTTACAGCAATCGACAACCAGCAAGAAAAACATAAAAGTTGCAACTACTCTCTTCGTTTTTATTTTAGACTCTATGGATACAATCTAAAGGGGTCAAAACACAAGAACGCTTCTTCCATCGAGAGCTCAGACTCACCGAGTGACACACAGTTTTGCTGGCCGGAGGATCAGTGGACCCCCTTGACCCTCTTGTAGTTCCGCCCCTGTCCACAAATATAAATGCTAAAAGCGCAACTTTCTATAAATGCGTATTCGTTTAAGAAACCCAAAATCTGAAATCTAAATCGTATCCGAAACTGAAAAACAATTCAAATTCTTATTTGGATATTTGGATGGTTTCATATCGAAAACCAATTTTTATTTTGAACATATTCTATATGCAAAATATTTCTTTTTTGAATAGGATATCTAAATTAAATTGAATAAAACATGTTTATTCGAATAAAAAAATTTTTATTTAGGAGAAACGTATTATCTTATTCAAGACGAATCGAATTTCAGATCCAATTAAGGCCCTGTTTGAGATTGTTTATTTAACCTCAAAAGGATTTTTTTTTGTTAAAAGTGCGTATTAACTTATGACGTTTTGAAATGAAGTTTTAAAAAATGTGTTTAAATTAGCTTTTCTAAAATGAATTTTTAAAATGACCAAAAAAGACATTTTTTTATTGACATTTTTTTAAGGTTATTGGGTAAATGATAAAGAGTAAGGTAGATTTGTAATTTAGTGTTAATAAGTTATAAGTCATTTTGAAAAGTTAAAATTTTTATCTTATGAAAAACAACTTATTACCTTTTTACAAAAAATCATTTTCAAAAGTCCTTTAAATTTGACAAACAAGTTATTAGTTTTTGAAAACGCCAATAAATAAATTAATGTTATTTTTAAATGAAATTACAACCAAAGCCTAAAAATTCAATTTTAAATGAACAAATGTTACCAGACTCTTTCTCTTGTTAGAAGACAAATAGATTTAGTAAACGCCGGGTCACCTTATGTTTCTAAGATGATTCTAAATTTCTAATCCTTTCCTTGAATCATCGCCCGATGTCCATCCGCTTGCTGTTCCTACGTAACCCCAATTACCACCACCGTCTACCAAATTACAGCCGCTGTCCGTCCAGATCTATTGCACCGCCACTAGCAACACCAGTTACTGCCGGCCGGCCGGCCGGTGTTGAGATCCACCGACGTCATTCATTGTCCGCTAACCTGATTCAACCCGGTTGACCATGAATCATAGCCCTAATCCTCAAATTTGTGGTCATTCATATTCATTTTCACTTTCAAATCGTCAATAACAATAATAGTTATGTCATTTGCTACCGGCGATGGCAAGAAATCAGAACCATCCAATTCGTCGTCTTCCATACAACGGTTATGCCGTCACTTTGAATTTTCTGATATTTTGATTGCAACAGAAAACTTTGACGAATCATTAGTGATCGGAAGCGGAGGTTTTGGGAAAGTCTACAAAGGTAACGTAACCATTGGAACAAATCGTGTTGTTGCTGCAATTAAACGTTTGGATTCTATGTCTAATCAAGGGGCAGCCGAGTTCTGGGCGGAAGTTGAAATGCTTTCGTTGTTGCGACACTGTAATCTTGTGTCTTTGATTGGTTACTGTAATTATGAACAAGAAATGATACTTGTATACGAATATATGCCCAACAAAACACTAAATGATCATCTACATGAACTCCGTACCCCTCTTTCTTGGCTTCAAAGACTCAACATATGCATAGGTGCAGGTCGTGGGTTACACTATCTGCACACTGGCACTGGGATTGCAACTGGTGTTATACATCGCGATGTCAAGAGCTCTAATATATTGTTACACGAAAGTTGGGCGGCTAAGATTTCAGACTTTGGGTTGTCAAAAATAGGCCCTACAAACCAACCATCTACATATGTCAATACCCATATTAAAGGCACTTTTGGGTATTTGGATCCTAATTATTATACAACTGGTAAGCTGACAAGGAAGTCTGATGTGTATGCTTTTGGGGTGGTGTTGTTGGAAGTGTTGTGTCGGAAGCGTGCGGTTGATAAAAGCCTTGATGAGGAGCAATGGGGTTTAGTAGCATGGGTTCAAGATTCTATCAAAGAGGGGAATTTAAAGAGTATAATTGATTCAGATATAAGGGGTGAAATATCTCCAAAATGTTTGAAGGAGTATGTTAAACTTACGGAGAGGTGTTTGCACAATGGCCCAAAACACAGACCTAACATGGCTGAGATTCTATTTAGTCTTGAGTCTGTGATGGTCATACAAGAGAAATTCAATAATTCATTGCAATCTGCAAGCAGAACACTATTTGGTAGAATGGTTAATTTGTTTCCCTTCTCCTCAAATCTAGAAAACTCTGGTACTTCCGACTCTTTTTCTATTTTAATCGTTGGGTGGTCACTCATTAGCGTATTACATGTAGTAAGGACACGAATTCTAGGGTTCTTTTGCAATGAGATGCTTGATTGAGATGTTTTAGAGGCCATAGTTCTTTTTATTGTTCTAAACTGTACATAATTGTCTAAGGGGCTGTTTGTTTGGATCTAAATGGGTCTGAATCTGAATGGTTCAGATTCAGGCCGTTTGTTTCGTGATAAAAAAACACATCTGAGTCTGAGCCAACATCTGAATTAACGTCTGAATCATTCAGACATGAGGAGGAGTCTGAATGATAAAAATACTGGGAAGGGCAACACTACTGGGTCTGTATCCTTCCTATACCTGCCAACTTCCAATCAAGAGAACTGGTCAGCCACCGCAACTCCACCAGTCCACCTACGTTGCACCACCACCGTCACGCCACCACCGCCGAGCCACCACTCCCGCGCCCGCCGCCGTCTGGTCCGCGTTAGATGGGACCTGTAGTTCCGTAGTGAATAAGTATGAATCCAAGCGCTGGTGAAACATACGCCCTATGGGGGTAGGATACGGCACCGAAGTCGTGACGTCACGATGGTTCGAACATCGACGACATGGGGTTCAAACGTCTGCGATTGATCGAACATATGCGATGGTTGTGGTTCATTTAGGGGTTCGAGTGGGACGTCTGTGTACCTTGATTTGCGACGAAGGGAGCGGCGGTGATAGGGAGCTTCTGGATTGGCGACGAACGGGGCGGCGACGAAGGGGAGCTTTCGGATGGGTACCTTGATTTTCCATGATAGGGATGGCGACGAAGTGGCGGAGATGACGGGGAGCCTCCAGCTGATGCCTTGATTTGGAGCTCCGGTTGATGCCTTGATGAGCCTCTGACTGGGAATTGATGAAGATCGATGTGGACGGGATGGGTGGGGGGTAGATGCTAGGGTTTTGAAAAGAATAACAAAGTATTTTTTTTTATTTTTTTTATTTTGATTCAGACGTGGAACCAAACAGTCTTAACTGATTCAACACTTAATGGTTCAGACCCTCTTAACCATTCAGACATTTTAACCATTCAGTACTTAATAATTCAGACCCAACCAAACGGTCCCTAAGTCAAAACTATTGAGTGTAGTAACTGAATTTTCATATTGTATTATCTTTGGTTTCATGCTATTTGTTAGAAGATATCATCACTTATGTTAAAACTATGTGATAGGTCTTGCCACTTAGGAGGATGTATGATAGAACAGACACCATATTACCTGAAGTCTTGTATTTAATTATGACTTGTAGTTATCCTTCGAATTGATTCATAACTTGAATTACATAATGAAGCGTAAGAATCTTCACAATAATTCATATTTGTCGTTTTAGTAGCCTTTTCTTTGGAAAGCTTAAACTTACACTTTCTCTGTTTGTATTCATCTATTTTTAGTCCAAGGTGATATAAAGTTACCAACCAATAGTAAGGACAACAATATGATTCCACATATGAAAGAAAAGTTATCAACCAATAGTAAGGACAGCAATATGATTCCACGTATGAAAGAAAAGTTGTCAACCAATAGTAAGGACAACAGTATGATTCCACATATGAAAGAAGAGTTATCAACCAATAGTAAGGACAACAATATGATTCCACATATGAAAGAAGAGTTATCAACCAATAGTAAGGACAACAATATGATTCCACATATGAAAGAAGAGTTATCAACCAACAGTAAGGACAACAATATGATTCCACATATGAAAGAAAAGTTATCAACCAATAGTAAGGACAACAATATGATTCCACATATGAAAGAAGTTCCTGCTCATTTCCCAAGTCAAAGACCATTCTTGAAAGAATTTAGGTTTTCAGATTTACGAAAAGCTACAGGTTGTTTTACTCGAGATTTACTATTGGGTAACACGTATTCCGGAAAGGTGTTCTTAGGTTGGGTTGTGGAGAACACATTAGCCCCTTCAAAACCAGGTGTTGGAATGGCTGTTGCTGTTAAAAGGCTCGACATAGAAATTGCTCAAGGAGCTGCTAAATGGCAAGTAAGTATCACCAAATGCGCATTAGGTCATAAATTTGAATTTTGACGGAAGAATGGAATGAAATTAAGATAACTCAATTAACATTATTGATGTATCATGAGTCTTACGTAGCTAACTAATCTCTAGTGTTGTAAAAGTCGCAAGGTGCTAGTTGAGCGGTAGGGCAAAGACTAGGGATTAATCGGAATTATTCGGATGAAATTTTTATATGTAATTTTTCAAAATTATGAGTATATATAACCAAATTTTGTACATAATTTTTATAAAAATGTTCAATTTTATATATATAAAACTCACCAGAATTTCATGTTATTGCCGGAAAACTCATAAGCTGGAATTTTTGCCAGAATTTGAGAAGTCACCGTAATATTCGTCGGAATTTTTTTCAAAATTATATGTATATATAACCAAGCTCAATTCTCAGCTCGTTTACAAAAGAATCGGGTGAATGATTGCAACTTCTTGATGAAAAAAATGTCAGCTTCCTTGTTGCCCTATATAATTCATTGGTCATCATCAGTGAATCGAATATATACACATACATTCATGCGTTGGTTTGTATTGTACACTGAATAGAAAACAGTTTAGTATCCTTATGGTTGTTTTGATCATTACATATAATTTGTGTGTGTGTTTGATTCAATTGCTATGAATAATGTGAGTGATTTTATGATCCTGGGAAGGTCAATATGCAACAGTTTGTTGGCTGCATTTTCCAGCTAATGTTAATGCCTACTATCATACAACTATCATGCAAACTTTATTAAATTTTGTGACAGGAGACCTATTTAGATTATGGCAATTAGACGAGTGAGCGCCAAACACATGTAAAACCATTATGATTCAGCAGCCTAGGAATCTCTTTGATAGAACATTACCATATGTTTTGTTTTATGGATCTTTTTGCTAAATATATCTACAAAATTTGTGAGTCCAGGCAGAGATGAACTTCTTAGGACATATGGATCATCCTAATATCATTAGACTCTTGGGTTACTGCAGAGATGAACTTGAGCACTTGCTTGTTTATGAGTACATGCCGAACAAAAGTTTTGATCGCTTTTTATTTGCAGGTAAACCATACTAGGATCTCTCTAAAACCATTATTTGCTTATTTGCCATGTAAGATGAAATCTTTTCACATGCGCCAGATATCGCGGAACCACTTTCATGGGGAACACGACTTTTGATAATGATAGGAGTTGCCCGTGGACTCACGTATTTGCATTCAAAAAATATAATACATCGTGATTTAAAACCTTCTCATATACTACTGGATGAAGTACGTACCCTTAAGCTTTTTATAATTGATGGGGGTGATCAAACCACCTTAAATTTTGCTTTTGTGCCCATCAAATCGGTTAACTACTTAATTTTACTCTTTCTTATTCCAGGACTTTAATGCAAAACTAGGGGTTTTTGGATTGGTGAGATTTGGCTCTGAAACAGGGGAAACACATGTTAGTACTAGGGTTATGGGAACGTACGGTTATATGGCCCCAGAGTACCTTGCGACAGGTGTGTTACTATCTATCTAATGAAGTGAATTAATCGATAAGGATGTGCATTTTAAGATCAAGATAAAAAGCTAACATTGTGCTTGCCACCTTTTGTCTAAAATTCGTGTTTTTACAGATTGTAATTTTGCAAAGGTCAATGCCTCCATTTTTGAAACCTATGTGTCAAACATAGTGTTATATAAACTTTAAACAGTCAACACTCTTTAATTTTACAGGTAATTTGACCGCAAAGTGTGACATCTACGGCTTGGGAGTGGTGTTGTTGGTAAGTATAACAGGCCGAAAGGCATTGGATTTACAAGGCCCTGAAGAGGAGGTGATCTTGGTGAAATGGGCCACTAGTGTTGGATCAAATATAAAGAAAATAATGGATCCACGTCTTGAAGGCAAGTACCCCCTACATGGTGCTTCGGAATACTTGGCAGTTGCTTTAAGATGCGTTGCTGACAACCCCAAGCATAGGCCTTCTGGTCAAGAAGTTTTGGAGAGGTTGGAACAAATAAATGCAAAACAAAATAAATAAATAAATAAATAAATAAATAAATAAATAAAAGAGCTATGATCTACAGGTAATGGAAGAAAAAAACAGAGACAAATCGCTACTACGCGAGTTATTGTTTATTTGTATTATTAATCGTTTCCAAGTAGCTTGGCAAACGAAACTACATATGATGTTCTGCGTAATAATTAAAACGGATGCACTTAAATATGCATATAAATTCTCTTTTGTAGCATAACTCATAACTCAACCATAGCTAACAATTTCTCATAGTTTGTATCTAATCTATTGTATCTTCAATGGAACAAATATCATCAAAAGAACGAATTACTAAATGAAGCATCATGTATTATATAACTTTCAAGTTTAATATACTAGATATAAACACCAACACCAATAATCTACATTTGTATCCTTGTAACCTATCTTTTGCTAGTTTTAGTCGTAACACTAAAACAATCAAACAAACAAACTTACCAAGTATATTCTCGCTTTTCAATAGGGACTGAAGGGAATGATGGACATAAACCTTACCCATATCCCAGTTGGGATATATAGAGAGGCTACGCCGAATGAGTCTCCGGCTCATAGTTATTGTCTGAATTTAATCATCCCAACACTTTTAATGTTATTTTCACATAATAAGTAAAATATTGTTAAAATTAGTGCAATTTTACTTTGGTCCCTTGAAGGCTCACACACATATACATTATATGCGTGCACCGCAATTGGGGTCCCTTTTAGTTGTAACACCGTCTAACAAAACTCGAAGGATAAATGAGAAATGACAATTTAGCCCCCTATACTAATGGACATAGACTACATAGTCCCTATCGACACTAACTATTATTGTTACTTTTGGATCAGGTTATGTAATCTACCCAACACTTTCACAAGATATCTTCTACTGAGTTTGATAGATTCGGAAATTCTATCGACTCAACTCAGACACACTTACAACACATATTGAGATACACAAGAAGAATTTGAATTCAAGGTTAAAGTATATTTCATTCACATGTAAAGCATACAAGTCTTTAAGATTAAGCACAAGCACACATACTTTGCTAAGTTACAAGTGAACGTATTTATACTAAAATCTACAGTTGTATCCTCGTAAGAATACAAGGCTGGACAAAATACTGGAAACTATCTAATGCAAAAGCTACTATACTGTTATGGCTTGACAGGCCAAGCCATATCAATTATAATTAATACAAATAACTTCATTAAGTTTTACATTAAATACCTAAACTACAAAGGGCATTAATGTAGAGGTATCTCTGTAAGTCTAACATATCTACTTTGTTGCTGACTATAATTGGAATGTCTTCTATGTTGGTCTTGACGATAGAAAGCATCTTTGAATTTTTCTTTAAGTGTACTTGATCATGTAAGAAAGAAGTCTTCGAAAGCTTTTGTTTTTGGAAGTTGAGCTTTTGTGTTCGGAAGCTTCAGCTTTATTCAGTAGCTCTTGTTTTGTTTCCGATGATTTGGGCTTTGATTTGAATCGTTGATTTCCTTCCGCTTGTCTTCTTCCAAAGTAGAAGGATTTCTTGTTTTCTTTCTTATCGGAAGAAGTTCTGAGTTTTGCTTCCGATGACATTTTTACTTCGGAAGAGTTCCTGTTCTTTCTTTTCATATTATTAGAAGTAGAGGCTTTTGAAGGTTTCTTTGATTCTTGCTTGACCTTTTTCTTTCAACCAGATTGTTGGCCTTCCAAAGAATGAGATGAATTGCTCCATCTTAACTTGACATTTCTTTCCCTGCATGGTTGTGAGTTTCTTATGCTTCTTGGATTAAAGAAGCAATCAGCAGCATAATGGCCAGTGTCTCCACAAACTAGACACATGGTTTGATATCTTGAGGGTTTTTGAGAGTTCCTTTTTGGTGATGATTCTGAGCTATGATTTTCTGATATGAACTGATTGGATTTTGACTTGAATGTACCAACATGACATATGTTGGAGTGGTTTGCCTAATTTCTTGGTTTACAAGCATTTCTGTTTCCTGATTTTGCCCTATGTGACTTGCCATATGGACAAGTTACGTAGTCACTTGAGGATGTACTTCCCGTTTATACATAGTTGGCTTTAACAAAAATTGATTTGTTTTTCTTGTTCCTTTTCTTTTTGTTTTAGAACTGATTTTAATTGTTAAAAAAAAAAACAGTTGTATCATCCTAAGATGAGCAATTTGATTGAGTAGGGAAAACATCAGATGAGTCATTTTCTTTGCTACCTTATGTATGTCCAAAACTTCATCATACATAAGACTTGTTTTAGGTTTACAGTAAACCTCTACATTTGGAGTATATGCAGATGGAGATTCCATTTGATTATATCCCACCCCATCACCTTTCTTTCTTATCAACTCAGGTATCTCAGGCATTTTAACAAGTTTTCAAACTTCTCTCCTTGACTGAGAAATCTGTCTTTGTAGGATTCAACCAATACAAGTTCTGTCTTAGTAGTTATTAGTCTTTCTAAAAGATTGTTTATTTGACACTGTTTGTTAGTGTATTCATGTTTTAGACTTGAAATTGTCTTTTCCAGTTCTTCAATCGTTTCTTTATAGTTTCTTTTAGCTTCAACAAAATTTGCTTTGACAACTTGTATTGACTCAAGTTCCTCACAAACTTGAACATTGAACCATTTGTAAGAATTTATTTTTTCAAGACATTCAGGGGTGCACATATCATCTATTACCTTGAAAGTAGAGCTGGAGTCATTTGCCATGAGTGCATTGTTTAAGGTAGATTCTTCCTCAGCTTGAAAGCTCCTATCATAGAAGTCATGTTGTTTTGAAATGTTTGCATTGTTGGACTGATTTGTTGCTTTAGATGCTTGGTTGTTTGGTTGAGCTGAAGTTGATGGGTGAGAATTTGGAGACTTGCATTCTCTAGCAAAATGGCCCAGTTGCTAACAATTGTAGCATTTGATACCAAAGATCAATGATCCAATAAATCTGAATAGTTATCGCCCCCATAAATTTGATAGGTTACATTTATAAGACAATAGCAAAGATCTTAGCGAATAAGCTAAAGAAAGTGATTGGCTCGGTGGTTAGTAATGTGCAAACAACCTATGTCTCGAGTAGATTTATTTTGGATGGTTTCCTTCTTCTAAATGAAATGTATGCACACTTAAAGGTGTGACAATCCGGTATTTTCGAATTAACCTCGTTAACCGAAAGTAACGAAATCACAAAAGATTCGCTGGACACTAGATTGGAAATAGAAGATAGGCCCAATTGTATCTTATGAGGCCCAATTGAATAGAAGCAGGCCCAATTGTATTTTATGAGGCCCAAATGGATTAACCTAGCCTATAATAGTTCAATTGAACAATTAGTGACAATCCGGCATTTCCGATTAACTCCAGGATTAATCGAAATGATATGTTATTGATCAAGAATAGTCTATAAGGGTTAAGATTAATCAAAAATCAAGTTCTAAGTGTTTTAATTTCAAGGATTAGTATACAAATAGTGATAATAGTCGATTTTGACTCCTAAAAGTCAAAATTCGTTTATAAAAATATTAGGAAATTCGAAATTTGGGTCATTACACTGAAATTGATTGAATAAACCTTTCAATCAACACATATTAATGATCTTTAACAGTGATCATACGTTACTGAGTGGTTTAATAATCGAATTTAAATCATTTGGCATCCAAGAGTCGTAACCGCCCCTAACTAGCATCAAATTTGTATAACCTGAATGTAATGCTCACAATTGCATATTCCTAAACACCAATCGGTACATTCAGAGAGTATTACAAGCGACAATTCGACCCCAAGGTGTTCGAACAGAAGAATTTGATCCGGGGGTGGCCGAACTCAAAGCACGAAGTCGATTTCTTTCAAGTAATCATCAAAACAAGTAAGTGATTGTTTCTACACACCCTAAACATGCCGATTAAACATAGCCCCATAACAATTCGTGGTTCTAGTATCGGATTGATTGAATTCTATTATTAGGGTTCATAGCATAAACGGGTTTGGGGGTTATTGCTCAAAAGATTTTAAAAACCAAATCGAATATCATGGAAAGTTTCGTGATGTTCTGTTCATCGAAAACCATATGTTAATTTCGGTTTGTAACATCGACTCATATGGATTCTATTTCTAGGGCTTGTAATGAAAAACAAGTTGGGGGTTTCGTATCAAACAGGTTTAAAAATCAAATTGATTGCTATCCTAAGTTTCTGAAAGCTCCGATTAACAAGATTCCTCTGTTAATTTCTGGTCTTAACATCGAATTGTATAAAATTCGTAGTTAGGGTTTTCGGTTAAGAACGAATTGGGGTTTGTAACTCGAATGTGTTTGGTAATCTAATTAATTAGCACAAAAAGGATCGAAATGCTATTCTTAAGGAAAAACTTATGTCAATTGCTTCAAACAAACACGAATTTTAGGATTTTGGTTGTTAGGGTTCTAAGGACAAAACCGTTTGGGGTTTTTAGAACTATTGAACTTGTTTCTCGAATTAGTTGATACAGAACAGTTGGGAATCTCAGTAATAATGAAAACGCTATGAAACTTTGATTCTTAAGCATCGAATTTAACAAGATTAGATGATAAGTTGGGGATTCACGTTCGAAAACATTGAATGTTATGAAATTGGAACTTTAGGATGATGATTTAGCAAATTAAGGACATGATTGAGCTCACCTAGACCATTAGAACTGTAACCCTATGTTTACAGATTCGATTGGGTTCGGATTGGGACCCAATTTGGGCTTAATGGTTCGGTTTGAGAAAACCAAGGGGATCCGATCCATTGTAGATTAAAACAAATTAAAGTGGATGTTGTTAATGAAATTGGGCGCAGATCAGATGGTTGGGTGTTTGTGTATTGTGTAGTAGGTCGCGGGTTCGAGCCTGATGGCCTACGGTTTTTCACAAAAGCACAATTTTAATGTTTTAATCATATCTCATTCGTTTTAACTCCGATTCGACTCGTTCGAATTGCGTTAGAACCAGAATTCTATCCCGAACACATTTGAATAATAAAATTCACATTTTTGATCGAAAACGTAATCGCGTATAATTACGTTTATTTAAATAAAATCGTATACGGCCATATGATTTTATTTAAATGATTTCAAAGGTACGCGTACATATGAATGTACATTTCTAACACTCTAACATACGTGTGTTGACACGTATGTGATTCCAAGCACAAAACGATATTCCGAATAACACTAGGTTATTGTTAAAACACAGGTTCTTCGTAGGAGGACTCTTTGCACGCGTTTAAGTGTGTTTGATCATTCTGCAACAATCAAAGGTGCGTACACGGACCCTTTCTTATTTTAAACTGTTTTGGGGGAGAAAACATGTGCAACAAACATTTTTAGATACATATCACTTGCATGAGTTAGCTGTTTACATTAAGTGCAAACATAGCATTACAAAGCCTAACACTTCGAACCGTTTAGTTTGCCGTAGCGCAAAGCGTGGTAGTTGGAGATAGATCTATTGGGTTTGACAAACCTCACTTGGTAGATGGGATCTACGCAGGTGTTTGACTGACCAAACACACATTACTATTGTTTGTGCTAGACAATAGTGGCAAGGAAAAAACATGCTATAGCATGGCAATCGTCAGCTTCGGTGTCGACCACTTATGTAAATAGTACAAATGACTAGCTATCATGACTATGTATGTGTGATTATGTTATCTGCAAACTTTGTATTCAAACTATGGTTTCAACATTTGTGAATGCTTAAACCTGTTTATGCATCAACCTTTGTGTTGACTTGATTTACATGTTTTCTCAGGACGCTAAGGTGCACAAGAAAGCAGGCATGGACTAGGAGATCGAGTCGCATGCATGTCTTTACATTATAGTTATTTGGATTTGAACATTTGAAAACTTTGCATTGTAATTTACATTTTACAACTGTTATTGTTTTAAAACGCTTCCGCAAACTTTGAAAACTTTGATGTTACAGTTTTAGACCAAAGTATATTTTGAAATACATATAGAGGTCTTCGTTATGTCTAATGATCTGAGATCCTGGTTTGTCACGTTCCCAAATGGTATGATTCCGTTAGTTGAAAATTGGGGGTGTGACAGATTGGTATCAGAGACATTGGTTATAGCGAACTAGGTTTGCATTTGTAGACTTAGACTATAACTGTTAGACATTAGACACGCATACTTACACATATCACTTAGAAATTACATATGGCATTATGTAATAGACTTGCTTACACATTCCATGGCACTGCACTTACATATGGTATTATGTAACATGCATGACATCTTCATCATCAGCACCATATATATATATTGATGATTCCGAGGATGAGGAGCCGATAGTTCCAGCACCACCATCATCACCAGCACCATCTATCCCATCTCCTCCACCATCTGAGAGAGATGATTCAGACCCGGAGGAGGATCCGGAGGAGGACCCAGCTGAGGGTACTCAGGAGATTCCTGCTGAGGGACCTTCTACTCATCCACCACCTGTATTGGATGTTCCTGAGCCTAAGAGGCAACGGACTGACTCTGAGGAGATTGCTAAACTACGGGAGGACTTGTACTGGGCAAATGATAGGATTGAGTACAATGTTCGGGAACTCTGGGATGCGAACGAAAGACAAGATAACCTTGCCCACCTGGTTAATGATATGCGAGATGAGATCATCCATTTGACTGGTCGTCTTGAAGCTTCTGAGAACCGAGCTGAGATTCTGGAAGGCAGACTTGTAGCCTTGGAGGATTTAGTGGTCTCGGAGAATGAAGAGGAGGATGAAGAGGATGAAGAGGAGGAAGGGGAGGAAACAACACCCTCTGTTGATTCTGATTCTGATCCTGAATCCACTATCGATGATCCAGAGGACTGATTTAGTTAAACTTATTAGGGGCGGGTTGTGTCCCTACATTAGATGTTTGGAAAATTTATGTTTGGATTTCAAAAGTATTGTACTCAAACCAGATTATTATCTATTGAAAATTTCTACTTATTGCCAATAGTTGTGTTGATTTATACATTACATGTTGTGTTTGTTGTATTATTTACACATGTCACATTGGACTTGGATAACGCTCTAACACTTCTTTTAACTAGGAAGATAATGGCCGACGAGAACATTCACATGACAGTTGCTGAGCTCAACGAGCTGATCAATAACAGAGTCGCGGAGGCAATCGCGAATTACGCTCAGACACACACTACAGGGCCACATGGTCCAGCTGGGGGACTGGTGAACCCACAGGTGTGCACGTTCAAGATGTTCTTGGACTGTAAGCCACATAACTTCAAAGGATCGGAGGGGGCCATTGGACTCCTTCGATGGATTGAGAAGGCTGAATCAGTGTTTGAGATGTGCAACTGCCCTGACGAGAGTAAAGTAAAGTATGCTACGGGAAGATTGGAGGGTCCAGCATTGACTTGGTGGAACTCGAATGTTCAGACTCTGGGACTAGGTGAGGCCAATGCCTTAACCTGGAATGGTTTTAAGACTTTACTGCAGGAGGAGTTTGTCCTCGCAGTGAGATGCAGAAATTAGAGGAGGAGTATTGGCATCTCAAGATGGAGGGGTCAAACATCGAGGAGTACACGACTCGATCACACGAACTGGCCAGACTTTTACCTCATATGGCTACTCCAGCTAGTAAGTGGATAGAGAGGTACATCGGGGGATTGGTGCCTCAGATCCAAGGATTGGTTACTTCTGCAAATCCTACAACAATTCAACAAGCTGTTCGACTAGCGCACCAACTGACTGATCAGGCAGTGTTACAGGGGACTCTGCCTAAACGAACATCAGCTACTAAGGTGGGAGACCACAAGAGGAAGTGGGAAAGCAGCAACACCAAGAACTATAACCAACAACCGTTTCAACAGAATAGAAGGCAGGATTCACACAAGTCTTATCACAACTCGAATAGTGGTCAGCAATCATCATCATCAGGGGGTTATATTGGTAAACATCCAAAGTGCAACAGGTGTGGATTTCATCATGTGGGAAATCAGTGTGATAAGGTTAAGTGCCAACGGTGTGGTAAAGTTGGACATGCAGCTAAGGATTGCCGCGGAGAGCTGCAAAACAATCACAACAATCAAAATAACAATCAGAACAACGCACCGAAGGGTTGTTTTGAGTGTGGTAAGATGGGGCACTTTAAGAAGGATTGCCCACAACTCAAGAATGGCGGGGATAACAATGCAAATGGCAACGGCAACAGCAATGGCACCAATAACAACAACAACAATAACAACAACAATGGTGCTAGGGGCAGGGCGTTTGTGATTGGAGGACGTCAAGCACGGGAGGATCGCAACATTGTTACCGGTACATTCCTCTTAAATAATCACTATGCCTCTATGTTATTTGACACTGGTGCCGACCGGAGTTTTGTATCTACTTCACTTGCTAAGTTGCTAAATGTTAGTCCCACTGCCTTAGATAGTCCATACACTGTAGAATTAGTTGATGGCAAGTTAATTGTAGTGGAACATATTCTTAAGGGATGTATCCTTGATTTGATGGGCCAGACATTGGAAATTGATCTTATGCCTATCACTTTAGGCAGTTTTGATGTAGTCATTGGCATGGACTGGTTATCCAAACACCAGGCTGAAATAGTATGCCATGAAAAGATAGTTCGTATACCTCTTTCGCATGGAGAGACATTGTATGTACAAGGCGAGAAGAGCAGTACGCCACTGCGTCTCATATCTTGTATGAAAGCACACAAATGTCTACGGAAAGGTCATACGGCAGTTATAGCACTTATAACTGAAAAGCCGATAGCTGAGAAGAAGATGGAAGATATTCCAGTAGTTTGTGATTTTCCTGAAGTATTTCCAGAAGACTTTCCGGGATTACCACTTATCAGACAGGTGGAATTCCGAATCGACCTTACACCAGATGCAACACCGATAGCTAGGGCGCCTTATCGACTTGCACCGTCTGAGATGCAAGAGTTATCTACACAACTGCAAGAGTTGTTGGATAAGGGTTTCATACGACCTAGTTTTTCACCGTGGGGAGCTCCAGTCTTATTTGTTAAGAAAAAGGATGGGACTTTCCGTATGTGTATCGATTACCGGGAACTGAACAAGGTTACCATCAAGAACCGGTATCCGTTACCTAGAATTAACGATCTGTTCGATCAGTTGCAAGGTTCGAGTTACTACTCGAAGATTGATCTCAGATCGGGTTATCATCAACTAAGAGTTCAGGAGGAGGATATTCCAAAGACAGCATTCAGGACGCGCTATGCCCATTATGAGTTCTTGGTCATGCCATTTGGGTTGACAAACGCTCCAGCTGTATTCATGGATCTCATGAATCGTGTTTGTAAACCTTATCTTGATAAGTTTGTCATTGTTTTCATTGATGACATTCTCATCTATTCTCAAACTGAGGAGGAACACGCTGAACATCTTCGATTGTTGTTGGAATTACTGAAGCAGGAACAATTGTACGCTAAGTTCTCGAAATGTGACTTCTGGATGCGAGAAGTACAATTCTTGGGTCATATAGTCAGCGAAAAGGGTATACATGTTGATCCAACAAAGATTGAAGCAATTAAGAATTGGGAAGCACCAAAGACCCCTACCGAGGTACGACAATTCCTTGGGTTGGCGGGTTATTACCGACGATTCATTGAGGGATTCTCAAAGATCGCTCAACCACTTACAGCTCTTACGCACAAGGGAACGAAGTATAACTGGACGGATAAACAGGAAGCTGCATTCCAGTTATTGAAGCAGAAACTCTGCAGTGCACCGATTCTGTCCTTACCGGAAGGGACGGAAGACTTTGTGGTGTATTGTGACGCATCTGCACAGGGTTTGGGATGTGTGTTGATGCAACGTGATAAAGTGATTGCTTATGCTTCAAGGCAACTACGACCACACGAAAAGAATTACACTACTCATGACTTGGAGTTAGGAGCAGTGGTTTTTGCTTTGAAGATTTGGAGGCATTACCTATATGGAACTAAGTGTACTATTTACACTGATCATAAGAGTTTGCAACATATCTTTGATAAGAAGGAGCTTAATATGAGACAACGACGATGGGTTGAGTTGTTGAACGATTACGAATGCGCGATTAAGTATCACCCGGGAAAAGCTAATGTGGTAGCTGATGCTTTAAGTAGAAAAGACACTTCAACAAGACGGGTTCGTGCACTTATGATGACGATACATACTGACTTACCTGACAAGGTACGCAGTGCTCAGCTCGAGGCTTTGATAAAGGAAAACTTGGTACAGGAATCTTTACGAGGAATGGAAGAACAATTGGATGTTAAACCTGATGGAATTCGTTATTTCATTAATCGACTTTGGATACCTTTGTACGGAGGTTTAAGGGAACTCGTGATGGATGAAGCACACAAGTCCAGGTATTCAGTCCATCCGGGATCAGACAAGATGTATCATGACTTGAAGGCACTGTATTGGTGGCCTCACATGAAAGCTGACATTGCTAGGTACGTTAGCAAATGTTTGACTTGTTCAAAAGTCAAAGTTGAATATCAGAAACCATCTGGTTTGCTGCAACAACCAGAAATACCAATGTGGAAATGGGAATAGATTTCGATGGACTTCATTACTAAGTTACCCCGTACACCGAGTGGTTGTGATACGATATGGGTAATTGTCGATCAATTAACGAAATCTGCACATTTCTTGGCAATCAAGGAAACTGATAAGATGGAGAAACTGACTCGCATTTACATCAAGGAAGTGGTAGCACGGCATGGCGTGCCAATCTCTATTGTATCAGATCGGGATGCCCGATTTACTTCAAACTTTTGGAAATCACTCCATAAGTCATTGGGAACTCGTTTGGATATGAGTACCGCATATCATCCACAGACCGACGGTCAGAGTGAACGTACGATTCAAACGCTCGAGGATATGTTACGAGCTTGTGTAATGACTTTGGTGATAGCTGGGAAAATCACTTACCGTTAGTGGAATTCTCTTACAACAGTTATCATACAAGTATTCAGGCAGCACCATTTGAAGCTTTGTATGGTCATAAATGCCGTTCACCAGTTTGTTGGGCTGAAATTGGTGACAGTCAGATTACAGGTCCTGAACTTGTACACGAAACGACAGAGAAGATAGTTCAAATCCGGAACCGTATGGCAGCGGCCCGGGATCGACAAAAGAGTTATGCTGACAAGCGTCGTAAACCATTGGAATTTCAAGTAGGAGACCGAGTTCTTCTAAAAGTATCACCTTGGAAAGGTGTGATACGATTTGGCAAGCGCGGGAAGCTTAGTCCACGGTACGTAGGGCCTTTTGAGATTCTGAAAAGGATTGGTCCGGTTGCGTATCAACTCAAATTACCGGATGAACTCAGTGGAGTTCATGATGTCTTTCACGTATCGAATTTAAAGAAATGTCTTTCTGATGAGACATTGATTGTGCCACTGGAGGAAATACAAGTGGATGAACAGTTACGATTTATTGAGGAACCAGCTGAAATCATGGATCGAGAGGTCAAACAACTTAAGCAAAGCAAGATTCCGATAGTCAAAGTTCGCTGGAATTCAAGATGTGGTCCTGAATTCACATGGGAACGGGAAGACCAAATGATGAAGAAGTATCCTCATCTGTTCAAAACAACTACAAACACTGAGAGCGCACGTTAAATTTCGGGACGAAATTTCCTTCAACAAGGGGATGAAGTGATGTTTCAAACATCAACACTGCAAATTTCAAACTGTAAGCACAAACACTTTATTCAATTGGTTTTGTTACAAACATTTGTGCTACATTGCATTTTATACATTTTATGTGCTACATTTCATATGTTACATGTTATGGTAGTACATGCATGATTAGTTATACACATTTTGCTATGTGCGGGGTTGCATAGTACAAACAGTTACAGACACTCACTATGTGTGAGGTTACACAGCACGGTATGATCAAACACAAACAGTCACAGTTAGGTGAACTAACTAGTGTACACGCAAACAGTCACATTGAACGATCACACTTAGTTGTGATGTTGCAAGCATTAGATTTTGTGTGTGAGTACACACAAGCACACGGAATGATCAAACCACACTAACCAGTACGATTTAAACTCGTAAGTAGTTTCCTAACTACTCCTAACATTTACTAATTTTCGGGACGAAAATTCTTTCAACAAGGGGATGATGTGACAATCCGGTATTTTCGAATTAACCTTGTTAACCGAAAGTAACGAAATCACAAAAGATTCGCTGGACACTAGATTGGAAATAGAAGATAGGCCCAATTGTATCTTATGAGGCCCAATTGAATAGAAGCAGGCCCAATTGTATTTTATGAGGCCCAAATGGATTAACCTAGCCTATAATAGTTCAATCGAACAATTAGTGACAATCCGACATTTCCGATTAACTCCAGGATTAATCGAAATGATATGTTATTGATCAAGAATAGTCTATAAGGGTTAAGATTAATCAAAAATCAAGTTCTAAGTGTTTTAATTTCAAGGATTAGTCTACAAATAGTGATAATAGTCGATTTTGACTCCTAAAAGTCAAAATTCGTTTATAAAAATATTAGGAAATTCGAAATTTGGGTCATTACACTGAAATTGATTGAATAAGCCTTTCAATCAACACATATTAATGATCTTTAACAGTGATCATACGTTACTGAGTGGTTTAATAATCGAATTTAAATCAT
Source organism: Mikania micrantha (assembly GCA_009363875.1). Classification (NCBI taxonomy): domain Eukaryota; kingdom Viridiplantae; phylum Streptophyta; class Magnoliopsida; order Asterales; family Asteraceae; genus Mikania; species Mikania micrantha. The sequence goes on along the minus strand of CM018691.1, from coordinate 42,206,991 downwards.
TTGGCATCCAAGAGTCGTAACCGCCCCTAACTAGCATCAAATTTGTATAACCTGAATGTAATGCACACAATTGCATATTCCTAAACACCAATCGGTACATTCAGAGAGTATTACAAGCGACAATTCGACCCCAAGGTGTTCGAACAGAAGAATTTGATCCGGGGGTGGCCGAACTCAAAGCACGAAGTCGATTTCTTTCAAGTAATCATCAAAACAAGTAAGTGATTGTTTCTACACACCCTAAACATGCCGATTAAACATAGCCCCATAACAATTCGTGGTTCTAGTATCGGATTGATTGAATTCTATTATTAGGGTTCATAGCATAAACGGGTTTGGGGGTTATTGCTCAAAAGATTTTAAAAACCAAATCGAATATCATGGAAAGTTTCGTGATGTTCTGTTCATCGAAAACCATATGTTAATTTCGGTTTGTAACATCGACTCATATGGATTCTATTTCTAGGGCTTGTAATGAAAAACAAGTTGGGGGGTTTCGTATCAAACAGGTTTAAAAATCAAATTAATTGCTATCCTAAGTTTCTAAAAGCTCCGATTAACAAGATTCCTCTGTTAATTTCTGGTCTTAACATCGAATTGTATAAAATTCGTAGTTAGGGTTTTCGGTTAAGAACGAATTGGGGTTTGTAACTCGAATGTGTTTGGTAATCTAATTAATTAGCACAGAAAGGATCGAAATGCTATTCTTAAAGAAAAACTTATGTCAATTGCTTCAAACAAACACGAATTTTAGGATTTTGGTTGTTAGGGTTCTAAGGACAAAACCGTTTGGGGTTTTTAGAACTATTGAACTTGTTTCTCGAATTAGTTGATACAGAACAGTTGGGAATCTCAGTAATAACGAAAACCCTATGAAACTTTGATTCTTAAGCATCGAATTTAACAAGATTAGATGATAAGTTGGGGATTCACGTTCGAAAACATTGAATGTTATGAAATTGGAACTTTAGGATGATGATTTAGCAAATTAAGGACATGATTGAGCTCGCCTAGACCATTAGAACTGTAACCCTATGTTTACAGATTCGATTGGGTTCGGATTGGGACCCAATTTGGGCTTAATGGTTCGGTTTGAGAAAACCAAGGGGATCCAATCCATTGTAGATTAAAACAAATTAAAGTGGATGTTGTTAATGAAATTGGGCGCAGATCAGATGGTTGGGTGTTTGTGTATTGTGTAGTAGGTCGCGGGTTCGAGCCTGATGGCCTACGGTTTTTCACAAAAGCACAATTTTAATGTTTTAATCATATCTCATTCGTTTTAACTCCGATTCGACTCGTTCGAACTGCGTTAGAACCAGAATTCTATCCCGAACACATTTGAATAATAAAATTCACATTTTTGATCAAAAACGTAATCGCGTATAATTACGTTTATTTAAATAAAATCGTATACGGCCATATGATTTTATTTAAATGATTTGAAAGGTACGCGTACATATGAATGTACATTTGTAACACTCTAACATACGTGTGTTGACACGTATGTGATTCCAAGCACAAAACGATATTCTGAATAACACTAGGTTATTGTTAAAACACAGGTTCTTCGTAGGAGGACTCTCTGCACGCGTTTAAGTGTGTTTGATCATTCTGCAACAATCAAAGGTGCGTACACGGCCCCTTTCTTAGTTTAAACTGTTTTGGGGGAGAAAACATGTGCAACAAACATTTTTAGATACATATCACTTGCATGAGTTAGCTGTTTACATTAAGTGCAAACATAGCATTACAAAGCCTTACACTTCGAACCGTTTAGTTTGCCGTAGCGCAAAGCGTGGTAGTTGGAGATAGATCTATTGGGTTTGACAAACCTCACTTGGTAGATGGGATCTACGCAGGTGTTTGACTGACCAAACACACATTACTATTGTTTGTGCTAGACAATAGTGGCAAGGCAAAAACATGCTATAGCATGGCAATCGTCAGCTTCGATGTCGACCACTTATGTAAATAGTACAAATGACTAGCTATCATGACTATGTATGTGTGATTATGTTATCTGCAAACTTTATATTCAAACTATGGTTTCAACATTTGTGAATTCTTAAACCTGTGTTATGCACCAACCTTTGTGTTGACTTGATTTACATGTTTTCTCAGGACGCTAAGGTGCACAAGAAAGCAGGCATGGACTAGGAGATCGAGTCGCATGCATGTCTTTACATTATAGTTATTTGGATTTGAACATTTGAAAACTTTGCATTGTAATTTACATTTTACAACTGTTATTGTTTTAAAACGCTTCCGCAAACTTTGCAAACTTTGATGTTACAGTTTTAGACCAAAGTATGTTTTGAAATTCATATAGAGGTCTTCGTTATGTCTAATGATCTGAGATCCTGGTTTGTCACGTTCCCAAACGGTATGATTCCGTTAGTTGAAAATTGGGGGTGTGACAGATTGGTATCAGAGACATTGGTTATAGCGAACTAGGTTTGCATTTGTAGACTTAGACTATAACTGTTAAACATTAGACACGCATACTTACACATATCACTTAGAAATTACATATGGCATTATGTAATAGACTTGCTTACACATTCCATGGCACTGCACTTACATATGGTATTATGTAACAGGCATGGCATCTTCATCATCAGCACCATATATATATATTGATGATTCCGAGGATGAGGAGCCGATAGTTCCAGCACCACCATCATCACCAGCACCATCTATCCCATCTCCTCCACCATCTGAGAGAGATGATTCAGATCCGGAGGAGGACCCGGAGGAGGATCCGGAGGAGGACCCGGAGGAGGATCCGGAGGAGGAGCCAGCTGAGGGTACTCAGGAGATTCCTGCTGAGGGACCTTCTACTCATCCACCACCTGTATCGGATGTTCCTGAGCCTAAGAGGCAACAGACTGACTCTGAGGAGATTGCTAAACTATGGGAGGACTTGTACTGGGCAAATGATAGGATTGAGTACAATGTTCGGGAACTCTAGGATGCGAACGAAAGACAAGATAACCTTGCCCACCTGGTTAATGATATGCAAGATGAGATCATCCATTTGACTGGTCGTCTTGAGGCTTCTGAGAACCGAGCTGAGATTCTGGAAGGCAGACTTGTAGCCTTGGAGGATTTAGTGGTCTCGGAGAATGAAGAAGAGGATGAAGAGGATGAAGAGGAGGAAGGGGAGGAACCAGCACCCGCTGTTGATTCTGATCCTGAATCCACTATCGATGATCCAGAGGACTGATTAAGTTAAACTTATTAGGGGCGGGTTGTGTCCCTACATTAGATGTTTGGAAAATTTATGTTTGGATTTCAAACATATTGTTATTGATGATAATTAAGCGTTTCACTCCATTCACCTTCAATTTAGATTTGATTTTCACAAATAGATTTACCATGAGTTCACCATGAAGTCATGATTTCCCCAAATCATTTGTAGAAAAATGATATTAAATGTTTAATTAAATAAATAAATAAATAAGCATTTAAATACAACTAGGACATGATGATTGGGCCTTATTTGACTCAATCATTTAGACCTAGTTGTGGGTGGTTGTCCAAGTTGTACCCTCTCACACGTGACCCATATCAGCTTGACCCCAGGGTCTACTGTACATGCCGGGACTTTACGGATATCCTTTGATTCTTGATCTCTTTTATTCTCTTGATTTTCATTACATTTGATAGTTCACATTATTGCCCATATAGCTTGACTATAAGAGTCTGCTATTTATGCCGGGACTTTATGTGTGTTACACGTTTTCTTGATTTCTATACAACTGACATCCACCTTAACTCAAGTATTAATGATTTCATTAGATTGTAATGATTTCATTATTTGAATGATTCACACACATTTATGATTACTGATCTCCTTGAGTCTCTTGATTTTGATCTTTAGAATTTCCATGATTTAGCAATGATAGTTGATTCTTGATTAGGATTCTTTGTTTTCAGATCACACACTGAATTGAGTTTCTTTGAACATGATCTTTTGCTTTAGTTCTTTTGGTTTCACTTTGAATTTAGATTATGGAATTTGAGCTTGATGGGCTAAGGGTTTGTTTAGAGTCTTAGAATTAAAGTATTACTCATAGGAGTAATTTAATTAACTTGTTAGTTAATTCTGCATATCAATTACCTAGACAGGAGTCTAGGAGTATAATCAAGCATATATATGTAAAACATATAATAATTAAAAGAATTTAAGTAAACAATTTAAATAAAACAGTTTATGCATGCTTCTCAGCCCCGCATTTGAAAACAAAAATGTTTGGAAAAGGGGCAATGAACTCACCTGTGTTGCTATGTAACTGGTCTATCACAAAATGCGCGCTCTTGATTGTAGGCTAAGTATCTTCAGTTCCCGAGTTGTTTTAAAAGAATTCGAATACTATAAGTATACGTATTAATCGTCGCGTCTAAGGTTTGGTCTCGGTGTGTGTAACTAAGTGTCCTAATTTACTAAGTGCTTCCATGATCTAATCTAATTATTCTAACTTAATTACCCATTAGTGACCCATAGTCCATAATTAGTTACAACAAGTCTTTGATTATTATGTTTAATAATTTTATTTTAAGTTAAAACATTAATTGAGAAAATCATGTAATTTATTTCAACAAGATTTATCAACCATTTTCTTTTATTAAAATACCACTAATTTGTCTTAAATTAACATTTAATATATGATGGGCTTGTTTTAGCCCTTTGGGTCCACCTAGGCCCAATGATGGTTCTTCATTTATCAATTGATCATAACTCAAAATCATTGAGCAATATGTTATAGATAACCAATTCGTTTAGGTTAACTATCCATATTAATGTTTTTCTTAAGTTAGTGTTAGTAACTAAACCAACACCCCACCTTTAGGTCTTTGTTTTTATTGCTACTTTAAATTATAATCCACTTGTTTTAGGCTCAAATCCATTTTGACTATTGAGAGTTTAATCTTGACGTCATACAAGAAAACCCTAATAAATTGCCTTTTGCATACACACGCATGATGTTAACTCATGCATGTGCATGTATGTTGGTTCCCACGCACTCATAACCCTAAAGTTTAACATATTTGTAGAATACTATGTTTTCCCACCTCAAACCAGCGAACCTATGGCCCATTAGAAGAAGTTTCGGCTAACACATAAGGGTTCGGCCACATGCCTGCATTCGAAGTAGGGTTCGCCGGTCGTAGGTTCGTTCAAAGGAGAAGGTTCGGTTCATAAGGTTTGCCTATGCATGGAGGGTTCGGCTAAATAAATAATGGAACGTTCGGCTTTAGGAGTTCGTCAGATGGCCAAGGTTCGGGGTCCTTAGGGTTCGCATGCATCTGGTTCAGGGCTAACAAGTTCGGCCAAGCTCTTAGGTTCGGCCATTATGAAGCTAAGCGAACCTTTAAGGTTAGGCCTATAAGGGTTCGGCTGGACCATGGAAAGTTCGTGTTACATCTGTGCCAGAAACGTCGCAGTCAGAAACATATCAGACAACATTGAACTGAAACACGGATGCTTGTTATTGTGCTATTATGTCTAAACGTATGCGAGTTTAAACAAAACACAACTATAACGGTTGTTGTTGCAGAATGCTAAACCGACGAAATATTCGTAGAGGTGACGATCTGTACGAATAAATCTGAAAGTTTAACATTCTGAAATGATGACTAGAAAGTAGAAAACAAGAATCAGAAAGCTAAATCATCGTCGTGTTCGTTCGAATGACGATTCGAACGAATACGCGCGATGGTTACGCGTTCTGACGAAACGAAAACGAAAACAATACGAACGATAATAAATTTAAGGAAATAAAATATTTCTTTTTCTACAATTTTGAAACTCATCATAAATGAAATTAAACAAAACTATTTTAACAAATCGCGAACAAATTAACTAAACACGGAAAAATAATATAATTCGATAAATAAATTAATTCAGCGATATTTAAAATGATTTCTAACAATAACTGTATTTTAAACATCCTAAAATAATAATTTTTATTTAAATTACGAAAAACACGCGTAACGATCCAGAAACACGACAAAAACACGAACCGAGCAAACAAAACGAACCCGAACTCACTCGGGGTATAAATACCCTGAATGAGTTCAACTAACTCATTTTCTCATCTTCATCTCTCTCTAAATACCCTAATCCTGGTTTTTGGTTCCCTCACCATTTTTGAACTTCAAGGCACCATATCTCTCTCAAATCTCAACAAAATTTAGTGGTTATTGACCCAAAGGAAGATCTTGACCTCTACTACACAAAAGTACAACCGATCTAAAGCAAAACTCACTTAAATCAAAGGTATGAGGCTGCAAAAAGTCACGAAATTAGGGTTTTGTACCCTTTTTGTTCTAACCTCTTTCAAAACCAGCTAGCCATCTTTAAATCTCGAAACTCACGAACATAAGAACCAGCCTAGTCTACACCATCTTCGAGAACACCTTGAGTTTTGACTGAGACACCCAAGTCTCAAACCCTAGCCGGTTGGCGCCTACAGTGGCCGAATGGCCAAGAGCCGAAGGGCCTTTGGCCGAATCACAGCCGACCAAAGGAACTTCATTCGACCACCTTCATACTCCCTTCATTTGACCCAAGCTACATCAACCCATTCGGCCATAGCCCTTCTCTCGGTCACCATTCGCCAGACCTCACCCATTCGGCCAAAGATCTTCACGCGGCCACCTAGGATATTCGACCAAGATGCTTCATTCGGCTAACACATACATACGAATTAACCATGTGACAATCTCATTCGACCAGTAGCACACCTGTGGCCCAACTTTGTTACACAGAAGTCCAATGGACTGCTTTGGCCCAGAACATAAATGATTCAATTCCATCAGTTTAGGTCCACATGACCTGTTCGGCCCAAAAAGCATGGGACTCGGCCCACCATGGCTTAATTGGCCCACTTATGCAGCCCACACTCACAGTTTTCGGCCCAGAAATTCTGATTGGGCCCAGCTCACTAGTTCGGCCCATGAGCTGGTTTGACATATCCATTGGCCCAACTTGGCCCAGATTGGGTCCACCTGATTTTTTTGGCCACAATTACTAAATAGGCCCATAACCATTAATTCGGGCCATAGGCTGATTTGTTTGGCCCACAATACTGGATAAGCCCATGTGAAGCAACCGGCCCAAAGTTACTTAGCATTCGGCCCATAGTCATGGTTCGGCCCATGGTCATGGTTCGGCCCATGCTCAATGAATTGAACCACATAACTAACGATGTAAACCAACAAATGATATCGACTTTAAAGGGAGATATGCATGGGAAACTAATGGTTTATTACAAAGGTGATAGATTTTGGTCTAATGAACTTAGATAAGCCTAAAACCTTCAACTATTACAAGGGTGATGACATGGTTACTTGTAACTATGTAATAACCTGTTAAGTTCTGTTGTCGATCAGAGGGCTCAAAAAGAAGAATTTTTTGATGAATAATGTTTTTCTTATGTCTCATACATACACAGAAAAAAATTTATAAAACGACATTGGCATATACATGGAAGGGATTGACATAATTGACGGCTGGAAACTAGCTGTGTTAATCTTTTAATTTTGGAGATGATGCTTGACTGGCCCCACAATATTTTCCTTTTTTTTGTTTATTTTAACACTCCCCCTCAAGTTGAGTAATGGGATTTCCAAAACTCAACTTGTCAAGACATTGATTGAAAGTTTTTCCATTAACTGCTTTTGTTAAGATGTCTGCTAATTGATCTTCTGATCTCCAATTTTTCTTTGATGAAGTGTCTATCTACCTCCACATGTTTTGTTCGATCGTGTTGAACGGGATTTTCTGAGATTTGAATTACGGCTTTATTATCACACACCATTCTACTTGCGTTTTGTGGAGGAAAACCAATCTCAGTTGAGAGTTTTCTAATCCACAGAATCTTAGCCACTCCTTGAGTTATACCCTTGAATTCAGCTTCTGCACTTGAGAGAGCCACTACCTTTTGTTTCTTACTCTTCCAGGTCACAAGGTTTCCTCCAACCAGCGTGAAGTAGCCAGATGTAGACCTTCGATTTCCTTTGTCCCCTGCCCAGTCGGCGTCTGTGTAAGCTTGTATTTCCAAGTGCTTATTTGATTTGAATAAAACTCCATGATTTGGTGAACCCTTGAGGTATCTTATAATTCTAAGAACAGCTTCCATGTGAGCCACCTGCGGTTGATGCATAAACAGACTGACAACTCCAACAGAGTAAGCTATGCCTGGTCGAGGATGTGACAAATAAATTAGCTTCCCTACCAGACGTTGGTATCTTTCTTTATCAGCTAATTCTGCATCAAGTTTCATATGGAGCCTGTGATTTACCATCATCGGGGTTTCTATTGATTTACAATTCATCATACCTGTCTCTGCAAGAAGATCAAGAATGTACTTCCGTTGGCAAATGAATATCCCTTGTTTTGATCTAAAGACTTCAATTCCAAGGAAGTACTTTAGATATCCCAGGTCCTTCATCTCAAATTCTACAAACAAATTTTGTTTTAGTTGCTCCATTTCTTTCTTGTCATTTCCTGTAATAATCATATCATCAACATATATGATTAAACAAGTCACAAGCCCATTTTCTCGTTTAGGAAACAAAGTGTGATCAGAATTGCTTTGTTTGTAGCCATATTTCTTCATTGCGAGAGTGAACCTGTCAAACCATGCTCGCGGAGATTGCTTAAGTCCATAAAGCGACTTCTTGAGACGACAAACTTCTTGTTCCTTGAAATCTTTAGTGAACCCTGGTGGTGCCTCCATATAAACTTCTTTTTTAAGCTCTCCATGTAGGAATGCATTCTTCACATCAAGTTGATGAAGCAGCCATCCTTTGTTTGCTGCAATAGAGAAAAGAACCCTAATGGTATCAATCTTGGCCACTGGGGAAAACGTTTCAAGAATAATCGATTCCGTATGTTTGAGTATACCCCTTTGCTACGAACCGGGCTTTGTATCGGTCAATAGTTCCATCTGGCTTGTGCTTGATAGAGAAGACCCATCGACACCCCACTGTTTTCTTTCCTTGTGGAAGTGTACATATATCCCACGTGTCATTCTTCTTAAGTGCCTCCATTTCTGTATCCATAGCCATTTTCCAATTTTTTGATTCCAATGCATCTTGTGTTGTAGATGGTACTTTTTCAGAGCATACAACAGTGGCAAATGCTTTAGCTTCCTTGGATAAATTCCCAGTAGCAATATTTGATATAGGATATCTATACCTTGAGGCTTCCTTTTCTGGTGAGTACCTCCTTGGAGGAATTCCTCTGTTAGCTCTAGGAGGTAGAACATACTTTCTTGTAATTGGCTCTGATGTGGAATTTGGAACCTCTACATCAGCTTGAGGAGCTTCTACATTAGCTTGAGGAGCTTGTTCTAGTCCAGGTTCTTCCACCTGTTATGTTTGTACCTCATGGTTCTTGTGATCAGTAAATAAAGGAGGGTTCTGAGAAGTACTTACCTCAGACTCCAGGTTGGGAGGATCATGGGGAGCACTGATTGAAGGTTGTGTTGTAGTGTGTGGTGACTCATTTGTATTGTGATCGTCATACTCTGCAGTAGGATTCCATCTCAGCCAACTCAATGGGTCTTCAGTTTTATCCTCCCCTGTCCATTGGGTTGGGGCTGATAGAAATATTGAGTTTCTAGGAAGTCACAGTGCATACTAGTAATAACACTACCACGTTTCGGGCTATAGCATCGATAACGTTTTTGGTTTACCCCATATCCAACGAACACACATTTTTCAGCACAAGGACTGAGTTTTGTTCGATCAGCTTTAGGAATATGCGGAAACACGGAACACCCAAAGATTCGAGGTTCAAGGGTGAGGATTGATGGTATATTCACGAACTTTGACAGGGATTGCAACGGGGTTTTTAGGTTGAGGGCTTTGGTAGGTAATCGGTTAATTAGATAGACAAAGGTAGCAAGAGCTTCAGGCCAGAAGGATTTAGGGACATTCGATTCTAGCATGAGGGCCCGAGTCATTTCTAACAAGATACGGTTCTTTCGCTCTGCAACGCCATTCTGTTCAGAGTGTCTTGGGCAAGATGTTTGTTGAATCATTTCTTTAGTCTGAATAAATTCATTCATGGCAGTGTTCACGAATTCACCTCCATTGTCGGACCGAAGGATTTGAATGTTAGTTTTGTATTGAGTTTCGATCATAGCATAGAATATGGTAAATTTCCTAAAAACTTCGGATTTGTGTTTTAGGAAATATACCCAAGTCATTCGTGTACAATCATCTATAAACAATAGGAAATAACAAAAAATTTTGCCTTCCGTTAACTTCTGCCAGACCCCAAACATCAGAGTGAATCAAAGAAAACGGTAAATTTGCACGAGTATTACTTGACTTAAATGTTTGTTTATGACTTTTAACAAGAACACAAGTTTCACAAGGCAACATATTTTTTGAAGGAAAAAGTTTTGGAAATAAAATATGCAAATATCCTGCAGATGGATGCCCTAATCTCCTATGCCACAACCATGCTTGTCGGTTTGTAGTTCCATGAGCAAGCATCACAGTACCACTTTGAGTCACCTCATCCACATAATATAACCCTTGTCGTTCAGTGCCACGCCCAATGATCATCCCAGTCCTGATGTCCTGTAAAATACAAAACATTGGGTGCATTAAAAGAGTACAATTTAACTCTTTTGTAACATGACTGACAGACAATAGTTTATGAGATAATGACGGAACATAAAGACAATTTGAAAGCTTTAAGTTTTTTGATATTTCAATCATCCCTTCCCCTCTAACATGCATGCTTTCCCCATTAGCAGTTTGTGTCCTGGATTTTTTTATTTTGGAACTAATGATAATATCGGTTGGATCAAACGTCATTGTATCCGTGGCCCCACAGTCAAAAATCCACGTATTGTTATGTGGCTTATGAGTGTTTTGAGCCACTTTTGCATGTTTAACGTTCTGGGATTTGTTTTGTAATATTTCAAAAAATTGAGGATTGCATTGCTTAGGATTTAGAATTGAATATGAACAAGGAGAAGGGTCTGAGGATAAATTCCCAAACCCTTTACCTGGGTCCTCCTCCTCATCTGGTTGCGTACCAACAGCCACACCACCAAAGCCGCTACTATCTGAACCGCCGTCAATACCGGTGGCAACATGCTCATTACCCACAGCGGCAGCTGCCCTTCCTTTCTCAGTTTTCTTGTGTCCATCATTCCACCACTCTGGATAACCAACAATTTTGAAACATTGATCTTTGGTATGCTTTAACATTCCTCAATGACTACACTTTAGTTTAGTTTTATCAATTCGAGACGGTTGCTTTCCAATGGAGTGTGATCTTCGTTGCCCTTTCAACACTAGCCCTAATCCATCTGTCTTGTGTGAGCCGCTGACAACAAGTCCTGCTGCCACTCCGGGCTGTGGAGTTTCAGAGTTGGTTCCAAGGATCCCTTGGTGTGCTATTTCTTTTCGAACAGCCACGTAAGCTCCCTCAGCCGAGGGAAGCGGATCCCATCGAAGAATCTCCCTTTTAATGGGATCAAATTTACGGTTTAAAGCATTCAAAAATTGAAATAGCTTTTCTTCTGACCTGATTTTGTTATACTCGGCTATGTCGATGGTGCATTTCATTGGATTTGGATCTCTTCTTTCAATTTCCCCCCATATGCCTTGTAATGCTATCCAAAATTCTTCTAGAGAAGCATCATTCTGTTTAAGTTCATTTGCTTTGACATGTAGGTCAAAAGTTTGCAACTTATCTTTCCCGCTGTTGTATGTTACTACCAAGGCATCCCATAGCGTTTTTGCCGTAGGAAACTCGGTGAGATTACTAACCAGCGCTGGTTCTATATTTTGTATCAGCCATGAGAACACTATTAAATCATTTTGTTCCCATTGCTCATATTGATCATCTAAAGGATTTGGAGGGGTGGATCACCTGATAGGTGTCTTAACAGGCTTTTGGATTTTCACCCAATTGCAACTCGGATCATCCGAGCCCATAGAGCATAAATCTGGCTATTGAGTTTGATACTGATCTTTAAGCTATTAGACAGGTTTTGTTTTGTGGCTTGACTTTGGTTGTTGAGGCTTGTTCTCAACAAGTTTGTGAGTTGGTTGGTGAGATCATCACTGTGTTGGTTCGAGCTACTGCCTTCAGACATGATTTGAGTCTTGGATCGTCTCACCGCTCTGATACCATGTTGTCGATCAGAGGGCTCAAAAAGAAGAATTTTTTGATGAATAATGTTTTTCTTATGTCTCATACATACACAGAAAAACAATTTATAAAACCACATTGGCATATACATGGAAGGGATTGACATAATTGACGGCTGGAAACTAGCTATGTTAATCTTTTAATTTTGGAGATGATGCTTGACTGGCCCCACAATATTTCTTCCTTTTTTTGTTTATTTTAACAAGTTCTACAAGGGTAACACATGAGGCTTCTAAACTACAAAACGAAACTTCATACTTAGGGTTCACATGCATCTGGTTCGGGGCTAACAGGTTCGGCCAAGCTCTTAGGTTCGGCCATGATGAAGCTAAGCGAACCTTTAAGGTTCGGCCTATAAGGGTTCGGCTGGACCATGGAAGGTTCGTGTAACATCTGTGCCAGAAACGTCGTCGGAACAGGGAACTGAACAGTAAACTCACACTAACTCAGGTAAAAACTACGCAAACTATTGATATGCTATTAACTACATAATGTGTAACAGTAAACTATTATGCTATTGTTTCTGTAATCTGATTTAAACTTAACAGTTTAACAGTCAGAAACATATTAGAAAACATTGAACTGACACACGGATGCTTGTTATTGTGCTATTATGTCTAAACGTATGCGAGTTTAAACAAAACACAACTATAACGGTTGTTGTTGCAGAATGCTAAACCGACGAAATATTCGTAGAGGTAACGATCTGGACGAATAAATCTGAAAGTTTAACATTCTGAAATGATGACTAGAAAGTAGAAAACAAGAATCAGAAAGTTAAAACATCGTCGTGTTCGTTCAAATGACAATTCAAACGAATACGCGCGATGGTTATACGTTCTGACGAAACGAATACGAAAACAATACGAACGATAATAAATTTAAGGAAATAAAATATTTCCTATTTTACAATTTTGAAACTCATCATAAATGAAATTTAACAAAACTATTTTAATAAATCGCGAAGGTTCTAAACTACAAAACTAAACTTGATACTTAGGGTTCGCATGCATCTGGTTCGGGGCTAACAGGTTCGGCCAAGCTCTTAGGTTCGGCCTATAAGGGTTCGGCTGGACCATGGAAGGTTCGGCCCAGTCCAGCTGGTTCGCTCCTCAACATGTTCGGTGCAGGCTACAGGGTTCGTGAGTTAGAGGCACAGGTTCGGTGCAGGAGGCCAGCAGGGTTCGTGACCAGGGTTTGTCCCTGGTCTAATCACCATCTCCTTCGACCCAAAAAGGTTCGGCCATTCAGTTGCACAGGTTCGGCCGATCAGGAATGCCACGAACCTGCAACTTGTCCTCCACAACTCGATCCCTGTTGACTATGATTCGTACACACAGACTTTATACTCACATGTGAACTCGATTAACCAATGGAAAACCCTAAAATCGTTCTAAACCTACACCCATGTGTGTGCATGTAATGACTAAAACAAAACCGAGATTTAAAGCAGCAATTTACCTAACAAATAACAGATAAAAGCTCGGAAAACTTGTACTTCTAAGACCTACGTCTTGAGATGAACGTTTTGGCACCTAGATTGCTTGAATCCACCAAAAAATCGTCACAAAATTGTAGAGAGAAGGGGGAGAATCCTTTTCTAGAGAGAGAGAGAGTTGTAAAAACGAAAATGAAGAGAAAATTGAGTTTGGTGGTGGTTGGTGATGGAGTAAACGTCTTCATTTAAGACTTAGAAAATACCCGGTTGTTCCGTCTCGTTCGGTTTTGTGTAAAATATCAATTCCTCGTGTTTTCGTCACGAAACGACGCGTTTTATCAAATAATATTTATATTTTTTATCTTAAGTGGTTATTCCTAGTAAATTAACTAATATCTTTTATTTATTTTTAAGAATTTATAAATTTTACTGTTTAAAATCGGATCGTACAGTTATCGCGCGTATTCGTTCGAATCGTCACCCGTACGAACACGGAAATAAGTATACTTTCCAATATTGTTTTCTAATTATAGAATATAATTCAGAACGTTAATTTTCCAGATTTATTCGTACAGATCGTCACCTGTACGGATAATCCGTCTGTTTAGCATTCACATAACGACATTCGTGTTGTTTTGTTCTGTAAAGCCTCACATATGTTTATACATAATAATATCCTAACACATTATCACATGATGGTTCTGTATTGCCAAATAATTATCTGACTAATGAACCATGTTTACTGAGTTTAGTTTCTCTGAAATGATTTTGAATTCATTGTTTGTTACATGAAATGATAACAATATATGATATGAATATAAATATACACTGAAATACATAAAAAGTGTACCTGGTTACTGTTCATGTTACTGTTGCGACCACTGTTCCGGTACGATTCCGGCACTGATGTTATAGTCTCCCCTTGTTAGAAAAATTTCATCCCGAAGTATAAGAATTGTTATCGGGTACAACTTCCTCTTCAAACAGCTGGGGATACTTTGACTTCATGTGATCTTCACGTTCCCAAGTAAACTCGGGCCCGCGCCTTGAACTCCATCGAACCTTTACAATCGGAATACGGCTTCGCCTCAGTTGTTTAACCTTGCGATCCATAATCTCCAAAGGTTCCTCGATAAAATGTAACTGCTCATCGACTTGAATTTCTTCGATCGGAATGACGAATGAATCGTCAGCAAGGCATTTCATTAGGTTCGAGACGTGAAACACGTCATGCACACCACTGATTTCATTTGGTAATCTCATTCTATACGCCACATAACCAATACGCTCGATGATCTCAAACGGTCCCACGCATCGTGGTGCTAATTTTCCTTTCTTTCCAAAGCGTACAATGCCTTTCCGTGGGGATACCTTTGACATTAACCGGTCTCCCACTTGAAATTCCAATAGCTTGCGCCGTTTGTCGGCGTAGCTCTTATGTCTGCTCCTTGCTGCTTGTAGTCTTCTTTGAATCTGGGCTATCTTGTCAGTGGTTTCCTGAATAAGTTCTGGCCCAGTTATTTAATTGTCTCCAACTCAGTCCAACAGATCGGTGATCGACATTTCCGGCCATAAAGAGCCTCGAATGGCGCACATCTGATACTGCTGTGGTAATTGTTATTGTAGGACAACTCGATCAGTGGCAAATGGGAATCCCAATTCCCACCGAAGTCTAATACACAGGTTCTTAACATATCCTCCAGGGTTTGAATAGTACGTTCGCTTTGACCATCCGTTTGTGGATGGTAAGCTGTTCTCAGATTTAACTGCGTCCCTAGAGATTTCTGTAATGATTTCCAGAACCTTGATGTGAATCTGCTATCTCTATCAGAAATAATTGACAATGGCACACCGTGGCGTACCACTATCTCATTTATCTACAGTCTTGCCAATTTATCAATCATGAAGGTCTCACGCATTGGCAAGAAATGAGCAGATTTAGTCAAACGATCAATGATCACCCAAATCGTATCGTGACCGCTGGAAGTGTGGGGTAGCTTGGTAATGAAATCCATAGCTATTTGTTCCCACTTCTAGAGCGGAATTTCAGGCTGTTCCAGTAATCCAGATGGTTTCTGGTGTTCCGCCTTTACCTTCGCACACGTAAGACACTGACCGACGTACTCGGCTATGTCTTTCTTCATTCCAGGCCACCAATAAAATCCACGCAAGTCTTGGTACATTTTATCAGCACCTGGATGAACGGTGCTTCATCAAAGATAAGTTTTCGCAATTCCTCTACCGCCGGAATCCATATACGATCCTGGTAGTAGATCATTCCATCAGACCTAGCGTCAAATCGTTTCTCTGTTCCGCAGTCAAGTTCTTTCTTCAAATTTCCTCGATTAACTGATTTTTGCTGCGCTTGAAAAATCTTGTCTCTTAAGCTAGTCTGCACAGTCATCCCCATTGCTCTTACACGCAAGTGTTTGACCCGTTCCTTCCGGCACAAGGCATCAGCTACTACGTTTGCCTTTCCCGGATGGTACTTGATCACACAATCATAATCACTCAGAAGTTCAACCCAACGGTGTTGTCGCATGTTGAGTTCCTTCTGATCAAAGATGTGCTGCAGACTCTTATGATTGGTAAATATGGTACACTTGGTTCCATATAAATAATGTCTCCAAATCTTCAATGCAAAGATTACAGCTCCCAGTTCTAGATCATGAGTAGTGTAGTTCTTCTCATGAACTTTTAACTGTCTTGACGCGTAAGCGATAACTTTGTCACGTTGCATCAGTACTCAACCAAGTCCCTGATGGGAAGCATCACAATAGACAACAAAGTCATCACAGCCTTCTGGGAGAGATTGGATTGGAGCATCACATAATTTCTGTTTCAATGTCTGAAAAGCATCTTCTTGTTTCTGTTCCCAGACAAACGGTTCGCTCTTCTGGGTTAACTTAGTGAGAGGCAAAGCTATTTTAGAAAAGTTTGAGATTAACCTTCTGTAATAACCTGCCAATCCCAGAAAAGACCGTATCTCCATCAGTGTGTTCTGAGTGTCCCAATTCTTTATCGCCTCGATCCTAGCAGGATCCACGTGTATTCCTTCGCTGTTGATTAAGTGACCCAGAAATTGAACTTCTCTTAGCCAGAATTCACATTTAGAGAATTTGGCATAAAGTTTCTGTTCTTTCAACAGCTCCAAGATCTTTCTAAGATGTTGTTCATGATCTGCTCTGCTCTTAGAATAAATCAGTATGTCATCAATAAAGACAATGACAAACTAAACCTAATACGGCTTGCACACTCGGTTCATGAGATCCATGAAAACTGCTGGTGCATTTGTCAATCCGAAAGGCATCACCATGAATTCGTAATGTCCGTATCGGGTTCGGAACGCCGTCTTCGGTATATCTTCGTCTTGAAATCTAAGCTGATGATATCTAGACTGCAAGTCAATCTTTGAGAAGTATTGAGCTCCTTGCAGTTGGTCAAACAAATCATCAATCCTCGGCAATGGATACCGATTTTTAATGGTTAGTTTTTTCAGCTCACGGTAGTCTATGCACATTCTGAACAATCCGTCTTTCTTTTTCACAAACAAGACCGGACCTCCCCAAGGCGAGTAGCTCGGTCTGATGAAACCCTTATCAAGTAGTTCCTGTAACTGGTTAGACAATTACTGCATCTCTGAAGGTGCTAACCTGTAAGGAGATTTAGCAATCGGAGTTGCTCCAGGAACTAAGTCAATACGGAACTCTACCGGTCACGCAGGAGGCAAACCTGGTAGGTCTTCAGGAAACACTTCTGAATATTCCTTCACCACCGATACCAATTGAATCCTTTTCTTGTCCTTCTCTTGTTCCACCACATGAGCCAGGAACTCCACGCATCGCTTCTGTAGACACTTACGTGCTTTTATGCAAGAGATGATTTTGACACTTCGTTTTGCTTGATCCCCTTTAACTTCCAATACACGATCACTCGGCAATGGAATACGAAGCAGCTTTTCCGAACAGACGACTTCCACTCGATTAGAAGAAAACCAATCCATTCCAGCAATGATATCGAAACTACCCAACCCCATCGGTATCAAATCAATGGTGAATGTATGATCATTAAGTGTCAGTGGGCAGTTCCTATAAATCGTACTAACTGTAATGTGTCTCCCGTTAGCTACTTCTATGATGTAAGGGGAATCTAACTGTTCCTTTATCGAATCTAGTTGGCATGCAAAGTCGGTAGAGATAAAACTCTGATCCGCACCGGTATCAAATAGAACAGATGCATAAAAGTCATGTAAGAGAAATGTCCCAGTGACCGCATTCGGGTCTTGGCGTGCAGCTGGTGCTCCAATAGCAAAGGCCCGTCCACGAGGTGCTTGAACTGCCTGTTGAGCCTTCTTCGGGCAGTTCTTTGCAAAGTGGCCTTGTTCGCCACAGTTGAAGCATCCACCGTTGTTCTGAGTAGCTGGTGAAGGGAGAGCCAAAGCAGCATTGTTCACTGCTGGTTTTGGTGTCAGTCGGCATTGTTAGACCCAGTGTCCCTTTCTCCCACAACCTGTGCATTGACGGCACTGGTTGCTTGCAGCATGGTGGTACTGGCACTTGGTACACAAAGGATGTGGGCCAGTGTATTGTTTCTTGGGCACATTTTGTTGTGCAACTGCTACTTGATTGAGGGGAGTAGCCACAGTGTAATTCTTGATGAATTTCTGTTTTTTCTTCGGGTGTTGCTGGTGATGAGGTTTCTTTGAAAACTCCTCCTTTTGTTTGCCAGTGTCAGTCTCTTTCTTCAAAACTCCAGAGGCTACCATCAGATCCGTGAGTTTCCCAGATAAACTCACAGTAGACTCTACAGTAACAGGGTTGGCTGCAACTACTAAACCCTGAATGCAGGTGGGTACTCCACCCACATATCGGTCAATCCTCTTCTCTAAAGTTGGCACCATGTCTGGCACCAAAGCAACCAACTCGTGATAACGAGTAGTATAACCCATATGATGAGGTACTTTCATCACATGGTTTGACAATTCAACCTCCAGCTTCTGCAGTTCATTCTTGAGACAGAACTCAGTTCTCAGTAGAGCCTTGAAGTCTTCCCAGGTCATTGACATAACTTCTTCCCGACCTCTTGCATTGATTTGACCATTCCACCAAGTCAAAGCTCGCTTGTTGAATGTTCCAGCAGAGTAGCGAACTTTGTGGTGCTCTGGACAGCTGTAGAGATCCATAGTAGTTTCAATCTTTTTGATCCATTGGATTAAACCAACGGCTCCTTCAGTTCCACTAAAACTTGGCGGCTTACAACCTATAAAATGACTTTTAGGAGTAATGTGAGGAACCACCAATATTTCCACTGGCTTCTCCTGATGAGTTGCTTACAACCTATAAAATGACTTTTAGGAGTAATGTGAGGAACCACCAATATTTCCACTGGCTTCTCCTGATGAGTTGCTAGTGTTGTTGATTTCATTACGGAGGCGGTTGAACATCTCCGGTATCGCCTCCTTCATCTGATTAGTCATCTGACTACTCAGTAGGGTCACCAGGGCGATAGTAGTGGGATCCAGTATAGGAGTTTTACTCGGGCCTGGTGGTAAGTTGAGTGGAGGAGGAGGAGGTGGAGTCAATGGAGGCATTGTAGGAGGAGAGTCAGACGGTGATGGTGTGGATGAATGTGGTGCCAAGTCTTGTGGTGGCGGAGGTAACGAGGGAGTCTGTCTTCTCGGCGACATTCTGATCATAACCAATAAAGTTATCGGTTAGTGCAATGATCGAATACAGAAGACAATATGCAAGTAAGACTTAAGTCCTATGTTCTCTACATGCAGGATTCCTAGGTTATAGTTTAGGCCAAACCGTTTAAATAAGTGACCTATATTTCTCTATAACCATGGCTCTGATACCAATCTGTCACACCTCGAGCCGGCGGGGTTGGATCGGAGTCCCCGCCGGGGGAAGGTTCCCGGGGCGTGATATCGTGAGTAATAATCGAAATGATCAGATTGTTTACATTGCACATGATATATAAATGATAAACTTGCTAAATAAAATAGAATTACAATGTTAAATTACATCAGTTAAGTTTATAATTTAACAATGTAAATCTCCTATCATATCATAAATCTTCAATCTTGTATCTGCACAAGATATACAAAATAACTATGTATGATGTCCAAAAGTATGCAGGTCCAAAAAGCTAGGTCCTCTATCTGTAACCTAGTCCAAAAGAAATAAGTCTTCAGTTGACCTGTTCGTCACCTGAGAAGTCATGCAAAAATAAAGTCAACACATGGTTGGTGAGTTCATTAAGTTTTATAAAATGAGTTTGAATAACCTAAATGACAACCTTAACCTCACCATTAACCACCTATACCATACAGCTTAGTATGCTTATATATAGGGCATATGTAGGGGAACAAGCCCCAGCCAACATCTCACCACATACCAAACCACATGTATATTGTTCCTGGTGATAATTAAGCATTTCATCCCTTACCTTTGATTCTTAGCATTTGATTCTTAGAATTTGATTACCCTGAAAAGTTTACCTTGATCCCTCGAAATGACAACCTTAACCTCATCAACAACCAGCTATGCTGTCCAATCCAGTATGCTTATATATAGGGCATATGTAGGGGAACAAGCCCCAACCAACATCCCACCACATACCGGACCACATAACATATTGTTATTGATGATAATTAAGCGTTTCACTCCATTCACCTTAAATTTAGATTTGATTTCCACAAATAGATTTACCATTATCTTTTGAGTTCACCATGAAGTCATGATTTCCCCAAATCATTTGTAGAAAAATGATATTAAATGTTTAATTAAATAAATAAATAAATAAGCATTTAAATACAACTAGGACTTGATGATTGGGCATTATTTGACTCAATCATTTAGACCTAGTTATGGATGGTTGTCCAAGTTGTACCTTCTCACACATGACCCATATCAGGCATGACTCACCAGGAGCCTACCTGAGTGTGCCGGGATTTTAATGATGCCCATATCAGCTTGACCCCAGGGTCTACTGTGCATGCCGG
This sequence comes from Mikania micrantha, assembly GCA_009363875.1. Taxonomy (NCBI): domain Eukaryota; kingdom Viridiplantae; phylum Streptophyta; class Magnoliopsida; order Asterales; family Asteraceae; genus Mikania; species Mikania micrantha. The sequence goes on along the minus strand of CM018691.1, from coordinate 42,186,354 downwards.
GACTTTACGGATATCCTTTGATTCTTGATCCCATTGATTCTCTTGATTTTGATTACATTTGATAGTTCACGTTATTTCCCATATAGCTTGACTACAAGAGTCTGCTATTTATGCCGGGACTTTATGTGTGTTACACGTGGTCTTGATTTCTATACAATTGACATCCACCTTAACTCAAGTATTAATGATTTCATTAGATTGTAATGATTTCATTATTTCAATGATTCACACACATTTATGATTACTGATCTCCTTGAGTCTCTTCATTTTGATCTTTAGAATTTCCATGATTTAGCAATGATAGTTGATTCTTGATTAGGATTCTTTGTTTTTAGATCACACACTGAATTGAGTTTCTTTGAACATGATCTTTTGTTTTAGTTCTTTTGGTTTCACTTTGAATTTAGATTATTGAATTTGAGCTTGATGGGCTAAGGGTTTGTTTAGAGTCTTAGAATTAAAGTATTACTCATAGGAGTAATTTAATTAACTTGTTAGTTAATTATGCATATCAATTACCTAGATAGGAGTCTAGGAGTATAATCAAGCATATATATGTAAAACATATAATAATTAAAAGAATTTAAGTAAACAATTTAAATAAAACAGTTTACAAATGCTTCTCAGCCCCACGTTTGAAAACAAAAATGTTTGGAAAAGGGGCAATGAACTCACCTGTGTTGCTATGTAACTGGTCTATCACAAAATGCGCGCTCTTGATTGTAGGCTAAGTATCTTCAGTTCCCGAGTTGTTTTAAAAGAATTTGAATACTATAAGTCTTTGTATTAATCGTCGCTGTAGAGCCCAATCAACGATGAAGACTGACAAAGTCAACCCGGAAGAGTCAATACTCAGTTTTTGTTTATTTTTGTTTAACTTCGTGTACAGGAAATATCGAGTACACGAAGTTCGTATACTCGAACCTTAGACTTCGATTACTGCTAGACCTAGTATAAATAGACGTATTTTTGTACAGGTTGTAACACGAATCCCGAGGTGTGCTCTCTAGACGTATTGAGGCACATTTTCGTATACTCATTGAATACAATCAAAGTTTTGATCTTTCTTGTTGTTCTTGCTTCTTCTTTAACTCTATTATGGATTCCGCACACTATAGAGTTGTTTGATGATGTTTGGAAACATAAAGCTTGGATCTTGATCTGTTTAAAGGACCTACAAGTGGTATCAGAGCTTGAGTGCTCTTTTCGTCATCAAGGTAACACCTTTCTGAAGCAAGTTTTATACTTTATCATTCCTCTCTACTCCATCTAGCTACTGTGTTAATTTAGGACTCCAAATCTTAAGAAATATTTTTACAAAATTTTTCTTGAGTATTTTCAAGTTTTAAATTTTCGAGTATTGCTATTTCGATTATAGTTAGAGTGTTCGAAGTATAAATACTTTTCGAGTAGAAGAGGAGTTCGACTACAGGATTTCGAATACAGAGTCAGCTTTGAGTACACCCAGGATTTCGAATACAAGAAGATTTTCGTGTACACAATCATTTTCGAGTACACAAGGATTTTCGAGTACAGGGATTTTTGAGTATAAGGATTTTCGAGTAAAGATCTGTCTGTTTAACTTTGAGCAGTATCTCCAGGGAGCTACAGGGAATTCGTGTACTGGACTTAGAAAATTTCCTGATTCATCATGGCTTCAAAGAATCCGACAAATTTGTCCAACTTACTCAATCTAGACAATGAAATCGGCACCGGAACAAAGCCGCCAAGGCTCGTGTCAGGAGATAACTTCCAAGATTGGAAATTCTGATTTCAATCTTTCATCAAGTATACCGATCCAAAACTTTGGAGATCCATTGAGGATGGACCCTATGTACCCTCATACCAAAGTGAGATAAATGGTCCTCTTGTTCCTAAGGATCCTGAGCGGTACACTGACAATGACATACTACTCATGGAAAAGGATGAGAAGGCCTATGCATCAATCACTATGGCTCTATCAACTGATGTTGCTCATGGATTTAAGGAGCACAAAACAGCAAAGGAACTGTGGAATGCATTGGTTGAAAGATTCGAAGGCAATGAGGACATGAGAGAAAGTCGGAAGGATATGCTCAGGCAGAAATTCAACATGTTCAACCACATCAAAGGTGAGTCTCTTGAAGCACAACTCAACAGATTCACACATCTGATGACTGAGATGACTAGTTCTGGAATTGAGATGACTAAGGGAGAAGTAAACAAGAAGCTGCTGAATTCGCTACCTTACAATTGGAACTCAAATTGTACAACTAACAAAAGGACCAAGGACATGTACAAGACTTCCTTGAGCGAGCTGATCTCAATTATCAACTCATATGATATGGATGATAAGCAGAGAGCACTGAACCATGCCAGCTCAATGGGCATTGCACCTACTTCTGAAAACTCTGCTCTTCTATCAGCAATCAATCTTCAATCATCAGGAATGCAACATTATCAGCCTTCTGCATCTCAGCAATCAATCTTCAATCATCAGGAATGCAACATTATCAGCCTTCTGCATCTCATGGAGTTCCTTTTGAGACTACTTTCCTGTCATCTGGACAAGCTGGATCGGTGCCTAAAGTCAATCCAGAAAGTGAAGAGAATTTGCTGCTATTTAAAGGATTCATGAATAGCTACAATGCTTTCATAGCAGGAGAATTGGCACCCTCAAATCTCACTCAAGACAATCTAGATCAGATTAATCCAGCTGATGTTGAAGAAATGGATATCTCATGGCAGATGGCAATGGCTGTGTTCAGAGCAAAGAAGTTCATCAAGAAATATGGAAGAAACAATTTTGGGAATGCTCCAGGAAAGAAGCTTGGCTTTGATAAGTCAAAATTGCGATGCTACAACTGTGATCAACCAGGTCACTTTGCCAGGGAATGTAAGCAGCCAAAGGTGGCTAAGGAGGGGGGAGAAAAGAAGCCCGAAGAGAAAACGGGGAATGCAGCTGCAGGAGGAAAAGCTAGCACGTCAAAAGCGTTGGTGACTCAGGAGACTGACTCATATGATTGGAGTGATCAAGTGCAGGAACTGGAACTGACTCTGAGTCATGCTTTCATGGCTGAAGTGGACGAGAAGCAGACTGAGGTAACTGAAAATCTTTGCTCTTCCTCTTGCATAGATAAAGTTTTTAAGTATAGATCACACAATGAATCTTTAATCAAAGAAGTAAATAAGCTTAAATACTTTAACTCAAAATTTCTTAAGAATGAAGGAATTTTTAAAAGAAAACTTGAAGCTGAGGGTCGGGATGTGGAAAGGTTAAAAGAACTTTTGAGTGACAAAGAGTGCAACTATAGAGATGCTCGACGTAAAATCAATGAGCTCACGCTAGAGTTGGACCATGTCAAATCTCAACTTTCTAAAACATCAATTAAATGTGAAAGATTTGATTATTCAAGCAAGATTTTAGAAAATATGACATCCATGAGATTCCGGGAAAAGAAGGGTAGTGGAATTGGGTATAATGAATGTGAACCACCCTTTAACCATAATTATTCATGCATGCCAAGAATCAACACATCTGTTGATGACTTGGAATTGGATTCTAGTCGTGCTTGTGATTTTCCCACCAAGCCAGTCATGCTTACAGCTGACCCTGTTATAACTAATGATTCTGAGGTTTGTGCAGAAAAACTAAGTGTTGCAGGTTTAAAGGAGGAGAATGTAGAAAGAAGTGCAGGGAGGAACACAGATTGTTCATCATCAACAAGCAAATCATCTTTTGTTCCAAAAATTAATTTTGTTAGAAAATTTGATGAAATTAACATTAATATTAATGATATGCCTAAACATTTTCATAAAACATTTGCTATAAAATCAACTTTCTCTCCTTTAACAACACAGACTGCACTGGCTCATTCCACAGTTACCAAAGAGGAAAGTTCACTGTTGAATCCTAACTGTGAACCTTATATTCCCACATCATCCTCTAGTCAAAGTAACTGTGATGTAAAGCCCTTTGACCCAATTGAATTTCATCAAAAGGTCTGTTGTTATGCATGTGGGAAACCAGGCCACATTGCTAGACACTGTCTGCACCGACCTACTGAATTCTTCTATGGGAAGAATCAGAAGGTCATCCCTAAGGCTAAACCAGTTCATAAACATGTAAGGACCATACCATCCTCTAAGCCTAAGGCAACCTCTCAGAAGGGGACACAGACTCAGACTCCTTCCACTGCAAAAAGACCTATGAAATCTAACAAACTTCCATCTAATTTTCATAAACAAACACAAAGAACTTTCATAAAAAGGGCAAAACAAGAACCAGGGCAATGTAAGTATGACAAAACATATTAGGTACAACTCAGAAAAACCCAAAAACAGACCCAAATTCAAACCCAAGGACAGAGTCTCTTCCATTACCAAAGTGCCTAAACCTGTTATGGTTTGGGTACCTGTTTCTCATTAATTGTGTGTGAAATGCAGGGATAGCCAAACAAGCTCAAAAATGTTTGGTATGTAGACAGCGGCTGCTCCCGGCACATGACTGGGATTTTTCTCAGTTACATGAAGTTACACCATTCAACGGAGGGTATGTGTCGTTTGCTGGAGACAAGGGAGGAAGGATAAGCATGAAAGGCACAGTCACAAATGGAACTCTCAGTTTTGAAGATGTGTACTATGTTGAAGAGCTCAATCACAGTCTTTTGAGTGTTTCTCAAATCTGTGACAAGAGTTTTTCAACACACTTCACACACAAGGAGTGCCTTATTCTAAAACCTGGATTTGTGGTACCTAAGAAGTGGATTTTGATGAGAACTCCAAGGATAAACAATGCCTACATTATCAATATGAATTCAAACTCATTCACTGAGAACACTTGCTTGTTCTCAAAGGCATCGGAGCATGATTGTTTGTTGTGGCATCGGAGGCTGGGTCACGTAAATCTGAAGAATCTCAACAGATTAGCCAAGGGAGATCATGTTATTGGCTTGCCCTCAAAGGACTTCTCCACCATTGAGAAATGTATTGCTTGTGCCAAGGGGAAGCAACACAAGAGACCTCACAAGCCTAAATTGTTCAACTCTATCTCTTCAGTTTTACAACTTCTTCATATGGATCTCTTCGGACCAGTCAATGTTATAAGCATCGGGAAGAAGTCATACTGTCTGGTCGTGACTGATGACTATTCCAGATTCACTTGGGTATTCTTTCTAGCCAAGAAGGATGAGACTCCAGAGATTCTGAAGAAGTTTATTACCTTAATTGAGAATCAAAGAAATCTGAAGGTTAAGGTAATCAGAACTGATAATGGTACTGAATTCAGAAATCAGACTCTTATAGATTTCTGTGATGAGAAAGGAATTGCCAGACAATACAGTGCAGCAAGAACTCCTCAGCAAAATGGAGTTGCTGAAAGAAGGAACAGAACACTTATAGAGGCTGCTCGAACAATGTTGTCGGAGTCAAAGCTGCCAATTTTCTTCTGGGCCGAAGCAGTTAACACTGCTTGCTATGTTCAGAATCGAGCACTACTGAACAAGCGTCATCAAAAGACTCCCTACGAGATTCTCTTCAATCAGAAACCCAAAGTTGGCCACTTCAAGTCATTCGGATGTCCTTGTACTCTTCTTCATACGGAACCTAATCACAAGTTTGATGACAAGGCAGACGAGTGTTACTTTGTGGGATATTCATCCGAAAAGGCAGCATACAGAGTCTACAACAAGAAAACTAGAATGATTGTGGAATCATACTACATAGATTGGCAAGAAATGAACTCCACAGATGCCGGTTCGGGTCCAAACTGGTTGTTTGAGTATGATTCTACCTTCAGACCTTTCAACACTACATCCGAGAATGCAGGAGCATCTGAGCCAGCTAATGATTTTCCCAAGGGTGATGACATGGATTATAGGGTTGACTACGTTCCTTGTGATCCTAATCTCTTGACAGTTGACCCTCCAGGCTTGTACACTCGTGCCCCTCCAGCTCAGCCAACACCAATTCATGAAGTTCTTCCATCAGAACCCGACACTTCTCAGTCAACTCAACCTCTTCCTGAAGATAATCAAACCTCATCCTCTTCCCAACATATATTTGATAATCCACTCTTTTCAGATAGCATACCTGAAGAACACTGTGTGGATCCTGGAGCTGAAGCAAGTGAAACTGCTCCTATTGACCACATTTCCTCTTCAAGTGAAGAGCAAATCAACAACATCAGCAACCTGCTAGATAATCTGGCAGTAGAAGAAGTGCCAACACTTAGTGTAAACAAGAATCATCCAGTGGAGAATATTATTGGACCTTTCTCAGAAGGCGTTCTTACTCAAAGCAAATCCATTACAGTTCAGAACACGTTGCCTGAAGAGACACTCACTCGAAGTCAATCAGGTCCTATTAATTCTTGTTTATATTCTTGTTTTGTTTCGCAGGTTGAACCCAAAAATGTCAAAATGGCTCTCAAGGAGTCCAGCTGGGTTGAGGCAATGCAAGAAGAGCTGATGCAGTTTCAGAAGCTCAAGGTTTGGAATCTGGTTCCTTTACCTAAAGGAAAATTGCCTATAGGAACCAGATGGGTTTTCAGAAACAAGAGAGATGATTCTGGTGTAATTATCAGAAACAAAGCCAGACTGGTCGTTCAAGGATTTTATCAGCAGGAAGGGATAGACTATGAAGAAGTCTTTGCACCGGTTGCGAGACTCGAGGCCATACGGATTTTCTTGGCCTATGCTTCATATATGAACTTCACTGTATATCAGATGGATGTGAAGACTGCATTTCTGTATGGGAAGGTTAAAGAAGAAATCTATGTCTGCCAGCCTCCAGGCTTTGAAGATTCCCAATTTCCTGACCACGTCTATAAGTTAGACAAAGCTCTCTATGGTCTTCATCAGGCACCGCGAGCGTGGTATGCAACACTTACTGATCATCTGCTTGCAAATGGATATACCCGTGGAGCCATTGATCAAACTTTGTTTGTTCGCAAAGATAAGGATGATTTAATTCTCGTTCAAATCTATGTGGATGACATCATATTTGGCTCCACCAGCTCAGCGTTGTGCAAGGAATTTGAAGGGGTAATGAAGAAGAAATTTGAGATGAGCGCGATGGGAGAAATGACCTTCTTTCTAGGTCTGCAGGTAAAACAGGATTCTAAGGATGTGCTGATTCACCAAGAAAAATACGTCACAGACATTTTGAACAAGTTCAAAATGATGGAGTCAAAACCGGCATCCACTCCCATGGTTGCTCGACCTATCCTAACTTCGGATTTAGATGGTGAAGATGTTGATCAACACCTCTATCGCTCGATGATTGGTTCTCTGATGTATCTGACTGCTAGTCGTCCAGACATTATTTTCTCAGTATGTCAGTGTGCCAGATATCAGGCAAATCCGAAGGCATCTCACCTCATAGCTGTCAAGAGAATCTTTCGGTACCTAGTCGGGAAACCTAAGCTCGGTCTTTGGTACCCAAAGAACTCTGAGTTTCAATTATTTGCATACTCAGACAGTGACTTTGGTGGATGTAACCTGGATAAGAAATCAACCACTGGTGGGTGTCAGTACCTGGGAGATCGCCTTGTCTCATGGCAATGCAAGAAGCAAAAAACCGTATCCACATCCACTGCAAAAGCCGAATATGTTGCTGCTTCCAGTTGCTGCTCTCAGGTTATCTGGATGCAACAACAACTCCTCGATTACGGTTTGAACTTTCTTGACTCTCCTATTTATTGTGACAATGAAGCAGCCCTACAGATCGTCAAGAATCTGGTACAACACTCCAAAACTAAACATATTGACATCCGGATTCACTTCATTCGTGACTGTTTCGAACGAAAGCTAATTCATCTTGACAAGGTCCACACTGATGACAATCTAGCGGACCTTTTCACAAAACCGTTCGATACAGCACGCTTCCATCACTTGCTTGCCTCTCTCAAATTAATAAGCTTTGATTAATAGCATTCTTTGTAAATACATTAAAATTTGTGTCCTACATTGGTCACAAATTTAGGGGGAGAAAATTTACAAAACAACAAAAAGATTTTTCATTCTTTGAGTCAAAATTTACAAAACAACAAAAAGATTTTTCATTCTTTGAGTCAAAATTTACAAAACAACAAAAAGATTTTTCATTCTTTGAGTCAAAAATTTGTAAAACAACAAAAAGATTTTTGGTTGGTTTTTGAGTCAGTCTAAGATAATCTATAAGTTTAGGGGGAGTTAAGTTTTGAAATCTTAAGAAAAGGAGATTTTGCCTCTAGCTATTCAAAGAAAATTACAAAAATATTTTTAACTTTACACTTTACAAAAACTTAAGAAAATACAAAAAGATTTTATTTGGAAAAGCAAAGTGAATCGATCAAAGTGAGAAGTGAAATAATCTCTAAGGATCAAAATTTCACTGCCTTAAATTAAAACTCTGAATGAATAACAACCGTGAATACTATTCTATAACCAAAAGATTGAAATAAGTTTTTCAAAGTTTACTTGATCAAAACAAAATTACTTAAAAAATTTAAATAAGTAAGAAACTATGATCATTAGATAACTAGAAATGTGTGACAACTATTTGACTTCTTGTTTAAATTCTAGAATCAAAACAAGATTGTGTTTCAATAAACTTGAGATTGTATTTTTGAAAACTCGGGTATTTCCTATGTTTTGTGCGAACAAAGAGCGGGAAATACTTACTGAAGCATCTTATGTTTTGCGTAACCAAAGATCTGGATGTGTGAAGTTAAGGCCAATGTGTCTGCAGATCAGTAAATAAAAGATGCCAATGAGCACAAGATGAGAGAACCCTTTCTTGTTCTTGATTCTAATCTGATAAGATCTGTTCTTTTCTTTTCTCACCTTAAAACTCTGTCAAAATAATTTTAAGTTCGTTGAAACACAATCAAAGTTTGAAACCAAGAAGTTAACAAGATTGATAGGTTGCACATTAATCTAGTTGGTATTATCTAATTGAACATAAGTTTTCTATAAATAATTTTCAGAAAAACTTGATCAAATAAATTATCTTCATGAAATAACGAATGGAGATCATTTGGTAAGGAAAAGTTATTTAAAGGTTGTGCTTCATTAAGAAATTTAACTAGTTAAATTTTGATAACAGATTTGATCCTACAAAATTTGAACCGACTAAACTTTAAAACTTGTTCAAAGTTTATTTTATTTTATTTTATTTTATTTTAATTTAGGAAAGTTAGAATTTTTACTCGAGATAAGTAAATTAAATTTAATTTAATTAAAGGGGTGCGTAGTCGAAATCGAGTACACGAAAGGGAGTACACGAAGTCAACCTCTATATATACCCAAAGGATGTTGATTTCGTGTACCACAACTTCGCATACTCATTTTCAGATTTCGATTACTCTCTGGGGCGATTTTCTTTTCTAAACTTGATTTCAAAATTCTACTCCGGCTATCTTATAGATCATCACTAGGCGACTCTAGGTATAGATTTTTGTTAAATTTTAACCGCGCATTTGAGAGTTATGAACAAAACTAAATTTCGTATACGCAAGTTTCGTATACAGCTTGTTTTTGGTCAAATTGACCGAGAAATACTTGAAATTGGAAGGCAATCTTTAAATATGTTGCTCGCCTCACAATTTCGAGTATATTGAACCGAATTAGAAATTCTTAGAAACCAAAATGTTGAACTTTTCAAAGTATTTTGAGTACACGAAATTATAAAACTTCGTGTACAGCCTCAACTACCTGTACTCGACATACTTCGTGTACTGAATGATTTTCGTGTACTGGTTATACTTCGTATACAAAGTCTACTTCGAGTACTCCAGTTGTTTCGAGTAGAAGCTTTCAACACTTAGAAATTTTCACAACTTTTTCGTGTATAACTACTGTTTCGTATACTCTTCATATTAAACTAACTTAATCAATTTCTGTTTCAGATGGCTGACTTAAGATTCGTGCATGCTCACAATATGACCGCATTCCTTGGGGAACCACCAGCTAAGCACTCAGAGTTCAAGAGCATGATTGAAGGCCTGATATTGTCTCCAGTCAACTATGCTATTATGGAATACCCTCTGATCATTACCTCGTTTATTCGAGACTTCTGGAGCACGGTAGAGGAGAGTATTGATGCGGATGGAAACGTCAGTATAGTCGGAAAGATCCAGGGTCACTCCATCATCATTTCAGAGCAAATCATTAGAGATTGTCTGTAGTTTGGAGACAAAGAGTCTAACCCTGTTGAGCTAGATCAAGATCTGGTAAACAGAACTGTTTATCAGATGGGACATGAAGGTGCTTACCAAGAAACTACTGCATCCATATTGGAGATATCTAGCCCATGTGGTGACACAGTGTCTTTCTGGACGAAAGGGTGGATATGATGTGTTGAACCTGACTCTTAGCTCCTGTATGGTAGCTTTAGCACTTGGAGAGGATTTCAACTTTTCGAAGATGATCTTTCTTGACATGCATGCAAACATCAAAGGAAGGAGGAAAGAAAGATTTTTGGCCTTTCCCAGATTCATCCAGATCATCTTAGATAAAAGACATCCGAACCTGGAACGCACATTTGGTTCACTGGAAGTCAAAAGAATGCGTGATGATATCTTCGGATATATGAAGATGAGCAAACGTGGAAAGAAACAGTACACTGGTCAAAGGCCCTTAATTAAGTTTGGAAGATTTGTGGGAGAAGGCGCAGATGAAGACATGCCTGGAACCCCAGTGGCTATAGTGGCCGAGGAGCATGATGTTCAAGCTACAAGCTCAAATGTTAAAGCCAACAAAGCAACAGAGGATGATACAAATGATTCTTCTTCATCTTCGAGCGAAGACTTCGTTCCTGAAAAGCCTCCTCCAATCAGACAGGAACGAGAAGAAGCTAAGGATGCGGATTACACTCCAACTCCTGAGTCTTCACCAAAGAAGAAGAGGCAAAAGACTATGGCTAGGAGAAACAGAGATCCTCGACTTCAAAAGATGTTCTCAAGTTTATCTTTCTCCTCTGCAGCTTCCGTCATGACACAGGCACCTGTCAAACCAACTCCCATCATTAGACCACCATCACCACCACCTGTCACAAAACCACCTTCACCACCACCTGTCACAAAACCACCTTCACCACCACCTGTCACAAAACCACCATCACCACCACCTGTCACAAAACCACCATCACCACCACCTGTCACAAAACCACCTTCACCACCTCCCATTACAAGACCACTTTCACCTCCACATGTTACTCAACCTTCTCAACCCATAAAACCAAAGCAACCTGAACCTACAAAACCCAAACTAGTTATTCGAATTCCCTCCACTCGTTCATCCAACACTATCCCTCCACACACCAAAACCAAATCACCTCCACCCCATTCAGGAAGCGACAAAGGAAAATCCCCTTTGTATTCTGATTCACCTTACGAGCCAGCGCAAGTGCCTGTGGATCTTATTGGACTGCATGAGCGCGTCTTTCAGTTGGAAAAGGATACTGAGAAAAAGGATGGAATAATCAAGAACTTGCGTGAAGGAAAGATCAAGATATGTGCTCATCTAAACAAATGCAAGGGAAAGATCAAAGCTCACGAAAGGTTCATCAGAATTCTCTTACTGGAAAACCACAAGATGAAGAAAGATATTAAGCGACTCAAAGGAGAAGAAGTCTCTGAGTCTGATGATGAAGTCATGGATGTCAGTGATGACAGTGACGACAGTGATGATGATAATGATGGAGATGATGAACAGAGCCAGAAAAAGGACAAAGATGACACTGATAATCAAGATGATAAAAATGATAAAGGTGACAAGGACGGGCATGACAAAGATAAAGATCAAGGTCCTCCTGATGACAAGGATCAGGGAGGAGACTCCGGGAATCCATCCTCATCCTGGAAACCATCTGGTATATATGATGATTTATTTGGAGACATTCCAGATGACATCCTATTCGGTGATTGCGTTCAACCAGATGAGACTACAGGAGCTGGGCTTGATAGTATATTGGATGATCTTCCAGATGACTTTGATTTTGAGTCACCCAGCAATCAGACAAAGGATCAAGCCAAGTCTTATACAGAGGCATCTGTAGAAGAAGAGCCAGAAAACATAGTACTTGGCAATGTATCATCAAATCCCTATATCGATTATTTGTATGCCTACAAATACATTGATGCTTTGGGAAATGAGATCACTTCTCTAAACGAAGTGATAGACAGTTGGTTTGATAGAAAGAAGGACTGGACGCCCGCTCCCCCTGTTGATAAAGCTGCATGGTTTAAAGAGATGGGCGACAAGCATCCAGAGCATACCTTCATTTCGGACGACAGAAACCTGTTTGCGGTTCGTAACGACAGGTCAAATGTATGCTGCTGGATGTATGACAAACAAAGAGACATCTACTTGGTCAAGAGAATGAACGAAAAGGTCGAATTCTACAAGAAGCCAAGAGATTTCTGTTCCTTGCCTAAAGTTGACATCAGAAGCATTGACAAAGCAATGTTCTTCAATCCGTCTAAAGACTCTCAAGCTGATTTGTTTGCAAAGTTTATTAAAGACCAGTGTGAGAAGAACTTCCTAGTCATGCGCACGGCAAAGGGAAGACGTTTTGTTTCTTCGTGCATCATTGATCCAAAGACAAAGAAACCGTGGGTTTACTATAGGTACCCTCCTCCTCACGTCGACCAAGCAGTACCGGTCTCGCCAAGAGTTCCTGATAACTCTCTGGCTAACTTTCTATCTTGGTACCTTGATGATCTGAACCTTGCTGCTGTTATTCTTAGGAATATAGATGATGTTAATGATATCGACATCATTCTTGACCCTATGGATCTTCTGAAGTATGGTAAAGATGACATGATGAAGCTACACAACTCTCCCATACGGGTATATTCAGGAAATGACGAGCTGGCTAAACCATTTACACGAGCTGTTGCTTATGCCATGAAACTGAAGCTGTATGCTGGAGCAGGGCCACACAATGTTACTCTTCCGATTGGATGACTTCGCCAGTCTAGGGGGAGTTTGTAGAGCCCAATCAACGATGAAGACTGACAAAGTCAACCCGGAAGAGTCAATACTCAGTTTTTGTTTATTTTTGTTTAACTTCATGTACAGGAAATATCGAGTACACGAAGTTCGTATACTCGAACCTTAGACTTTGATTACTGCTAGACCTAGTATAAATAGACGTATTTTTGTACAGGTTGTAACACGAATCCCGAGGTGTGCTCTCTAGACGTATTGAGGCACATTTTCGTATACTCATTGAATACAATCAAAGTTTTGATCTTTCTTGTTGTCTTGCTTCTTCTTTAACTCTATTATGGATTCCGCACACTATAGAGTTGTTTGATGATGTTTGGGAACATAAAACTTGGATCTTGATCTGTTTAAAGGACCTACAGTCGCGTCTAAGGTTTGGTCTCGGTGTGTGTAACTAAGTGTCCTAATTTACCAAGTGCTTCCATGATCTAATCTAATTATTCTAACTTAATTACCCATTAGTCCATAATTAGTTACAACAAGTCTTTGATTATTATGTTTAATAATTTTAATTTAAGTTAAAACATTAATTGAGAAAATCATTTAATTTATTTCAACAAGATTTATCAACCATTTTCTTTTATTAAAATACCACTAATTTGTCTTAAATTACCAAATAATATATGATGGGCTTATTTTATCCCTTTGGGCCCACCTAGGCCCAATGATGGTTCTTGATTTATCAATTGATCATAACTCAAAATCATTGAGCAATATGTTATAGATAACCAATTCATTTAGGTTAACTATCCATATTAATGTTTTTCTTAAGTTAGTGTTAGTAACTAAACCAACACCCCATCTTTAGGTCTTTGATTTTTATTGCTACCTTAAATTATAACCCACTTGTTTTAGTGTGACAATTCGACTTTTCGAATTAACCTCGTTAACTGAAAATTAACGAAATCACAAATATGAGGCCCAATGAGGCCAAGGTAGGCCCAATGAGGCCAAGGTAGGCCCAATGAGGCCCAAGGTAGGCCCAATTGTAAATATGAGGCCCAAGGTAGGCCCAATTGTAATTATGAGGCCCAAAAGGATTAATCTAGTTCAACAATGTTCTAAGTAGCCAATTAGTGACAAGTCGGGATTTTTGGTTCAACTTTGTTAACCGAAATGTGATGTTATTGTACGAAAACGAATTACAAGAGTTTTAAGTGAACAAAATAAGGTTGTAAATACCTAAAATTGCAAGGATTATATTTATAACTAGTAGAAGTCATAATTTTGACTTTCCAAGTCAAAATTCGTTGGTTTAACATACAAAAATTCGAGTTAATCATAAATTCGGAATTGTAACCGAATTGAACTATCATAAACATCACAATTATGATTATTAAAAGTTTCTGAACGTTATTGATCCATTAATTAGCCGAATTAAGTCCCTAATGAGCTAGAAAGTCGTAACCGTTCCAAGTGTGTATCAAAATCGTATGTCCCAATCATAATTCACGAAATTAGCAGCTTGGAACATCTATTCGGCACTATTAGAGACTGTAGAATCCAACAATTCAAAGCAAGGGGTTCTGGATTGAAGAGCACGACTTAGGGTCGGCCGAAACTCAAGTCTCGAATCAATCTCTGTCAATTGATTACCAAAACAAGTAAGTTTTTAATCCCTATCACTCTAAAAGATCCGACTAAAGATAACCATAGGTTAATTTCAGTTTCTATAATCGGATTAATAGGATTTGATTTCTAGGGTTCTTAAGACATAACGATTTGGGGGTTTCGGTTGTGATGGGTTTAAAAATGAAATCAAATACTACCAACAGTTTCATAAGGTGCCGATTAATAAAGATCATGAATCAATTTCATCACATTTTGACGAATTGATTAAGTTCGATTGCTAGGGTTCTTGAATAAAGAAGGTTTGGGGGTTTTGATTTAAATGAGTTATAGAATCCAATTAATCAGCACAGACATGTTCGAAATTCATCTTAGAATGAAAACCATGTGTCAATTTTATGATATGATATCGAATTGATAGAGTTGAAATTTAGGGTTCTTAAGTTAAAAACGAAATTGGAGATTTCGATGCTAGTGCATTCGATATTCAAATTAAATCTTGCAGAAGGTTCGAAAGTTAGTGTTGAATGAAAACCCCATGATTAATCAGTCTGACATAATCGAATTTAACCGAATTGAATGGTGAAACTTATTATTCACGTTCGAATCTTGTACGGATCGTTTTTATTGTCTAGACTGATTGATTTTGGAATTAAAACCAAGGGTATACTTGTTTAACTCTGTTAAACAAAAGCCCTCTAATTACAAGATCTATTGGGCTCGAATTGGGGCCCAATTGAATCAATAAGTTTCGGTTATGCTTATCAAAGGAGTTAGTGGGCCGATTGGGCTTATAAGAGTTAAGAATCAGATATGTTAACAAAAATTGGAATAGATCAGATGGTGGGGTGGGTGTACTAAGAAGTAGAGGTCGCGGGTTCGAGCCCGGCCTCTGCTGGTTTTTGGATTTTTAAATTATTTTAGTAATTCTATCATAACTTTCGCGTACGAACTCCGTTTTTAACTCGTTCGAATTGCGTTGGAACCAGAATTCAGTCCTGAACATATTTGAATAATAAAATTTATATTTTAATCCGAAAACGAAATCGTGTATAATTACGTTTGTTTAAATAAAATCATTAACGATGATATGATTTTATTAAACGAATTTAAAGGCACGCGTACATACGTATGCATATTCCTAACAAGTTTAACATACGTGTGTTGACACGTATGTGATATCAAGCACAAAACGATAATCCGAATAACACTAGGTTGTTGTTACAACACAGGTTCTTCGTAGGAGGACTTTTTACACGAGTTTAAGTGTGTTTGATCATTCTGCAACAATCAAAGGTGCGTACACGGCCCCTTTCTTATTTTAACTGTTTTGGGGGAGAAAACATGTGCAACAAACATTTTTAGATACATATCACTTGCATGAGTTAGCTGTTTACATTATGTGACAACATAGCATTTACAAGTCCTTACACTTCGAACCGTTTAGTTTGCCGTAGCGCAAAGCGTGGTAGTTGGAAATAGATCTATTAGGTTTGACAAACCTCACTTGGTAGATGGGATCTACGCAAGTGTTTGACTGACCAAACACACATTACTATTGTTTGTGCTAGACAATAGTGGCAAGGCAAAAACATGCTATAGCATGGCAATCGTCAGCTTCGGTGTCGACCACTTATGTAAATAGTACAAATGACTAGCTATCATGACTATGCATGTGTGATTATGTTATCTGCAAACTTGATATTCAAACTGTTGTTTTAAACATTATGAATGCCTAAACCTGTGTTATGCACCAACCTTTGTGTTGACTTGATTTACATGTTTTCTCAGGACGCTAAGGTGCACAAGAAAGCAAGCATGGCCTAGGAGATTGAGTCGCATGCATGTCTTTACATTTTAGTTATTTGAATTTGAACATTTGAAAACTTTGCATTGTAATTTACATTTTACAACTGTTACTGTTTTAAAATGCTTCCGCAAACTTTGAAAACTTTGATGTTACAGATTTAGACCAAAGTATGTTTTGAAATTCATATAGAGGTCTTCGTTATGTCTAATGATCTGAGATCCTGGTTTGTCACGTTCCCAAACGGTATGATTCCGTTAGTTGAAAATTGGGGGTGTGACATTTAGGCTCAAATCCATTTTGACTATTGAGAGTTTAATCTTGACGTCATACAAGAAAACCCTAATAAATCGCCTTTTGCATACACACGCATGATGTTAACTCTTGCATGTGCATGTATGTTGGTTCCCATGCACTCTTAACCCTAAAGTTTAACATATTTGTAGAATATTAAGTTTTCCCACCTCAAACCAGCGAATCTATGGCCCATTAGAAGAAGGTTCGGCTAACACATAAGGGTTCGGCCACATGCCGGCATTCGAAGTAGGGTTTGCCGGCCCTAGGTTCGTTCAAAGGAGAAGGTTCGGTCCATAAGGTTCGCCTATGCATGGAGGGTTCGGCTAACTAAAGAAAGGAAGGTTCGGCTCTAGGGGTTCGTCAGATGGACAAGGTTCGGGGTCCTTAGGGTTCGCATGCATCTGGTTCGGGGCTAACAGGTTCGGCCAAGCTCGTAGGTTCCGCCATGATGAAGCTAAGCGAACCTTTAAGGTTCGGCCTATAAGGGTTCGGCTAGACCATAGAAGGTTCGTGTAACATCTGTGCCAGAAACGTCGCCGAATCAGGGAACTGAACAGTAAACGCACACTAACTCAGGTACAAACTACGCAAACTATGGATATGCTATTAACTACATAATGCGTAAAAGTAAACTATTATGCTATTGTTTCTGTAATCTGATTAAAACTTAACAGTTTAACAGTCGGAAACATATCAGACAACATTGAACTGACACACGGATGCTTGTTATTGTGCTATTATGTATAAACGTATGCGAGTTTAAACAAAACACAACTATAACGGTTGTTTTTGCAGAATGCTAAACAGACGAAATATTCATAGAGGTGACGATCTGTATGAATAAATCTGATTTAACATTCTGAAATGATGACTAGAAAGTAGAAAACAAGAATCAGACAGCTAAATCATCGTCGTGTTCGTTCGAATGACGATTCGAACGAATACGCGCGATGGTTACGCATTCTGACGAAACGAAAACGAAAACAATACGAACGATAATAAATTTAAGGAAATAAAATATTTCCTATTTTACAATTTTGAAACTCATCATAAATGAAATTAAACAAAACTATTTTAATAAATCACGAACAAATTAACTAAACGCGTAAAAATTATATAATTCGATAAATTATTTAATACAACGATATTTAAAATGATTTCTAACAATAATTGTGTTTTAAACATCCTAAAATACTCCTTTTTATTTAAATTACGAAAAACGCGCGTAACGGTCCAGAAACACGACAAAAACACGAACCGAGCAAACAAAACGAACCCGAACTCACTCGGGGTATAAATACCCTCAATGAGTTCAACTAACTCATTTTCTCATCTTCATCTCTCTCTAAATACCCTAATCCTGGTTTTTGGTTCCCTCACCATTTTTGAACTTCAAGACACCATATCTCTCTCAAATCTCAACGAAATTTAGTGGTTCTTGAACCCAAACGAAGATCTTGACCTCTACTATACAAAGGTACAACCGATCTAAAGCAAAACTCACTAAAATCAAAGGTATGAGGCTGCAAAAAGTCACGAAATTAGGGTTTTGTACCCTTTTTGTTCAAACCTCTTTCAAAACCAGCTAGCCATCTTTAAATCTCGAAACTCACGACCACAAGAACCAGCCTAGTCTACACCATCTTCGAGAACACCTTGAGTTTTGACCGAGACACCCAAGTCTCAAACCCTAGCCGGTTGGCGCCTACAGTGGCCGAATGGCCAAGAGCCGAAGGGCCTTTGGCCGAATCACAGCCGACCGAAGGAACTTCATTCGACCACCTTCATACTCCCTTCATTCGACCCAAGCTACATCAACCCATTCGGCCATAGCCCTTCTCTCAGCCACCATTCGCCAGACCTCACCCATTCGGCCAAAGATCTTCACGCGGTGATGCGAGCGGTCAGTATACTAAAAACAAGACTAAATTTAATCTAATTAACCTAAGCTAAAGACACCAAATCTAATCCTAGACCTATACTTAACCTAAACACCTAGTAATAATCGGAAAACCTAAACTAGACCGCTCCTAAGGCAAGTGTACCTGTCGGTGGCAGAATAGCTGACGGAAGTCCGGATATCGTACCAACGGACACTAGTATAACAAACTAAACCTAGACTGTGAACTTAACTAAGATAAAAGAGGGGGATTTGGTGCAACTGATAACCAAATCTGACTGAACTGACTGAAACACTCTAAACTAATAACTACACTAAAACAGCAATACTAAAACTGACAATGAAACTGGAATCTAACTGTAGTGAGGAAAACTGGTGTACCTAGGCTGGGAATCAAAAGTGTGACAGATGCTGATCTGGACTGATTTATTAAGGATGAAGACTAGGATCTTAATGAACAGACCTAGAAGTACCTAAAGGGGACCCAGATCAGATACCAGGCAACTCCAATAGGAATCCTAAGGCTGTAATATATGCACTAGTCAATCGGGTATCCTCCCGGATTCCCCGACATGCAATTGCACTCTAACGGGTGGATCACCTCCCGGATTTCTCCAACCGTTTGTATCCTTAAGACACTAGAGAGCCATAAAGTTGACAACTTTGACATGGATTGACACTAACACTAAGTAGATCTAAGACAACGCCCTCCCGGGTCGTTTAACTCAAAAATCCTAAGTGTAAGAGACCAACCATCTAACCTATCACCTCCCAGATTTCTAGGTTAGGTTACACATGCAAATAACTATGTTTAATGAAGTCTAATCCTATGGAATGTGATCAACAACCCACAAACTAACCTAAAACACAAAGTAGTAGGCCTAACATGCATCTATGTGTGGAAAGACCTTCCTAAACACATGTGGATCAAACATACACCAAATACAATCATTCAACATCTGTAAAAACCATCAAAGTTTCAATCTTTACAACTGATTACAAAGCATATATCATCATCAAGCATAAATCAAGTCCAAAATCATCAAAGTTCACAACTTTATCATCCCAAACCAAGATACAACCATAGATCTAGCCACAAATCATGCTAACAGTAGCTAAACAAGTTTGAATCAAGTCTAAAAACATCAAAGATCAAAGCTTTAAACTAAGAACATGTAAAGAAAGGAAAAATACTCTAAGACAAGCTCCTTCTTCACTTCTACAAACCCTAATCAAGCTCTTCCTTCCATGGTTAAGCTCCAGCAGCTTCCTAGCTCGATTAGGGTTCCAAAGTCGCAGAAAAAGGTCCTCAAAACGGCTGGAATGCGATGGATTTATAGAGAGCTTGAAATTAGGGTTTTGGGCTTGAAATCAATCTGGGGCGCATCGCCTAGCGGGGATGTGTGCGGCTAGGCGATGCGCGCGGATAAAGGGGAGGCTGGCGACTGATGATTCCAGGCGCATCGCCTGGCCCGAAGTGTCCACGATAGGAGTACCGCCTAGGGTTAAATTTCTTGATTTCTTCGCTTGGTCACCCGCTCTTGATTCCGACGCCCGTTTGCCTTCATTTCCGCTCCTCCGGGACACATTCCTGCATAAAAACACTAAAATGTAAAAAAGGAAATAAAATCGACTCAAAATATAAACAAAACTAACGAAAACCGACTCGAATATGTACGAAAACGGATGTGTTAAACTAACACATCAAAAATACCCACATTTAAACCTTTTTCGTCCTCGAAAAAGCTAACAAAATGGAATCATAGATCTGGGTTAGGTTTTTAACTTGCAATGATTTACCAATTTTTAATCCTTGTGTATTAACCGCGATTGTTGGTATAATGGTCCAATCTAAACCCAAACACCAATTTCAAGTTCCCTAATCATGATTTATTTATTTTCAAGTTAAATCATTCATCTTATGGATCCCATCCCTTGGTCAAAACGAGTTATCTTAATCCTAAACAACAGCTTTCAAGGCACAGGATTAAATCAAAAGACTTAAACCCACCTCTGTATGCAAACTACTTAGATAAATTTAAAATTTTAACCTAATGATGGAGATTGATGAAGGTGTGAGCATTTCGCCTTTTTATTCTCTCATTTTTCTTTTTCTTTTACCTCACTTGAGCATATTACAGTACTGTTTCACTCGGTTATGAGCCGGGGTATGACAAGTGCTTTTTAGCTCTTATTCTCTCTTTCTTTTATTTGTACAGGCTCAGCTCACTTAGTGGATTTGTGGAATTTCTTTTATTTAGCGGGCGCCATAAGTCTCGGATTTATTTTCATAAAAAGAGAACATATGTGCCAGGTTTAAATTTTAAAAAATCTAGGTTGTTAGTTTACAGAGGTTCCTTTATTCACTATTACTTAGTTTCAGATTTCCCGAATTTTCCAAGTCTTAAACTCACAAGAATCCTGAATTTAAGTTTATTCTATCAAATCCTAAGGAACTTTCTATCGGCTGGGCCTACCAACAAATCCCAAATCAATACACAAGTTAGCCTTTAAGAACCTAAGCCCTAATCGTAGTCCAATCATCTTCCATTTATAAAATGCAAGCCAGAACAAGGACATTTTTCAAGACTCTAGCTATATACATCCTAAAACTCTAGACTTAATCAGAAAATGCAAAATAAATAAATAAACAAACCAATATTTACAGAAAGATAAAAATAAGGTAAAAAGTGGAAAAGACTTAGCTGATCACGCAACATCAGCACAAGTGAGTCTAATCCAAAAAGAAGTCAATCAACTGCCGGCCGTTTGCAAATGAAAATAGCCTAAGTAGTCACCACCCGAATGTAATTGAGTACGAATGGTTAAAACCAGACTGCAAATTAAGATCTCAAACAAACCAACTAGATTAACTGAAAATAAAAAGACTCAAATACTGACTTGAAAAATATTTACAATGACTCAATTGGAAAGAAAAATGTTTTTGTAAAGTTTTTGATTTTTTTTTTTTGTGTTTTTAACTTGAAATAATTACAATTTCATTATTTAATTACAAGTTGTAATTTACTTACAAAAATTTCAAAAATTTTATTCTAAATTACAAAGTTTTAAAACACATTTGACTTGATATATACAATGACTTGTTTTTACAAGATTTACAAAACTAAAAGGCGTCAGCCTGACATACCCACACTTAGAACAACACATTGTCCTCAATGTGGATCCAGAACTGGCAACATAAATTACAATTTACATGAACAAACATGTGTACAAAAAGGTTAGCAACTACTCCCTGATTATATGTAGACGTGTCATAAGTGGAGTCGCGCGCCTCTAAATATACAACCACACTCATATACAATTGTTAATACAACACATGAATATAATTACAATTTTACATCACAACATTAATAGTACAACAATTGAATTACATGATATCACAAACATATACAACCATTACAAATTACAATCATAATTTACAATTATGCACAATCACCATCACATAACAAATATACATACAACCACAATAATGCAGGAAATAAATTAAACACAACCACAGAATAAATAAATAAACAACAGACATGCCAAAATGGATGACAATATAATGTTCTGTCCAAATACATACAACTGAAAAGAAACTACATCAACTAAACTAAATACATACGGTCATTCGTCATCCTTATCGTCATCGTCCTCCTCATCCTCCTCCTCCTCATCCTCCTCGTCATCCGGATCGATGTCGGATCCGGGCTCGTGGTCGGCTGGGAGGCGAGGGTTTGGCATCCGAGGAGCCAACTCAACCCCTAGATGAGCCGCTATGCGCCTCTGGATGTCCTCGAGAGCGTCTATCCTCTGAAGGAGATATTGCTGTGTAAGACGAGGAACAGCAGGAGGGCGTGGCGGCATATCATGACGTGGTCGCTCCCTCCGATGCAGGATGCGGTGCGTGGATGGTGGAGGCACCGGAAGAACAGGGGCAGGAGGATCAGCCAATACGGGTTCCCACTGGGGTGGCACGTCCCACGTGACCATCCCAGACGTCTGCATTTCATGTAAAGCATATGGGACCGTCTCGGGGCCCTCTGTAAGATGCTCGATAGGGTACCAGTCAAATACCCCAAGACGGTCAGCAAGGCGGCAGACGTAGGGGCCCATATCTAAGCGAGCAGTGTGGCCTCCCCGACGCGGCCTCGCAAATGATGTAAGCAAGATAGTGGCGAGGTTCGCCGGGCGGCGACCATGGAGGCAGTAGAGGCAGAACACATCAAAATAGCTTACCTTGTCCTTGCCAGAATGGCGCGGAATCAAGGTGCTAGTGATAATCCGTTGAATGTAACGCAGTAGAGGATCCCGAATCTATGTCGCCGCCGGTCAGTGTGCGGGGGAATCGCGATCATGCTCCAAAAGGCGGTCATCTCATCCTCAGTGACGTATCCGGTCCTGGCTGCCCGAGATACGCCGAGGAGGAGGTCCTGAAAGGCTCCGGCGGTCACCTCCTCCCTGGAGTATATCCCCATAGCGACCGCAAAATCGGCCACACTCATGCGGTGTGCCGTTCGACCGAGGGCGAACGACACTGCTCCAAGGGCGGTGACGGACCGAGCATCGTACTGAAAACTGGAGTGGAACTCCACCATGAGCTCTGCGTACTGTGGCCAGCGACATCGCAGCAGATATACCCACGGTGGAGTCAACATGGAGTCAAACTCCTCCAATTGCCCGAGGCGCTCTATCACAGCTCGATCGAATCCCCTGTGCTGGATAATCTCTAACCCTGCAAGTGCTGTCACCCATGCATGCTCCATCGTGCCCCTCTCGAACTGCAAGAAGGTATGCTCTGCTAAGGATCGCAGCTGTGGAAGGAGTGGGCGAAGATCTGGTGGCGGTACGTCCAAGGGTGCGGAGTAACTAAACTGACGTGGCGGCTGCGGGTGCCTCTGCGCCTGTGCCTGGGCTGTGGTCACGCGTCGGGCCCGCTTGGTCCTGCTTCCTGAGCTCGATGCATCAGCCATCTCTGTGATAATATACAACAAACATATACAAAAATAATTACAAATTAACTACAATCCTAAATCCTAAGTTTTATTAAATTTATTTTACAAAATGTTTATTTATTTACAAAGTTTGTTGTTGTTATTATTTATTGTACAAAATTGTGTATTAAAATATTTATTTATGATATACATATACAATGTATTATTATTTAATTGATACAAGTTTTATTTCAATGTACAATTATTTAATTAATTATTTTACAAAAATTATACATATATATTATAATTTATTTATAAGATACATACTACATTTCTTATTTTACAAGACAATTGTTTTTATTTATTATTTATTATATTTTATTTATTTATTTATTACAATTAATTAATTAATTTACAAAAATTATACATAATATACATATATTTTATTAATCACAATATAATATACATTTTATACATTGTTTATTTTTTTCAAATCATAATAATTGTTTTTATAAAAATTATTTTTGTACGAAAGTATTTATTCATAATATACAATTTATTTTATTTTTATACTTAAGGATATTTTATTTTTACAACATTTAGTATTTTTAACATACAACATATATTTATTTTTAAATTTACATTTACATTAATATTAAACATACATAAGTTACATACATACATACATTGTCATTACATATACATATACTTATTTTACAAAACATATACATATACAATTACATCTATATACAAAATAATATACATGTATTGTTAGTAATAATTAGACTTACACAAATTTATTTTACACAATTTATTTTATGTTATATTATTGTTAGTATACAACATACTTATTCTTATTTATATATATAAAAGTAGTATTACTATTTTTATTTTATGTTACATATTTGTATTATTATATACTTATTTATATTACAAACACTTTTATTTATATTATTTAATTATTTTATTTAATTTCCGAAACCATTTATTTCATATTGATGTATTTTATTTAATTTTATTTATTAGCTAATTTTATTTTACTTATTATTATTTTTCTTTTCTATCTGTTTTTTTTTTTGAAAGTATTTTGCTTTCATTTTTCATTTTTTTATTTTTTATTTAATCTGAAAATAAAATAAAATTAATTAAAAATTAAAAGAAAAAAAATTTTGAAAAAGGGGGTGGTGCTCCGGCGGCTTTTCCGACCAAGAAATCCGGCCAACACATTCCGGCAAAACAACCAACAATGCTCAATCCCAAATCAACACCAACCTAATCTAACCCTAATCTATTCTGAAAATCGAAAACAAAGAAAAAGGAAAAGGGGGTACCGGTTATAGGCTATGGTGATGGCCGGAAAAGTAGAGCAGCGGCGGCGGTGTTGATCACCGGAGATGAAGACGGTGGTGACGGCTGCGGATGCACGGTGGTTGTTGAATGCGGCTGTCGACTGGAGATGCGACGGTCGAGGCGA
The DNA here is from genome assembly GCA_009363875.1 of Mikania micrantha. Lineage (NCBI taxonomy): Eukaryota > Viridiplantae > Streptophyta > Magnoliopsida > Asterales > Asteraceae > Mikania > Mikania micrantha. Next base: position 42,161,402 of record CM018691.1, on the reverse strand, counting down.
CTCCGGGAGATGATGGTGATGAGTGGCGGTGGTAGACGGCGGATTGTGACGATGATCGGAGATGAGGATGGTGGTTCAAGATGATGATGATGGTGGTGGCAGATGGTGTCGACTGGAGATGCGGCGGTGAACGGAGGGGAGCGGCGGTAGTGCACTAGATGGCGGAGATTATGATGGTGGTTAGTGGTGGAGACGGTGGTATACGGCGGTCGAGATGATGGCGGGAGGCGGTGGTGTGCGGCGGTGAACGAGGCGTCGAGATGATGATTGTGCGCGGTGGTGTGCGGCGGTAGACGGTGGATTAGGGTTTTCTTTGCGCTAGGATGGTGCGGGTGAAATGAGGTGGTAACCGGTGGTGGTAGGTGGTATTGTTGTTATTTTTTTTCGAATTTAAAGAACTCGCGCGCATCGCCTTAGACCACGTACCCACTTAGGGCGTACCGCGCGGATTTAAAAAGTTCGTTTTTTAATTAATTAATTTTTTTTTTACAATTTCTAATTAACTTAAATCCTAATTAAATTTAAACTAATTTAAACTTTAAATCTAAACTAATTCCTAAAAAAAACTATAACTATTAATCTAAACTAAGCTAATTCCTATAAAATTAATGAGAACCTAAAAATTAAATTAATTTTTAAACTAATTAATCCCTAGCAATTTAAATTAAACTTAACTTTAATTAAACTAAATTCTAATTAATCTTAACTAGGCAAAATTAATTAAAATTAAATGTAATTAAAGTTAATTCTAATAAAATAAAATTAAGCTAGGCAGTCAATTCAATTAACATTTTAAATAACCTAATTTAAACTAATCAAAATAAAAATAAAATAAAACTAAGTGACTAACGAAAATAAAATCAAAACCCATCATATAATTAAAAGCAATTAAACCCTAACAGAATTTAAGAACTAAAATTAATCTACAAGTAATAAAGGAAAAATCGAATTGAGCAACTAGTGACGTACAACGTGATCAAATTTAATGCCTGGTAATGACATTAGCAGTTCGAAATAGTACCGAACATGCATGATGTCATACCCACACTTGAATCCGACTCCGTCGTGCAAACACACCTACATCACTAATCACACGAAACTCGATGAACTCAAACTAAACTATTTACACTACACACAAGTTGGGCTTAGGCCGAAATCCCTAACCAGCTCGGGATTCGAGGAGAACAACCACCTCGTCAGATGGAAGCGGGCCTCCAATGTAGGGCTTCAAACGATGCCCATTGACCTTCCACGTGTGGTCACCAGATTCCAACTCTACCGCACCATGCGGGAACACCTCACGAATCACAAAAGGGCCTCTCCAACGCGACTTAAGCTTTCCTGGGAAAAGCCTCAGTCTCGAGTCATAAACCAGGACTCGATCTCCCTTCGCGAATTCCTTAACATTCCTCAATCTCCGATCGTGCAGCGCCTTCGTGTGCTCCTTATAACTCCACGACCGAGCGTACGCATCGTCGCGTAGCTCGTCCAACTCGTGCAACTGGAGGAACCGGTGCTTGGCGGCCTGTGACATATCCAAATTCACGGATTTCAAAGCCCAAAAAGCCTTATGCTCAAGCTCTACCGGCAGATGACACGCCTTACCATAGATCATCCGATAGGGAGTCGTCCCAATCGGATTCTTAAACGCAGTCCTAAAAGCCCACAAGGCGTCATCCAATTTGTCGGCCCAATCCTTCCTAGTATGGCCGACAGTCCTCTCCAGAATCCTCTTAACTCCCCGATTCGCGTTCTCCACCTGACCGCTGGTCTGCGGATGATATGCGGTCGACAGACGGTGGGTGACCCCGTACTTGGCTAGCACCTTGTCCATCTGGACATTACAGAAGTGCGTGCCACGGTCACTGATCAACGCTCTCGGGGTCCCAAATCTACAAAAGAAGCACTTCACAAATCTCACCACTACTCGCGCGTCATTAGTGGGGAGCGTCTGTGCCTCCACCCACTTAGAAACATAATCGATCGCGACGAGTATATACCTGTTCCCTCGAGAAGCAGGGAAAGGTCCCATGAAATCGATGCCCCAAACATCAAAAATCTCAACAACCTGAATAGGGTGCTGGGGCATCTCATTCCTGGATGAGATGTTTCCTGTCCTCTGACAGGAATCACATTTCCTAACCAACTCATGAGCATCCTTAAAAATGGTGGGCCAATAAAAACCAGAATCAAATACCTTCTTCGTCGTGGAAGAAGGTCCGTGATGCCCACCAGTAAGGCCCTCATGACAGTGCCTAAGGATCTCCAATCCTTCCTCTCTGCTCACACACCTCCTAAAAACCTGATCAGCACACACACGAAAAAGGTAAGGTGCATCCCAGATGTAATGCCTTTTGTCGGCAAAGAACTTCTTGCGCTGCTGGAATGTCAAACCCTTAAGAAGGAATCCGTTGGCCAAATAATTGGCAATGTCTGAAAACCACGGTAATCCCTCATCTAGCCTATCCGTGCGGCATATCTCATCTATCCCTATGCTCATAAGCGTCTCCTGGGGAAAGAAATCCCTCATCACACCCTCTCGAATGCATTCCCTCTCCGGATCCTCAAGTCGCGACAAATGGTCGGCGGCTACGTTCTCAGCTCCCTTCTTGTCCTTAATTTCTATGTCAAACTCTGAGAGAAGGAGGATCCATCTGATCAGTCTAGGCTTCGCGTCCTTTTTAGCAAAAAGGTAACGGAGAGCCGCATGATCAGTATAGACAACAGTCTTGGAGAGCACGAGGTAAGACCTAAATTTATCAAAAGCATAGACTACCGCTAACAACTCCTTCTCAGTAGTCGTGTAATTCTCTTGCGCGGCATCTAGGGTCTTACTCGCGTAATAAATGGGGTGGAAATGCTTATCCACCCGCTGCCCAAGGACAGCCCCAACTGCGAAATCGCTCGCATCGCACATGAGCTCAAATGGCTGGCTCCAGTCGGGGGCTATCAAGATCGGGGCACTAACCAGCCTCTCCTTCAGAAACTCGAAGGCTCGCAGACAATCATCATCAAACACAAACTCCACCTCCTTCTCAAGCAAACGAGTGATAGGTCTAGTGATTTTCGAAAAATCCTTAATGAACCGGCGGTAAAATCCCGCATGACCTAGAAAGCTTCGCACAGCTTTCACACTCGTGGGGGGCGGGAGTTTGCTGATAGTCTCAATCTTCGCTTTGTCGACCTGGATGCCGTCACGGGATATCTTGTGACCTAGACATATCCCCTCCATGACCATAAAGTGGCATTTTTCCCAGTTCAACATCAGATTCGTCTCCACACATCTCCTAAGCATCTTCTCAAGATTGATCAAACACTGATCGAACGAGCTCCCAAAGACAGAAAAATCATCCATAAACACTTCCATGGAAGTCGCAATCATATCTTGGAAAATAGCTACCATACACCTCTGAAACGTCGCTGGAGCGTTACATAACCCGAACGGCATACGACGGTATGCAAAAGTGTCGTACGGGCATGTAAAAGTGGTCTTTTCCTGATCCTCTGGTGCTATCGGGATCTGGAAATAACCTGAGAATCCATCTAGGAAACAGTAAAACTGCTGACCCGACAAACGCTCCAGCATCTGATCGATAAAAGGAAGTGGGAAGTGATCCTTTCGGGTGGCGTCATTCAGCTTCCGATAGTCAATGCACACCCTCCAGCCTGTGACTGTACGTGTGGGAACGATCTCCTTCTTCTCGTTCACCACTACAGTCATACCGCCCTTCTTAGGGACCACATGAACTGGGCTCACCCAGGATGAATCAGAAATAGGGTAAATGAGCCCAGCATTTAACAGGCGAAGAACCTCCTTCTTAACCACTTCTCCCATATTAGGATTAAGCCGCCTCTGTGGCTGAACCACCGGCTTATAATCCTCCTCCATAAAAATGCGATGCGTACAAAAGGAAGGGTGAATACCCTTAATGTCCATTAACTTCCACGCAATCGCCTGTTTGTGCTCTTTCAGCACAGCAATGAGTCTACTCTTTTCCACGTCTGTCAGAGATGCTGAAATAATGACAGGTAGATCCGAGTCCCCATCAAGGAATGCATACTCAAGGTGAGGTGGCAACTCCTTTAGCTCTAATGACGGGGGAGCCTCAACAGATGGCTTGTCAGCCGGCTCAGAACTCTCAACCTCAAACACAGTGGGATAAACAGGAGGCTCCACGGCTAAACTGCTAGGAATATAATCAAGGTAAGCCTCAATAGCAGCAGCCTGGACCTCAACTCCCACACCCTCAACTCTCTCATCACTGTCACCTAAGTCCTGATCTCCTAACAGATCAACTCCACTAATGTAGTCCAGGCAACGATCCATAGTAGAGAAAAATGCATCTAGAAAGTATACCTGATCGTCCTGACCACTGGAGTTCCTCATGGACTTCTTCACATCAAAGGTGACAGTATCATCTCCAACACGCAATGAGATCTTCCCCTCATAAACATCAATCATAGCCTTCGCTGTGCGAAGGAAAGGTCGTCCCATGATGAGGGGAACTCGGTCATCAGCCTGCATGTCAAGTATCACAAAATCCACTGGGAAGACAAACTTGTCCACCTTCACCAGGACATTCTCAACAATCCCCCGCGGATACTTGACTGACCGATCAGCCAATGCCAAACTCATGCGTGTAGGCACCGGCTCACCAAGATCTACTGCTTATAAATGGAATATGGCATCAAATTGATGCTAGCACCTAGATCAGCCAATACATGGTTCACAGAAGAACCGCCAAACAGACAGGGAATAGTAAAAATCCCTGGATCCTCAAGCTTCTCTGGCAGCCTATTCTGAACCAGAGCCGAGCACCAAGCTGCTAAAGTCAAAGTAGAGAGTGTCTCCAACTTCTTCTTGTTAGACAGGAGGTCTTTCAAGAACTTAGCATATTTCGGCATATGCTGGAGGGCCTCAACAAACGTGAGATTGATCTTAAGCTGCTTAAACATCTCCAGAAAGTGTCCATACTCCTGATCACGCTTCATCTGCAGGGCGCGTGCGAGATATGGAAGCTTAGTCAAATCAATCTCAGGCTCCTCCGCCACTCTCTTACCCTTCTTCTCTTCTACCTTCTCCCTCCTCAACCTATCAACTGAAGACTCGCTGCTCGGCGCGGTACTTGCTGGGACTAGCCTCACGGGCGCCCCTGCAGGAGTCTCCATCTCTATCTCCTTGTCCACCGGTTCATCCTCATCAGGTATGACCGGTGGTGGCAGTTCAACATCTCCTCCTCAACCACTTCGTGTGGTCACTGCCTAAACATGACCCCTCGGGTTAGGGTCCGTGTTTGCCCTAAAAGATCCACCCGGTCTATCATCGAACCGCTTCGCCAACTCACCCACCGACCACTGCAGATCCAAGAATCCAGCCTGCTGATTCCTCAATAGCGTGTCGTGCTCCTCAATCTTCTGGTCCCGTAGCTTGTCCTTGTCCATAATCTGCTGAAGTATCTTCATCTGCTGCGCCATCATGTGACCAACGTCGAAGTACCGATCAAATAAGAGTAAATGAGAGTGTTCCTGGCTACCTTAACTAGTAGGGTAAGTAGGGTGTCGAACCACGAAGAGTTTTGGTGGATGGTGTAACTTAGTTGATTTAACCTAATGTAACTAGACAATAAATTGTAAAATCGATGGTTGTTTGAACTTTAGTAAGAAAAATAATTTTTTAGCAAATTAACAATGCAAGCAAATGATTTGTAACTTAATTATGAAAACGAATCACACCCGGGATTTGAATTAGTAGGAAAGTAGGAATCTTTATGACTTAATTGATCAAGACAATCACATAGACATGATTTGTTACTTATCGTATGGATGGACATTCATAAATGGAAACCCTAATTTTAGTGATTAATTAATGAAAACCAACTAAGGTTAAGCTTAGGATACCAATTACCAATATCAATTTGAAAGTGATAATCCAATTGACATTCAATGTTTCACAATTGTAAACTGAAAAATGATGAACATTCAATCAAACCAGAAAAGTCAAATCGTTCAATCCAATACGAAAAGCAACATACAAACAATTAAAAAGATAGAAACCAACTATTGTTTGTAGTCAAATACAATTAGAATCATAGAAATCCCTAAACCTAACTAACCATTCACCTGGGCATGATTTCAATGGAGTTAGCCATGAATCTTCATTCGGTTGTGCCCTATCATCAATTCGGGAATCACCGTGGTGTTTGGAAGTGTTAATTGATGAGTTCCTAAGCCTTGGAAACCCCCTAGAACCTCCAAAAGTTGTCCAAGTCGAAGATATCCAGAAACCCTAGGTCTTTAGGCTTAAATATGTGGCAAAACGGAGAAATTCCGACTTTTGGGCTGTCCCCGGCGTATCATACGCCTCCCAGGGGCGTATGATACGCCCCACCTGCATTCCTGGGTACTTTGGCTCTGTGATACGCCCCAGATACGCCGTGTTGATACGCCACTTCGTGAAAACCTTCATTTTTGGATGTTTTGGCCTCCCAAGCACCATTTCTTAACCACCCTTTGATTCTTGAACATCAACCACTTATTTTCTTCACCCGAAAACCTGCAAATCATCAAAACACACAACCAATCACCATATTCCATATATTTAAAGCCTAAAAACGCATCATTACGCACCTAAATCACATGAAATTACCCAAACTATCACATCCCCACATTTTCCCTTTGCTTGCCCCAAGCAAAGTCTCATGCACATTTCAACCATGATTAGTCAACCAATGGGTTGTCCATAACCTTCCCAATAACAAAGAACTCAAAAATCATGGTCAATCCCCAAGACTTACAACGTGCAATAGATTTACATCTAACAAACAATCCATTCGTGCCAACACCCTACACAACTACATTTATTCCATTTCGACTGAGTTATTACATGTATACACATTTCTCACAATTCACACTCCACTCGGTTTCGTATATAAACTAGTAGTTATGACTAGCATGTTTATGACACTCACTCCTATAGTGAAACACCCTTAGTATAAGCTTGCAAGGCAATCAACTCTCCATCACTGATTACTAAGGCATACACAAATCAAGAGGACTTTTTTGGGTTGGCTTTGGCTAAGGTAGGTATGGTTGGTATTATTACAGGCGATAATGGGTGAATCCACTATACAGTCAACACTTTGATAAGCTTAACTTGTGCACATGTTTTGTATTGTACTTGTTTCTCCTCTTATTCTTTCTTTTGCACAATCTTTATTATTTTTTTTTCTTTTTCTCTTCTGTTCTTTCTCATTTCAAACATGAATATCTCCTACTTTGGATCCACCACATGGGTTAAAGTTTTAAAAGGCTAACCAGGCTAATTGTGGCTAATTTCAGGGGTTAACAATTGAATAGGTATTTGGCTCAACGGGGCGACTAGGGATTTTGTTGTGGGTAGGTAAAACAATTAAACGGGCTAAAACAATGGGTTTTCCTAGTGCCTCTATCACATTTATGCATAGCTTAGGTTGTGATCTTAAATTGCATTGACAATGCAAGTTCTACCTTAGGTGTTCACTATAGTCATCACACATCAAAGAAAATGAGCATGTATTCCTATTACCATGTTTGCTCGACATAGGCTCAATATCTCACGAAAACGATGGTTAAGGGGTAAAATGTGGCACATCTAACAACTCATTCTCCACTTCCTATCCTTAGTCATGTAATGCTACTAACAATACGGATTGTTTATCAAGACTACTTTATTCCGCAACTTAAAGGATCAATCATAACTTAAGAATCTACTTTATTAGTTGGTTCAATCATGTGTCCACCATTTTGTTTTCAAACCATGTTTTCATGCACATTTAGACTTGCATTGGAAAAAGTTTGCAAAATTTTTGAAAATAACCCATAATCTCCCCATCCCCACATTTAATCTTACATTGCCCTCAATGTAATCATTTGTTTCATCACATGTATAAGACAGGAGCGAATCATTAATACCTAGTTCCATTAACCTAGATCACCCAACCAAACATATTAGCAGTTATCAAGTTTTAGACCCCACACATCATAGTTCAATTGTTTAAACATCAAGACAAGTGTAAAGGAACAAGCACATGGACCTGATCACATGCGATCAGTGAGTGCTGTGGAAATCATCGTCGTATGGTGGTCTGGGCATTGGTGGCCCAAACCATCTTCCCATTAAGCTTTCCTGAAGAGATTGCATGTTGAAGGGATCTGAACCCCCTGAAGTGCTGGATCCTTGGTTTCCAGGATGTTGGTACGGGACCCATGGCGATGGGTTGAACATCTGTGGATATCTTGGGGGTTGATCTCCATGCACATACGGCGGCAGGTTTGGATAGTCCACTTGCATAGGCCGAACTTGGGAAGTGTACCCAGCTAGATAATCGGTGCGTTGTCGCACGGCTTCTTCCTGCAAAAAATAATCGTTACGGAACTTTTCTAACCTGTAAGCTGCAGCTCTGGCGTACAGTTCTGCCTGCTCCGCCTGATCCCTCCTTTCCCTCCTTAGCTCTTCTTCATACTGTCTTTGGGTGTCTCTGTACTGGATGTCTTCGTTCCTCCATGCAGTCATCCGGTCCCAATTGGCCCTCGCATCTTCAGGCCATCTAGTAAAACCTGCAGGCCTCCCCTGTAGAATGGACTCAGTGAAAGGGGTTGGTTCAAAAGTTGACAGATGGGGTTGGTGGGACCCCTTCGTTTCTGCAGGTCCCCGCTGTTCGGTCTCTTCTTCCTCAAGTGGGGCTACTCCTTATTTAGGCACAACAAGCTGCCTCTGGGTTTTATCATCAATGAGTACATGTTCAGTCGGCCTTTCCCTATAAATCCAACCGAAAGCAGCTAATCGATCAAATCTAAAGTAACGTTGTGTCATTTTCTCGAATGGGGTGCTGGCATTGACCACCTTCTGTTTAAGCAGCAAGCTTGACAACAATCTACAATGAGGCAACAAACATCTTGCCTTGCTGACCCTGCTCTCCCACACATTCAATAGTACCAATTGCCGAAAAGATAACTTGGGGTGTCCGGTGACTAGGGCATGCAGTACCCTAATCTCAAAATTCCTAATAAACAGCTTGTCCCCGGGTCTTGGGATTACATTGAAGGCAGAAATAAGTGACAGGAGTTTTGGGAGAACCTTCAAATCGCTCCTCAACAATTTCCTTGGCATTTCATCTGGTACTTTAGCAAATAAGGTTTGAACCATTGCGTTCCATTCATCATCTTTTGTGGCTTCACCTAGAATTTGCATCCAGTCGGGATACACATACTCTCTTTGTGGCTTTGTATCGAATTTGACAATCTTGTTCATTGTTTCAAATGAAAGCACCATTTCTTTTCCGTTTACGGTTCCAATTAATCTTGTGGTCTTGGGTGGATTATTTCCTTCATATTTCCTTAGAGTGGCCATCCACTCCACAATCTCTTTCATGTAGACGTTGTCCAAATTGTTGTTGTTGAATTTAAGAGCGTTTTCCCATCCAAGACTTTAAAAACATTGAACGACACCAAAAATGCTAAATTGGTCGAGTTGCACGGCTCGCTCGTAGACGAGGACTTTCTTGATGCTTGAGACCGCTTGCATCTTTTGTCTATAGAGGATGGGTTGCCAAATAGGATCGAAGGTGTTCAGTGGGGCATTCCCAGTCCATTGAGGTTGATCTCCCACCAAAATGTCTTCATCTTCATAGTACATGTTCATGTCTTCCATCTCAAAGTCAGAGTCCGACTCTTGTTCTGTTAGTCTTTGTCGTTTGGATTGGTTGGATGATGAAGCAACTTCTTTGCCTTTTGAGCCGGTAGCTTTCGTGCGACCCATATCCTACAAAGATACCCACACATAGTTAGTAAGTTGGAACATAATTGGAATCAACAAGTATAACACTTACAGCTATGTTAAGTAACACCAATTGCAAATAATGCACAACATAAGACAATAGTTCATCACAGTGTGTTATTTCCATTTTGAAGTTCAGGTACTCATTACTAACCCTCCATCCCCACATTTGTGCCTTACTTATCTTAGAATGTGATTCTCCCTCCCCAAATCAAAATTAGCCTTTTACAAAATGCAAGTCCATACTTCCCATTATAAAGGTGTCTAAGCCTTATTTAATTTCTCATTGGAGTCATTACATTTGTAAAACAAAACCCATTCATGATTGAGCCTACTCTTTCCATCCTACCACTAAATTCAAACAAAATCTATGTTTCAAGTTCAATCAATAAACAAGCATACCATGTTACACCATGAGAGCAACAAAATGCTAAGATAAGCATATACATGTCAAATTAGCATTATTTTTGCTGAAACAGAAATGGGATAACATACCTTGACCTTGTAGAAACAAAGAATTGAAAGTGGAAGAAGAAAGTGAGAGACTTTGAGAAAAACCCAAAAAATTCGTCACCTTTATGCTACTCGATCTCACAAACGGGATGGAATCTCAAACATCTGGGTGGATGGTTGTGTTCCCCTCGAAAAGTTACTCAAAATGCATATAAAGTTTGCGAGAATCGGTGGAGAAACGAGTGAGTTATGATCTAGGGCTTGTTTGGTGTTCTTGGTGAGTGAAAGGAGGAAGATGATGAATTTTTGGAAGGAGGATGGGTGGATTTGGTCATGGATCCCGTATTTAGTGTTTTTGGGTCGAATTCCGGGTCATGGGGTGAAAAAACGCGGGTCAAAGTGGTCAAAACGGGTCAAAACGGGGTCGGAGGGGTGCCCGGCGTATCATACGCCTGTTGAGCTGATGGGTGGCGTATTGGAGCTCTTGAATGTGGCGTATCACAAAACCTAAGGAGCATATGGCGTATCATACGCCTACCCCTAGCGTATGATACGCCGGGTATAATTTTTTTTTTTTAACAATAAAAAGAACTTATAAAAAGAAAATTACTAAAATGAAAAATTACTTAAAAAGAAATAAAAAGAAAGTTTACAAACTAATAATGAAAACATTTAACTTAATCATTATCCCGAATTTCAGTACCTCGACCCGAGGTGCAATTTAGCTCTTAGAATGCCAAAATTCTCGCATTGTGAGTCACTTGATTGTGTGTATACGTGCATGAAATGACCCAAGGTGAATGATTAACCTAAACCTCACTTTCGTAGGGTACACGGTTGCATTTAGCATATGCAACAAGCCTTTTAAACCTCCCGGTAGCCCGGTTGGACGAGTGGAGTCTCGCGAGGGTTTCTAGTGAACATACCCACAAAGTTCTCGGGTTGCCTCCCGCAAGAGCTAAGTTTAATGTCGTTAGCTCGACATGGACGTACCTGATTCATTCCTTTGCATATGTTGGTGACTCTACAAGAAAATTCACCGAATCCATTTGTAACTTGTTTATGACAGTTGCTTCTAAATACGGCTTGAGACGATGTCCATTAACCACATGATGAGTTTTGTCTTTCACATCTTCAATTTCAATGTCACCAAAGCTTCCAATACGTGTAACAACGTGTGGTCCCGACCATTTGCTTTTCAACTTTCCTGGAAAGAATTTCAGTTTAGAATTATAAAGCCATACCTTTTGATTGAGTTCAAAGACTTTGTTTCTGATTTTGGCATCATGCACTTTCTTCATCTTGTCTTTGTGTGCTGATGCACATTCGTATGCTTCATTCCTTAATTCCTCCACCTCGCACAGCTGCAACTTCCTCTCCTTACCTGCATCATCGAAGTCCATGTTAACTGATTTCACCGCCCATAAAGCATGATGGGCAACTTCCACCGGTAAGTGACATCCTTTCCCGTAAACTAGTCGGTAAGGTGTGGTTCCAATAGGTGTCTTAAAAGCAGTTCGGTAAGCCCATAATGCATCATTCAATCGTAAGGACCAATCCTTACGATCCGGACGAACCGTTTTTTGAAGAATTTCCTTAATTTGTCTATTGGATACCTCAACTTGCCCACTAGTTTGCGGGTGATAAGGAGTGGCTATACGGTGATTGACACCATACCGTTTGAGCAATTTACCAAAATAAAGTTTTTAAAATGAGATCCCCCATCACTTATGATCACACGGGGAATACCAAACCTTGAAAATATATTGGATTGAACAAATTTGCACACAACGGTATGCTCATTTGTTTTGGTGGCAATGGCTTCAATCCATTTAGACACGTAATCGACTGCCACCAAAACATAGTAATTACCATGAGAGTTTGGGAAGGGTCCCATCAAGTCAATTCCCCATACGTCGAAGATATCGACCACAAGGATTGGTTTCATGGGCATCTCATCCCGTCTTGAGATACTACCAAGTTGTTGGCATCTCAAACACTGTTTAGCAAATACAGATGCATCTCTAAATAAAGTAGGCCAAAATAAACCACAAGATAAAACCCGGTGACCCGTCTTTTGACCACTGAAGTGTCCTCCGCATGCAGATGCGTGTGTCAGTGACAGAACCTCCTGTACTTCCTCTTCTGGGATACATCTTCTGATTATCTGATCCGAGCCAACCTTAAACAGGACGGGTTCATCCCAAATATAATACCTTACCTGAGCTAGAAACTGTTGCCTCTTCCGCTTTGTCCAATGATCCGGGAATACACCTGCAGCCAAATAATTTACAATGTGAGCAAACCATGGTAATTTAGAAACAGTAAGCAAATATTCATCAGGAAAGGATTTATTGATATCATTAGAATCTTCATCACTATTGGCTCCAATCCTTGAAAGATGGTCGGCGACGACATTATCACTTCCTTTCTTATCCCGGATTTCTAAATCAAACTCTTGTAACAAGAGTATCCAACGAATGAGCCTCGGTTTAGCATCCTTCTTCTCCATAAGGTATCTCACCGCACTATGATCCGAATAGATCACTACCTTGCTTCCCCAAATGTAAGACCTGAACTTATCAAGAGCATAAACTACAGCAAGCAATTCTTTTTCAGTAGTAGTATAATTAAGTTGAGCATCAGATAAAGTCTTACTTGCATAATAAATAGCTACTGGTTTCTTATCAATCCTTTGACCCAAAACCGCCCCAACTGCATAGTCACTAGCATCACACATGATTTCGAATGGTAGTGACCAATTGGGTGCTTGTAGGATAGGGGCCTCAACTAACTTATCTTTCAAAGTGTTAAAAGCAGTTAGACACTCATGATCAAAAACAAATGGAACATCTTTTAACAACAAATTGCATAAAGGTTTAGTTATTGTACTAAATCCCTTAATGAATCTTCTATAAAAACCCGCATGTCCCAAAAATGATCTTATCCCTTTGACATTTGTGGGTGGTGGTAAAGTAGAAATAACTTTGATTTTTGCATGATCTACCTCCATCCCATGTTTGGAAACCACATGGCCTAGAACAATACCCTCTTGTACCATAAAATGACTCTTTTCCCAACTTAACACTAAATTTGTTTCCACACATCTTTTTAACACTTCAGTTAGTTGAGTGAGGCAAGAATCAAAAGAATGACCAAAGATTGAGAAGTCATCCATGAAAATTTCTAGGGAATCCCCAACCATATCTGAAAAGATACTCATCATGCACCTTTGAAAGGTGGCTGGGGCATTACACAACCCAAATGGCATTCGCCTAAATGCGAAAGTACCATATGGGCATGTGAATGTGGTCTTTTGTTGGTCATCCGGATGAATTGCAATCTGATTGTAACCAGAATAGCCATCTAAAAAACAATAAAATTCCTAACCTGATAGCTTCTCAATTATTTGATCAATGAAGGGTAAAGGAAAGTGATCCTTAGAGGTAGCAGTGTTTAGCCTCCTGTAATCAATACATACCCTCCATCCAGTGACAGGTCGTGTTGTTACCTGTTCCCCATGCTCATCAGTGACTGTTTGGATTCCTGCCTTTTTGGGTACTGTTTGTGTGGGACTCACCCATGTGCTATCTGAGATGGGATAGATGATCTCGGCATCTAACCACTTCAACACTTCTTTCTTGACTACTTCTCTCATATTAGGATTCAATCTCCATTGAGTGTCCCTCACCGGCTTGACATCTTGATCGGTTATAATCTTGTGCATCATAATAGCCGGACTAATTCCTTTCAGATCTGCTATGGTCCACCCTATAGCTGCTTTATTTTCCTTTAACACTTTCATCAACTCTTCTTCTTGATTCTCGGTTAGATTTGCTGCAATGATCACTTGTAATGTTTTATCATCACCCAAGAAAGCATATTTCAAGTGCTTGGGTAGCTCTTTCAACTCCACCTTTGGTGGGATTTCCAATGAGGGCTTCAATTGAGTATCTATGTGGTCCGGTAAGCTTTCAATTTGATGTGTCCACATTGGTTTGCCCTCTTGAATTGCCAAGACTTCACATTTCTTTTCAGCTTCAAGTAGCTTTTGAGCACACTTAACTTCAATCCTGTCACATAAAACACACAACTCTGTGGTGTCTTTCACATTTTCATGAGAATGACACCCGTCAATGATGTCAGCCATGAAGCATTCATCATTGACCAGAGGATTAGATGTATGGGAAAAAACATTCAACCTTAATCTTCTATTCCCAAAAGCCATGTCTACCGTCCTGGTCATGCAATTTATCAAACATTGAGCCGTTTTCAAAAATGGTCTACCTAATATGACATTAGGTTGTGTGAAGGTAGTAGGAGATGCATAATCCAGTACCAAGAAATCAACTGGATAGTAAAAATCTTCCACCTTTACAATAACATCAGTTAATATACCACGGGGGAGTTTAAGTGTCAAATCAGCCAAAACCACTGTGGTCTCGGCCTTTTGCAAAGGTCCGAACTCGTATTGATCATATAAACTTCCCGGTAATATACTAACACTTGCTCCAAGATCAAGGAGTGCCTTATTAATTTTAAAATCTCCAATTTGAATTGAAATCAAAGGAGCTCCAGGATCTTGCAGTTTTGGTGGAAGGGCACCCGATAAAACGGCACTCACGTTATCAGTCAAATCAAGTTTTTTTGGAATTTTGTGGTGTCGTTTTTGGGTACACATGTCTTTCAAATACCGAGCATATGCAGGAACTTGTTTGATTGCATCAATTAAGGGTAGATTGATTTTAACTTGTTTAAAGATTTCCCACATCTCATCTTGTTGTGGGCCCCTTTTATTTGCATTTGCATTAGGTGATTTCAAAGCAGAAGGGTAAGGAATGGTGGTTTTATCCTCCACATCCTTTCCCTTGGATGTTTCTACATCTGGTTTCAAAACATTTTCAATGGGTTCTTTAAAAGATACTTTCTTTTTGGTTTCAGACGAAACAAGTTCCTGTTCGGTGTCACTCTCCTCACTTTCATTCACGTCTTCCACCACTCCTTCGATCAAGTGTGGTGGAAGGACAACCTTATTGTCATAAGACTTACCACTTCTTAGAGTAGTTACATGACTTACCTGAGCATTCTTGCTCTTTGACCCTGATGGTTGATGTTGAGGATTGAGTGTAGTGTCACTTGGCAATTTTCCTTTGTCTCTAGCCGCCAGTTGTTCAGCCAATTGTCCCAATTGCTTTACATGGGACTCATTTGTCTTTTGTTGAAGCTCTTGTTTCTGCACCACTCCAGTTAACATTAGCCTCAGCTCATTGATTTGGTTGGCTATGTCTTCCATTGAAATATTTGCTCCTTGTTGGCCACCTTGAAATTGATTTTGACTTTGGCTTCCTTGATTTTGTTGGAAGTTTCTTGATTGACCTTGATTGTAGCCACCTTGTCCACCTTGGTTGTAATTACTTCTTTGGTAGTTACCTGGGTTGTAATTCTGTTGTCGGCTTTGGTATGAAGACCCTTGATTTCCACCTTGTTGGTTGCTACCTTGAAAATTAGGATTCAGTTGATTAGATGAATTACCATATCTAAAATTAGGGTGATTACGCAAACCCGGGTGATATGTGTTAGAGTTCATGTCATTGTTCCTCTTGTCATTCTGGAATGATCCTTGTACTTGATTCACCTCCTCATTTCTGTTCATGTTCATCATACATTCCGACTCCAAATGACCTATATCACCACAAACATTGCAAACATCATAAACATTAGACACATTAGAGTTGTTTTTACCTGAATTTCTGTTGAAGTTTGCAATTTGTCTTTCGAGGGCTTCAAATCTTTCTTTTGTCACATACTCCCCTCATGTTTTCCCAATAACATGCTTGGCCTTCCTGCTTGCTGAAGCTTGTGTCTTTGAACCTTTACTTAACCTTTCAAGCAGTTCCCAATCATCATACTCTGAGTTGGTTAAGAATGTTCCATTACTGCTGGAACTGACAAACTTCAAGTCTTCTGGTTTTAAACCATCATAAAAGGCCTTAATCAACTCCCACTTTGGAATCTGGTGGTGTGGGCAAAATCTGAGCAGCTCCTTAAACCGTGTGAAGGCTTCATGTAGCAACTCGCCCGTTTGTTGTTGGAATGTTATGATGGCGTTTCTAGCCTCACTTGTCTTGCTCATGGGATAGTACTCATCCAAAAACAACTGTTGCATTTCCTCCCATGTGTAGATACTACCAGATGGTAGTGTATGAAACCATTGCTTGGCCCTTTCCTTTAATGAGAATTGGAACAAGTTCAGCTTAACTTCATCTGGGGTGAATCCTTGACCACCAATGGTGCTACAGATGGCACCAAACTCAGAGAGATGGACATATGGTTCTTCAGTTACAGTCCCTCTGAAATTAGGAATAATGGCCAAGTATTGTGGCCTGATCTCAAACGATCGTCCTCTAAGCAATGGAGGTACAATTGGTGAAGGATTTTGGGTCACCGTTGGTCTAAAGTGATTGTCTACTCCTTGAACAGGAGCTCTGTGGTGCCATCCTTGAACTGGGTTATTGTAACCCCATCTCCCATTATAATTATTCATGGGTGGTTGCCTATTCCACCCCCTTGTCCATTCCATCCACCATGCCCATAGTTGTTGTGAACTGGATGATTCGGTGGGCCTAGTGGTTGCCAATTATCATCATGGTATTCTTCATGAGGTGGGTAGTTGTGGTTAGCTTCCTCTTCGTGTAACTCCTCATTCCAAGATCCATGTTCCCCTGAGTTACTTCCACCACCTGAAATATGATCTTCTTCATGCAAGTTGTTTCCCTGGTTAACCCCATGGTTTGGGTTGTTGAACAACGGGTTTTGTGCCATTCTAAGATTAGGCATGGCATTAGGTGGTACATTTGGTGGTGGGTTGTTCTGGTTGAACGGATTTGGTGGGATGATTGGGTTTGGGTTTGGTGGTGGCATGTGAGCATATTGGTTAAATGGTGGAATTGGTGGTGGTGGTGGTGGGTTTTGATTGTTCTGATCAGCCATAGGAACAGACTGATTCGAACTCTCTCCGGTTTGGTTAGTGTTTCTCGAACCCGGAGTGACAATCTTGTCTAGCCTTTGTAATGTTCGGTTGATTCTAGCGGTTTTCTCGATCTTTGGATCAAATTCCAATGGCGAGTCACGACCTGAAAACCGAGTATGCATGCAATCAACCTGTTACCTGCACACTAACAAACCTCGCGTAACAAGGAAAGACAAGAAATAAACAAATTGAATAAAACTAACAAATCAATTAACAAACACCAAGCGCACTAACTCCCCGACAACGGCACCAAAATTTGACCGACGTCGAAGTACCGATCAAATAAGAGTAAATGAGAGTGTTCCTAGCTACCTTAACTAGTAGGGTAAGTAGGGTGTCGAACCACGAAGAGTTTAGGTGGATGGTGTAACTTAGTTGATTTAACCTAATGTAACTAGACAATAAATTGTAAAATCGATGGTTGTTTGAACTTTAGTAAGAAAAATAATTTTTTAGCAAATTAACAATGCAAGCAAATGATTTGTAACTTAATTATGAAAACGAATCACACCCGGGATTTGAATTAGTAGGAAAGTAGGAATCTTTATGACTTAATTGATCAAGACAATCACATAGACATGATTTGTTACTTATCGTATGAATGGACATTCATAAATGGAAACCCTAATTTTAGTGATTAATTGATGAAAACCAACTAAGGTTAAGCTTAGGATACCAATTACCAATATCAATTTGAAAGTGATAATCCAATTGACATTCAATGTTTCACAATTGTAAACTGAAAAATGATGAACATTCAATCAAACCAGAAAAGTCAAATCGTTCAATCTAATACGAAAAGCAACATACAAACAATTAAAAAGATAGAAACCAACTATTGTTTGTAGCCAAATACAATTAGAATCATAAAAATCCCTAAACCTAACTAACCATTCACCTGGGCATGATTTCAATGGAGTTAGCCTTGAATCTTCATTCGGTTGTGCGCTATCATCAATTCGGGAATAACCGTGGTGTTTGGAAGTGTTAATTGATGAGTTCCTAAGCCTTGGAAACCCCCTAGAACCCCCAAAAGTCGTCCAAGTCGAAGATATCCAGAAACCCTAGGTCCTTAGGCTTAAATATGTGGCAAAACGGAGAAATTCCGACTTTTGGACTGTCCCCGGCGTATCATACGCCTCCCAGGGGCGTATGATACGCCCCACCTGCATTCCTGGGTACTTTGGCTCTGTGATACGCCCCAGATACGCCGTGTTGATACGCCACTTTGTGAAAACCTTCATTTTTGTATGTTTTGGCCTCCCAAGCACCATTTCTTAACCACCCTTTGATTCTTGAACATCAACCACTTATTTTCTTCACCCGAAAACCTGCAAACCATCAAAACACACAACCAATCACCATATTCCATGTATTTAGAGCCTAAAAACGCATCATTACGCACCTAAATCACATGAAATTACCCAAACCATCATCATGTCCTCAAGCTTCGTGTCTCTATCTCGGCTACCTGAACTCTCGGGAGTATCTCCTTCAGTGATCGGGATCTGACGAGCCAGTGGCTTCTCATAGGAGCTGCTGCTGTGGTTGCCCCGCCAATTCGACTGCTGATGCTGATGTTGTCCCTGCTTCTGATTCTTCCAATTCGAATTCTGATTCCAGCTAGGGTTTGGGTTTTAAGGCCTATTCCATCCAGAATTGATGGCCTCAACCTGTGCTTGATCAGTAACCGGGCACTCAGCAGTAGTATGTCCACCCCGACATATCTCACACCTAGCAGCTACCATCTTCAACTCCTTAATATCCTTAGCAAGTGCCTCTAAGGCTGCAGCAGTGCTAGTGTCGGGCGTGACATGATGCATCCCTCTAATAGGGATAGGCGGTGCAACAGTGGGCTTAGCTGCCGGTGCAGCTCTCCTCACGTATGACGGGTCCTCATACTCAGCTAAGGCAAAATCCTCAAACATCGCCTCACACTCCTCAGGCTCCTTCTTATCCATAATGTGTCCCCCAGCAGCAGTGTTGAACCTTCTCTTCGTCTCCAAGGTAAGTCCATTATAGAACTTCTCAACTAAGGCCCAATCGGATAGGCCATGCTGGGGGCATCTGCTCAGAAGGGAGTTAAACCGCTCCCATGCCAAATAATATGGCTCATCATCATCCATACGGAATGAATGGATCTGATCTCTAAGTCTGGCAGATTTAGAAGGAGGATAATACTTCATCAGAAACTTGGTCTGCAGATCAGCCCAAGTGGTGATGGAATCCCTGGGAAGTAAATTCAACCAGGTCGCGGCTCGGCCCGCGAGAGTAAACGGAAACAGACGAAGATAGACAGCCTCCTCAGAAACGCCATTGATGCGAAAGGTATCGCATATACGCACGAATAGAGAAAGATGGCCGGGGGCGTCCTCATCGTCAAGGCCATGAATCTGAGTCGAGTTCGTAATGGTAGACATAACATGAGACGGGATCTGCCAGTTGTTGTTGTTGACTCCCGGACGTGTGATGGCAGATCGGGCTCCAACAACTCCATGACTAGCAAGCTCGTGAACAGTCCGCCTCTGTGGTGGAGGTGGTGGTGGATCCATATCAAAAGTAGGGTCAAGAAAACTTACCTGATGTCGGGCACGCAAAATCTGCTCCGGTGAAGTAAGCTCAAACTCTGGTGCTCCCTGCGAACGGGTGTGGGGCATACAACTACCGACAACCTAATTAAACAAACAAATAAGACTCAAGTAAACATAGAAAAACCTAATCTAAGGCACAAGTAGCAAATAACATGCAAAGGCACTAAAAGAGAAATAAAACTAAACCTAAAATAAAAATTAATCTAAAGAGGGGAAAAGTAGAAAATAAGCAACTAAAGGACACAAACTAAGTAATCTTTGCTATTGCCTAGTGTCCCCGGCAACGGCACCAAAAACTTGATGCGAGCGGTCAGTATACTAAAAACAAGACTAAATTTAATCTAATTAACCTAAGCTAAAGACACCAAATCTAATCCTACACCTATACTTAACCAAAACACCTAGTAATAATCGGAAAACCTAAACTAGACCGCTCCTAAGGCAACTGTACCTGTCGGTGGAAGAATAGCTGACGGAAGTTCGGATATCGAACCAACGGACACTAGTATAACAAACTAAACCTAGACTGTGAACTTAACTAAGATAAAAGAGGGGGGTTTGGTGCAACTGATAACCTAATCTGACTGAACTGACTGAAACACTCTAAACTAATAACTACACTAAAACAGCAATACTAAAACTGACAATGAAACTGGAATCTAACTGTAGTGAGGAAAACTGGTGTACCTAGGCTGGGAATCAAAAGTGTGACAGATGCTGATCTGGACTGATTTATTAAGGATGAAGACTAGGATCTTAATAAACAGACCTAGAAGTACCTAAAGGGGACCCAGATCAGATACCAGGCAACTCCAATAGGAATCCTAAGGCTGTAATATATGCACTAGTCAATCGGGTATCCTCCCGGATTCCCCGACATGCAATTGCACTATAACGAGTGGATCACCTCCCGGATTTCTCCAACCGTTTGTATCCTTAAGACACTAGAGAGCCATAAAGTTGACAACTTTGACATGGATTGACACTAACACTAAGTAGATCTAAGACAACGCCATCCCGGGTCGTTTAACTCAAAAATCCTAAGTGTAAGAGACCAACCATCTAACCTATCACCTCCCGGATTTCTAGGTTAGGTTACACATGCAAATAACTATGTTTAATGAAGTCTAATCCTATGGAATGTGATCAGCAACCCACAAACTAACCTAAAACACAAAGTAGTAGGCCTAACATGCATCTATGTGTGGAAAGACCTTCCTAAACACATGTGGATTAAACATACACCAAATACAATCATTCAACATCTGTAAAACCCATCAAAGTTTCAATCTTTACAACTGATTACAAAGCATATATCATCATCAAGCATAAATGAAGTTCAAAATCATCAAAGTTCACAACTTTATCATCCCAAACCTAGATACAACCATAGATCTAGCCACAAATCATGCTAACAGTAGCTAAACAAGTCTGAATCAAGTCTAAAAACATCAAAGATCAAAGCTTTAAACTAAGAACATGTAAAGAAAGGAAAAATACTCAAAGACAAGCTCCTTCTTCACTTCTACAAACCCTAATCAAGCTCTTCCTTCCATGGTTAAGCTCCAGCAGCTTCCTAGCTCGATTAGGGTTCCAAAGTCGCAGAAAAAGGTCCTCAAAACGGCTGGAATGCGATGGATTTATAGAGAGCTTGAAATTAGGGTTTTGGGCTTGAAATCAATCTGGGGCGCATCGCCTAGCGGGGATGTGTGCGGCTAGGCGATGCGCGCGGATAAAGGGAAGGCTGGCGACTGATGATTCCAGGCGCATCACCTGGCCTGAAGTGTCCACGATAGGCGTACTGCCTAGGGTTAAATTTCTTGATTTCTTCGCTTGGTCACCCGCTCTTGATTCCGACGCCCGTTTGCCTTCATTTCCGCTCCTCCGGGACACATTCCTGCATAAAACACTAAAATGTAAAAAAGGAAATAAAATCGAATCAAAATATAAACAAAACTAACAAAAACCGACTCGAATATGTACGAAAACGTATGTGTTAGACTAACACATCACGCGGCCACCTAGGATATTCGACCAAGATGCTTCATTCGGCTAACACCTACATACGGACTAACCATGTGACAATCTCATTCGACCAGTAGCACACCTATGGCCCAACTTTGTTACACAGAAGTCCAATGGACTGCTTTGGCCCAGAACATAAATGATTCAATTCCATCAGTTTAGGTCCACGTGACCTGTTCGGCCCAAAAAGCATGGGACTCGGCCCACCATGGCTCAATTGGCCCACTTATGCAGCCCACACTCACAGTTTTCGGCCCAGAAATTCTGATTGGGCCCAGCTCACTAGTTCGGCCCATGAGCTGGTTTGACATATCCATTGGCCCAACTTGGCCCAGATTGGGTCCACCTGATTATTTTGGCCACAGTTACTAAATAGCCCCATAACCATTAATTAAGGCCATAGGCTGATTTGTTTGGCCCACAATACTGGATCAGCCCATGTGAAGCAACTGGCCCAAAGTTACTTAGCATTCGGCCCATAGTCATGGTGCGGCCCATGCTCAATGAATTGAAACACATAACTAACGATGTAAACCAACAAATGATATCAACTTTAAAGGGAGATATGCATGGGAAACTAATGGTTTATTACAAAGGTGATTGATTTTGGTCTAATGAACTTAGATAAGCCTAAAACCTTAAACTATTACAAGGGTGGTGACATGGTTACTTGTAACTATGTAACAACGTGTTATGTTCTACAAGGGTAACACATGAGGCTTCTAAACTACAAAACTAAACTTCATACTTGGAAAATGATAATGGATTTCAAGTATACACAATATGACAAAGTTCAAAATAAAGTTAAACCTAAAAAAAATAACGAGATATATTAAGCTTAACTTAAAATCGGTTAGGTATTAGTATGACTCATCATAAGGGGACCGAGGGCCGAATGATGACCAAGACCAATCAATGTTAGCCAACTTTATGGCTAACACATACACACCCATGAAACTCTACAACTCATACTTACAAGTTTCAAACAATGTGAAATCAATATAGGATCGTAAATACATCACAATTACAACAAAGAGCGCGTGCATTCTTGCTTAGGCTAAGTCAACTACAACAACTACAAGGTGAGTTCATTGTCCTTTTTCAAACTATTTTGAGTTTTTATTTCGGGACTGAGAAGCATGTTAATTTTTTTTAAACAAATGTTTAACTGTTGCAAATATGTTTTTATACTTATTCAAAATACTAATGCTAAACGCTAATGCTACGGATTTATGCTAAATGCTAATGCTACGGATTTATGCTAAATGCTAATGCTACGAGTTAATGCAAAGTGCTAATGCTACGGATTTATGCTAAAAGCTAATGCTACAGGTTAATGCTAAATGCTAATGCTACGAGTTAATGCTAAATGCTAATGCTACGGATTAATGCTAAATGTTAATGCTATGGGTTAATGTTGCACATTATTACTACGGGTTTATGTTCGATGCTAATGTTAATGCTAAATGCAGTTACGATAAGCTAATGCTACCGGATAATGCTAATGCTAACGCTAAATGCTAATGATTCTATGCTAATGCTACATACATACACACTAAATGCTTGAAATGCTAAGAATGCTTTAAACATGTATGCTTTATATGCTTGCCATGCTAAAATAACGGTTTGGCCTCTCAGTGCTTGCCTTACCGGTTGTGAAGCTAGTACTTGTGCACAAGATACGTAAACGCTATGCTATATGAATGCTATAAACTTGTATGCTAAAGCTATTGGCTATGGTAGAACATACTGTTTTGGTCTCTCAGTGCTTGCCATAGGGTATTCTCCATAGTCATGACTTGAGGGAACAGACCATCGGCCTCTCAGTGCTTGCCATAAGTTGACCTTCATAGTCCAGATTAGATGAACAGACTGTTGGTCTCGCAATGCTTGCCATACAGTGATTCTGGATTTCCTTAGTTGACTTTGTGTCTAGTGTGATTTTGGCTTTCCTTAGTTGACTTTGTGTCATCTTTAAAATCCTTAATCAAAACACCGATGTTGCTAACCACAATTAAATCCGATATGGATTGATACTGGATTCCTTAGGGTGTTCAGTTGTCCATAAAGGTAACTCACAAAGAGAGAATTACAGATGCTATTGTATGCGTGTTGAAACTTATAAACAAAATGCTAAAACTAGAAGGGAATGGGATTGGATGGTAGGTAAAATGCTTAATTATCATTAACAACAATGTCCTATGTGGCTTAGTATGTGGTGGGACGGCGTCTGGGCGGGTTGTAGGCTCGACTCAGGGGTATGCCCTATATATAAGCATACCGAGCCGGATGATACAGGTGGTGTTAAAGATTTTAAGGTTTTACCGAAAGGGTTTGCAAAAGCTATTTTACAAATACTAAAACTATATGAACTCACCAACCATTATGTTGACTTTATTTTCTTGCATGCTTTCTCAGGTGATGGACTGGTTTAAGCTAAGGCTAAGGAATGCATAATAGAATGCCCAGTTAGAGGACCTAGTAGTTGTTTTTGGAAGGCACTTCTTTTGGATATTGATATGAATCTCTTTTGATATCTTGTACAGAAACAAGATAGAAACATTTGATTCTTTTGATAGGTTAACTTAGTTAAATTATCAAACATTGATATTGTAATTTAACTTTGTAATCCTAGTTTAAAGCTAATTGTGCTTAAGTTATTCTTAACATTGATGCTATGTAAACAATCTGATCAACATGATTATCACTCACGATATCGCGCCCCGGGAACCTTCCACCCGGCGGAGAAGTCGATCCGTTCCGCCGGCTGGGGGGTGACAGATTGGTATCAGAGCTCAAGGTTATAGAGAATAATAGGTCATTTACTTGAATGGTTTGGCCTAGAATATAACTTAGGGACCCTCATGTAGAGAACATAGGTTATATGTTTGCATTGTGTCTTCTGCATTCGATCACTGCACTAAGCAATATCCTTTTGGTTATGATCAGAATGCCGCCCAGAAGACAACCGACCTTGCAAGTCTCTGCTCCTCTTTCATCTACTCCTACACCACCAGATTCACCACCGCCACCTCCTCCTCCTCCACCTAGCCCTCCTCCAAACTCGAATGATGTTCCTGCTCTTGATCCTGCTACTGTTGCTTTGGCAACACTTCTAAGCAGCCAACTGACAAGCCAACTGAAAGATGTCATCCTAGAGATGATAAACAGAATCCAAGGCCACGGCAACAACTCTGGCCACACTACGGGAGAAGCTAGTGGAAACACTAGCCACACTTCAGACAGTTCCTACAAATCCTTTGTAGGATGCAAGCCACCAAGCTTCACTGGTGATGAAGGAGCCGTTGGATTGATCCAATGGCTAGAAAAGATGGAGACCACCCTAGACATAAGTAGTTTTCCGGAACACCATAAAGTACGCTATGCAGCTGGATCTTTTAGCAAGCGAGCTTTAACATGGTGGAACTCTCAAATCCAAGCAAGAGGCAGAGATGAAGCAATGACTATGCCTTGGGCGGATTTCAAAATCCTTCTGAGGAACGAATTCTGCTCTAAGCATGAACTACAGAAGCTGGAAGTTGAGCTTTCCAACCATGTGATGAAGGGAGTTGATCACATGGCTTTCACTACTCGTTATCATGAACTGGTAGCGTTGGTGCCAGAGATGGTGGCGACTCTGGAGAAGCTGATAGACAGATATGTGGTAGGATTACCCTCCTGCATACAAAGCATTGTATTGGCTGCAAACCCTACTACTCTAGAGTCAGCCATCTCCTTGTCAACTAAACTCACCGATGTGATGGTGAAATCAGGAGTTTTAAAGAAGGACACGGGAAAAGCCAAAGAGGAACCGTCAAAGAAGCCCAAGAATCACCAAAAGAAAACGCAAAAGGTCGTCAAGAACTATGTGATGGCCACTACTCTCCAACAAGTCACAACAGCACCAGCTCAGGTTGCACCCAAAAACTATGCGGGAATGCATCCTCAGTGTGCACAATGCAAATTTCATCATCCTGCAACGGCGCAATGCAGGAAATGCAACAACTGTGGCCGATTAGGTCAGCGAGCTCAGCAGTGTCGTGCTCCAGCAACTCAAGCCGCAAACAATGCTGCTGTAGCACTTCCTCCACCACTAAGACCTGGAAATCACAACAACAACAGGGGATGCTATAACTGTGGAGAATTAGGCCATTTCTCCAGAGATTGCCCAAAGTGAGTGCAACAGGGAGCCCAAGCACCTTGTGGAAGGGCTTTTGTGATTGGAGCCAATGCAGCAAGCCAAGACCCTAACTTGGTCACTGGTACATTTCTTATACATGACTCTTATGCATCTATTTTATTTGACACTAGTGTAGATCAGAGTTTTATTTCATCTGACTTTGCATGCCAACTTAACCTTACTGAGGAAACTTTAGACTCCCTTTATATCATCGAAGTAGCGAATGGGAAGCAAATTACAGTTAGCACTATACTTATGAACTGCCCACTTACACTCACAAATCACAAATTTACCATCGACTTGTTGCCGATAGAGTTGGGCAGTTTCGACATCATTGTGGGGATGGATTGGCTCTCACTCAATAGAGTTGAGGTCATTTGTTCCGAAAAGCTACTTCGGATTCCAGTGACGAATGATCGTGTATTAGAAGTTCGTGGGGATCAAGAAAAGCGAAACGTAAAGATCATATCATGCATAAAAGAGCAGTGTCTTCAAAAGAAATGCATAGCTTTCCTGGATCATGTGGTGGAGCAGGAGAAAGACAAGAGAACGATACAAGACATGCCAATAGTAAAGGAATACCCTAAAGTGTTTCCTGAAGATCTACCTGGTTTGCCACCTGTGCGACCGGTAGAGTTTCGTATTGACTTGATTCCTGGAGCAACACCTGTTGCTAAATCTCCTTACAGGTTAGCACCTTCGAAGATGCAGGAATTATCTAACCAATTACAGGAGCTACTTGATAAAGGTTTCATCCGACCGAGTTGCTCACCTTGGGGAGCTCCGGTTTTGTTCGTAAAGAAGAAAGATGGATCCTTTCGTATGTGCATAGACTACAGGGAACTAAACAAACTAACCATCAACAATCGTTATCCATTGCCGAGGATTGATGATTTGTTTGATCAATTGCAAGGAGCTCAATACTTTTCAAAGATCGATTTGCGTTCCGGATACCATCAACTTAGGGTTCAAGACGAAGACATACCGAAGACGGCGTTTCGCACCAGATATGGGCATTACGAGTTCATGGTGATGCCTTTTGGATTGACGAATGCACCCGCGGTTTTCATGGATCTCATGAACCGAGTGTGTAAGTCGTACTTAGATCAATTTGTTATTGTTTTCATTGATGACATATTGATCTGTTCTAAAAGCAAAGCAGAGCACGAGCAACATCTTAGAACGATCTTGGAACTGCTAAAGGAAGAGAAGCTCTATGCCAAATTCTCTAAGTGTGAATTTTGGCTAAGAGAAGTTCAATTCCTGGGTCATGTAGTCAACAGCGAAGGAATACATGTTGACCCTGCCAAGATTGAGGAGATTAAAGATTGGGATACTCCAAAGACACCGACGAAGATACGTTCTTTTCTAGGCTTAGCAGGCTACTACAAAAGATTCATCTCGAACTTTTCTAAGATAGCCCTGCCACTCACAAAGCTAACACAGAAAAGCGAGCCGTTTGTTTGGGAGCAAAAGCAAGAAGAAGCCTTTCAGACTTTGAAGCAAAAGCTATGCGATGCTCCGATTTTATCTCTTCCAGACGGTTGTGATGACTTTGTAGTCTACTGTGATGCATCCCATCAGGGACATGGCTGTGTACAGATGCAGCGAGACAAATTTATCGCGTATGCTTCGAGACAACTGAAAATTCATGAGAAGAATTACACTACTCATGATCTGGAACTGGGAGCTGTGATATTCCCTTTAACGATCTGGAGACATTACCTATATGGCACCAAGTGCACCATATTTACTGATCACAAGAGTCTGCAACACATATTTGATTAGATTGAACTCAACATGCGACAGCGACGTTGGGTTGAGCTTCTAAATAATTATGACTGTGTAATCAAGTACCATACGGGCAAGGCAAACGTTGTAGCTGATGCCTTGAGTTGGAAGGAACGGGTCAAACCCTTGCGCGTTAGAGCAATGGGAATGACGGTGCAGACAAGCTTACACGACAACATCTTACAAGCACAACAAGAAGCTGTGGAACGTTAAAACCTGAAGAAAGAATTAAATTGTGGAGTGAAAAAGCAACTTTAAACAAAGCCTGATGAAATCGTCTACTACAAGGATCATGTGTGGATTCCTGCAGTGAATGAATTGAGGAAGCTTATATTTGATGAAGCACACAAGACCAAGTACTCTGTGCATCCCGGTGCTAATAAAATGTACCAAGATTTACGGGCGTTTTGTTGGTGGCCGGGTATGAAGAAAGATATAGCCGAGTACGTTGGTCGATGTCTCACGTGTGCTAAAGTGAAGGCGGAACACCAGAAACCGTCAGGGTTACTGGAACAGCCTGAAATTCCACTTTGGAAGTGGGAACAGATAGCTATGGACTTTGTTACTAAGCTACCCCGCGCTTCCAATGGACATGACACTATTTGGGTTATCGTTGTTCGATTAACCAAATCTGCTCATTTCTTGCCGATGCGAGAAACTTACACGATGGATAAACTAGCGAAGCTCTACATCAACGAGATAGTGGTACCCCATGGCGTGCCATTGTTTATTATCTCAGATCGTGATAGCAGATTCACATCAAGGTTCTGGAAATCATTGCTGAAATCTCAGGGGACGCACTTAAACCTGACTACAGCTTATCATCCACAAACGGATGGTTAGAGCGAACGTACTATACAGACCATGGAGGACATTTTAAGAACTTGTGTTCTAGATTTCAGTGGGAATTGGGATTCCCATTTTCCGCTGATCGAATTCTCCTACAACAGCTATCATAGTAGCATCGGATGTGCACCGTTTGAAGCTCTCTATGGTCGCAAATGTCGATCGCCGATCTGTTGGTCGGAAGTGGGAGATAATCGTATCACCGGGCCAGAACTTATTCAAGAAACTACAGATAAAATTGCTCAGATACAACAAAGGCTACAAGCAACACAAAGCAGACAAAAGAGCTATGCTGATAAATAGCGCAAGCCGTTGGAATTCCAAGTGGGAGACCGTGTCATGTTAAAGGTATCTCCATGGAAAGGCGTAGTTCGTTTTGCAAAGAAAGGCAAACTAACACCACGGTACGTGGGACCGTTTGAGATTATCGAGCGCATTGGTCCTGTGGCGTACAGATTAAGATTACCAGATGAACTTAGTGGTGTACACGGCGTGTTTCACGTCTCCAACTGGAAGAAATGCCTTGCCGATGAAACGCTCATCATACCAGTTGAAGAAAATCAATTGGATGAACATCTACACTTTGTAGAGGAACCTGTGGAGATTATGGATCGCAAAGTTAAGAAACTGAGGCGAAGCCTTATTCCGATCATCAAGGTTCGTTGGAACTCAAAGCGTGGACCCGAATTTACATGGGAACGCGAAGATAACATGAAACTCAAGTATCCCCAACTGTTCACAGAGGAAGCCATAGCTGATAACAATGCATAAATTTTGGGGACGAAATATCTCTAACAAGGGGAGACTGTAACATCTGTGCCAGAAACGTTTCCGAAACAGGGAACTGAACAGTAAACGCCCAGTAACTCAGGTACAAACTACGCAAACTATTGATATGCTATTAACTACATAATGCGTAACAGTAAACTATTATGCTATTGTTTCCGTAATCTGATTTAAATTTAACAGTTTAACAGTCAGAAACATATCAGACAACATTGAACTCACACACGGATGCTTGTAATTGTGCTATTATGTATAAACGTATGCGGGTTTAAACAATACACAACTATAACGGTTGTTGTTGCAGAATGCTAAACCGACGAAATATTCGTAGAGGTGACGATCTGTACGAATAAATCTGAAAGTTTAACATTCTGAAACGATGACTAGAAAGTAGAAAACAAGAATCAGAAAGCTAAATCATCATCATGTTCGTTCGAATGACGATTCGAACGAATACGCGCGATGGTGACGCGTTCTGACGAAACGAAAACAATACGAACGATAATAAATTTAAGGAAATAAAATATTTCCTATTTTACAATTTTAAAACTCATCATAAATGAAATTAAACAAAACTATTTTAATAAATCGCGAACAAATTAACTAAGCGCGTAAAAATAATATAATTCGATAAATAAATTAATACAACGATATTTAAAATGATTTCTAAAAATAATTGTATTTTAAACATCCTAAAATAATCCTTTTTATTTAAATTACGAAAAACGCGATTAACGATCCAGAAACACGACAAAAACACGAACCGAGCAAACAAAACGAACCCGAACTCACTCGGGGTATAAATACCCTAAATGAGTTCAACTAACTCATTTTCTCATCTTCATCTCTCTCTAAATACCCTAATCCCGATTTTTGGTTACCTCACCATTTTTGAACTTCAAGGCACCATATCTCTCTCAAATATCAACGAAATTTAGTGGTTCTTGAACCCAAACGAAGATCTTGACCTCTACTACACAAAAGTACAACCGATCTAAAGCAAAACTCACTAAAATCAAAGGTATGAGGCTGCAAAAAGTCACGAAATTAGGGTTTTGTACCCTTTTTGTTCAAACCTCTTTCAAAACCGGCTACCATCTTTAAATCTCGAAACTCACGACCACAAGAACCAGCCTATCCTACACCATCTTCGAGAACACCTTGAGTTCTGACCAAGACACCCAAGTCTCAAACCATAGCCGGTTGGCGCCTACAGTGGCCGAATGGCCAAGAGCCGAAGGGCCTTTGGCCGAATTACAGCCGACCGAAGGAACTTCATTTGACCACCTTCATACTCCCTTCATTCGACCCAAGCCACATCACCCATTCGGCCAAAGATCTTCATGCGGCCACCTAGGATATTCGACCAAGATGCTTCATTCGGCTAACACCTACATTCGAACTAACCATGTGACAATCTCATTCGACCAGTAACACACATGTGGCCCAACTTTGTTACACAGAAGTCCAATGGACTGCTTTGGCCCAGAACAAAAATGTTTTAATTCCATCAGTTTAGGTCCACATGACCTGTTTGGCCCAAACATCATGGGACTCGGCCCACCATGGCTCAATTGGCCCACTTATGCAGCCCACACTCACAGTTTTCGGCCAAGAAATTCTGATTGGGACCAGCTCACTAGTTCGGCCCATGAGCTGGTTTGACATATCCATTGGCCCAACTTGGCCCAGATTGGGTCCACCTGATTATTACGGCCACAGTTACTAAATAGGCCCATAACCATTAATTCGGGCCATAGGATTTCAAGTATACACAATATGACACAGTTCAAAATAAAGTTAAACCTAAAACAAATAACGAGATATATTAAGCTTAACTTAAAATCGCTTAGGTATTAGTATGACTCATCATAAGGGGACCGAGGGCCGAATGATGACCAAAACCAATCAATGTTAGTCAACTTTATGGCTAACACATACACACCCATGAAACTCTACAACTCATACTTACAAGTTTCAAACAATGTGAAATCAATATAGGATCGTGAATACAATCACAATGACAACAAAGAGCGTGTGCATTCTTGCTTTAGGCTAAGTCAACTACAACAACTACAAGGTGAGTCCATTGTCCCTTTTCAAATTATTTTGAGTTTTTACTTCGGGACTGAGAAGCATGTTAATTTTTTTAAACAAATGTTTAACTGTTGCAAATATGCTTTTATACTTATTCAAAATACTAATGCTAAACGCTAATGCTACGGATTTATGCTAAATGCTAATGCCACGGATTTATGCTAAATGCTAATGCTACGAGTTAATGTTAAGTGCTAATGCTACGGATTTAGGATAAATGCTAATGCTACAGGTTAATGCTAAATGCTAATGCTACAGGTTAATGCTAAATGCTAATGCTACGGATTAATGCTAAATGTTAATGCTACGGGTTAATGCTACACATTAATACTACGGGTTTATGTTCGATGCTAATGTTAATGCTAAATGCAGATACGATATGCTAATGCTACCGGATAATGCTAATGCTAACGCTAAATACTAATGATTGTATGCTAATGCTAATGCTACATACATACAACACACTAAATGCTTGAAATGCACAGAATGCTTTAAACTTGTATGCTTTATATGCTTGCCATGCTAAAACAACGGTTTGGCCTCTCAGTGCTTGCCTTACCGGTTGTGAAGCTAGTACATGCATGATTAGTTACACACATTTTGCTATGAGCGGGGTTGCATAGTGCAAACAGTTACAGACACTCACTCACTATGTGTGAGGTTACACAACACAGTATGATCAAACACAAACAGTCACAGTTAGGTGAACTAACTAGTGTACACACAAACAGTCACATTGAATGATCACACTTAGTTGTGATGTTGCAAGCATTAAATTTTGTGTGTGAGTACACACAAGCACACGGAATGATCAAACCACACTAACATGTACGATTTAAACTCGTAAGTAGTTTCCTAACTACTCCTAACATTTACTAATTTTCAGGACGAAAATTCTTTCAACACGGGGATGATGTGACAATCCGGTATTTTCGAATTAACCTCGTTAACTGAAAATAACGAAATCACAAATATGAGGCCCAAGGTAGGCCCAATTGTAAATATGAGGCCCAAGGTAGGCCCAATTGTATTTATGAGGCCCAAAAGGATTAACCTAGCCAATAAAAGTTCAATTGGCCGAATAAGTGACAATTCGGGATTTTTGGTTCAACTTTGAAAACCGAAATGTTATGTAATCGAACAAAATCAGATCTAAGGGATTAGAATTAAGTAAAATAAAGTCTAGAATACCTAAATTAAAAGATTTTAACTTGTAAAGGAGTAGAAGTATAAATTTTGACTTTTATGAGTCAAAATTCGGACTTGAGTGGCAATTGAATTCGAATTGGACATTAAAACCATGTAATAGCTGAAATAAATCAGTTGTAATCATCAATTTGATGATTAGTAACAGCTAATACACGTTCTTGATGCATTAATTAGTCGAATTATGCTAAAAACGTTACAAGATGTTGAAACCGTGGTTATTCAATAGCAAAACACCACAATTCGGTTTCATTTATCACAATCGAACTCTCAGAATTCAAATCGGCATCCTCAGGCTCTTTAGCATCTAACAATTTCATTCAACAAGTCGCGGGGAGAAGGATTCGATCAAGGGTCGGCCGAAGAACAACCTAGAATTTGATCTCGTTCAATTGATCATCAAAACAAGTAAGTTCTTGTTCCTAAACTTCTAAACAGCCCGACTAAGCATACCCCTATGCTAATTGTGGCTTATAGCATCGAATTATATGGATTCAATAACTAGGGTTCATCGTTTGATACGTTTTGGGGGTTTTCGAACAAATAAGTGTTAAAATCAGATTGATTGATACCATTAGCTTCAGAAGATTCCGATTTAAGTTTAACCTAAGTCAATTTCATGATCAATAACGAATTGATTAAGTTCGATTGCTAGGGTTCTTGAATAAAGATGGGTTGGGGGTTTCGATTCAAATGAGTTATAAAATCCAATTAATCATCACAGACATGTTCGAATTCATCTTAGATTGAAAACATGTGTCAATTAATGAAATGATAACAAATTGATAGAGGTTGAAATTTAGGGTTTATAACAATAACGAAATTGGGGATTTCAATTCGATTACACTTGATATTCAATTAAACCATTCAGAGAGTTTTGAAATTCAGTTTTAACGGAAACTCTATGATATTACAGTGTATCATAATCGAATTTTAGCAATTTGAGATGTGGGTGTTGGCATTCACGTTCGAATATGTATAAATAGCAATTCGATGAGTTGTGTTGATCAATAATCGAATTGGCATCATGGTTAAAGTCGTCTGAAGGTAGGGGACCATAGCCCTAAGATTTTAGGACTGATCAAGCTCGAATCGGGGCTCAATTAGATGTAAATTGTTTCGGTTATAGTTAACAAAAGAGGGAACCATATTAAAACCATTTAATATTGAGGTTATTAACAATTGCTGAAGTAGAGGAGTTGGTTAGTTGGAATTGTGTAGTTCTGGAGGTCGAGAGTTCGATTCCGGTCCTCACTGGTTTTTGCCATTTAAATCACTTTAGTATTTTGATCATATTTCATTCGTTTTAACTCCGATTCGACTCGTTCGAATTGCGTTAGAACCAGAATTAAATTCCGAACATATTGGAATGATAAAATTCATATTTTAGGCCGAAAACGTAATCGCGTATAATTACGTTTATAAAATCATATACAGCCATATGATTTTATTTAAACGACTTTAAAGTCACGCGTACTTACGTATGCACGTTTCTAACACTCTAACATACGTGTGTTGACACGTATGTGATTTCAAGCACAAAACGACAGTCCGAATAACGCAAAGTTATTATTTAAACACAGATTCTTCGTAGAGGATTTCTACGCGAGTTCACGTGTGTTTGATCATTCTGCAACAATCAAAGGTGCGTACACGGCCCTTTCTTATTTTAAACTGTTTTGGGGGAGAAAACATGTGCAACAAACATTTTAGATACATATCACTTGCATGAGTTAGCTGTTTACATTAGTGCAACATAGCATTACAAAGCCTTACACTTCGAACCGTTTAGTTTGCCGTAGCGCAAAGCGTGGTAGTTGGAGATAGATCTATTGGTTTGACAAACCTCACTTGGTAGATGGGATCTACGCAGGTGTTTGACTGACCAAACACAATTACTATTGTTTGTGCTAGACAATAGTGGCAAGGCAAAAACATGCTATAGCATGCAATCGTCAGCTTCGGTGTCGACCACTTATGTAAATAGTACAAATGACTAGCTATCATGACTATGTATGTGTGATTATGTTATCTGCAAACTTTATATTCAAACTATGGTTTCAAACATTTGTGAATGCTTAAACCTGTGTTATGCACCAACCTTTGTGTTGACTTGATTTACATGTTTTCTCAGGACGCTAAGGTGCACAAGAAAGCAGGCATGGACTAGGAGATCGAGTCGCATGCATGTCTTTACATTATAGTTATTTGGATTTGAACATTTGAAAACTTTGCATTGTAATTTACATTTTACAACTGTTATTGTTTTAAAACGCTTCCGCAAACTTTGAAAACTTTGATGTTACAGTTTTAGACCAAAGTATGTTTTGAAATTCATATAGAGGTCTTCGTTATGTCTAATGATCTGAGATCCTGGTTTGTCACGTTCCCAAACGGTATGATTCCGTTAGTTGAAAATTGGGGGTGTGACAGATTGGTATCAGAGACATTGGTTATAGCGAACTAGGTTTGCATTTGTAGATTTAGACTATAACTGTTAGACATTAGACACGCATACTTACACATATCACTTAGAAATTACATATGGCATTATGTAATAGACTTGCTTACACATTCCATGGCACTGCACTTACATATGGTATTATGTAACAGGCATGGCATCTTCATCATCAGCACCATATATATATATTGATGATTCGAGGATGAGGAGCCGATAGTTCCAGCACCACCATCATCACCAGCACAATATCCCATCTCCTCCACCATCTGAGAGAGATGATTCAGATCCGGAGGAGGATCCGGAGGAGGACCCGGAGGAGGATCCGGATGAGGACCCGGAGGAGGATCCGGATGAGGACCTGGATGAGGATCGGAGGAGGAGCCAGCTGAGGGTACTCAGGAGATTCCTGCTGAGGGACCTTCTACTCATCCACCACCTGTATTGGATGTTCCTGAGCCTAAGAGGCAACGGACTGACTCTGAGGAGATTGCTAAACTACGGGAGGACTTGTACTGGGCAAATGATAGGATTGAGTACAATGTTCGGGAACTCTGGGATGCGAACGAAAGACGATAACCTTGCCCACCTGGTTAATGAATGCGAGATGAGATCATCCATTTGACTGGTCGTCTTGAAGCTTCTGAGAACCGAGCTGAGATTCTGGAAGGCAGACTTGTAGCCTTGGAAGATTTAGTGGTCTCGGAGAATGAAGAGGAGGATGAAGAGGATGAAGAGGTGGAAGGGGAGGAACCAGCACCCGCAGTTGATTCTGATCCTGAATCCACTATCGATGATCCAGAGGACTGATTTAGTTAAACTTATTAGGGGCGGGTTGTGTCCCTACATTAGATGTTGGAAAATTTATGTTTGGATTTCAAAAGTATTGTACTCAAACCAGATTATTATCTATTGAAAATTTTACTTATTGCCAACAGTTGTGTTGATTTATACATTACATGTTGTGTTTGTTGTATTATTTACACATGTCACATTGGACTTGGATAACGCTCTAACACTTCTTTTAACTAGGAAGATAATGGCTGACGAGAACATTCACATGACAGTTTGCTGAGCTCAATGAGCTGATCAATAACAGAGTCGCGGAGGCAAGCGCGAATTACGCTCAGACACACACTACAGGGCCACATGGTCCAGCTGGGGGATGGTGAACCCACAGGTGTGCACGTTCAAGATGTTCTTGGACTGTAAGCCACATAACTTCAAAGGATCGGAGGGGGCCATTGGACTCCTTCGATGGATTGAGAAGGCTGAATCAGTGTTTGAGATGTGCAACTGTCCCTGACGAGAGTAAAGTAAAGTATGCTACGGGAACGTTGGAGAGTCCAGCATTGACTTGGTGGAACTCGAATGTTCAGACTTTGGGACTAGGTGAGGCCAATGCCTTAACCTGGAATGGTTTCAAGACTTTACTGCAGGAGGAGTACTCTCCTCGCAGTGAGATGCAGAAATTAGAGGAGGAGTATTGGCATCTCAAGATGGAGGGGTAAAACATCGAGGAGTACACGACTCGATCACATGAACTGGCCAGACTTTTACCTCATATGGCTACTCCAGCTAGTAAGTGGATAGAGAGGTACATCGGGGGATTGGTGCCTCAGATCCAAGGATTGGTTACTTCTGCAAATCCTACAACAATTCAACAAGCTGTTCGACTAGCGCACCAACTGACTGATCAGGCAGTGTTACAGGGGACTCTGCCTAAACGAACATCAGCTACTAAGGTGGGAGACCACAAGAGGAAGTGGGAAAGCAGCAACACCAAGAACTTAACCAACAACCGTTTCAACAGAATCGAAGCAGGATTCAACAAGTCTTATCACAACTCGAATAGTGGTCAGCAATCATCATCATCAGGGGGTTATATTGGTAAACATCCAAAGTGCAACAGGTGTGGATTTCATCATGCGGGAAATCAGTGTGATAAGGTTAAGTGCCAACGGTGTGGTAAAGTTGGACATGCAGCTAAGGATTGCCGCGGAGAGCTGCAAACAATCACAACAATCAAAATAACAATCAGAACAACGCACCTAAGGGTTGTTTTGAGTGTGGTAAGATGGGGCACTTTAAAAAGGATTGCCCACAACTCAAGAAAGGCGGGATAACAATGCAAATGGCAAACGGCAACGGCAACGGTAACGGCAATGGCACTAATAACAACAACAATAACAACAACAATGGTGCTAGGGCAGGGCGTTTGTGATTGGAGGACATCAAGCACGGGAGGATCCCAACATTGTTACGGGTACGTTCCTCTTAAATAATCACTATGCCTCTATGTTATTTGACACTGGTGCCGACCGGAGTTTTGTATCTAGTTCACTTGCTAAGTTGCTAAATGTTAGTCCCACTGCCTTAGATAGTCCATACACTGTAGAATTAGCTGATGGCAAGTTAATTGTAGTGGAACATATTCTTAAGGGATGTATCCTTGATTTGATGGGTCAAACATTAGAAATTGATCTTATGCCTATTGCTTTAGGCAGTTTTGATGTAGTCATTGGCATGGACTGGTTCTCCAAACACCAGGCTGAAATAGTATGCCATGAAAAGATCGTTCGTATACCTCTTTCGCATGGAGAGACATTGTATGTACAAGGCGAGAAGAGCAGTACGCCACTGCGTCTCATATCTTGTATGAAAGCACACAAATGTCTGCGGAAAGGTCATACGGCAGTTATAGCACTTATAACTGAAAAGCCGGTAGCTGAGAAAAAGATTGAAGATATACCAGTAGTTTGTGAATTTCCGGAAGTATTTCCAGAAGATTTACCTGGATTACCGCCTATCAGACAGGTGGAATTCCGAATCGACCATACACCAGATGCAGCACCGATAGCTAGGGCGCCTTATCGACTTGCACCGTCTGAGATGCAAGATTATCTACACAACTGCAAGAGTTGTTGGATAAGGGTTTCATACGACCTAGTTTTTCACCGTGGGGAGCTCCAGTTTTGTTTGTTAAGAAGAAAGACGGGACTTTCCGTATGTGTATCGATTACCGGGAACTTAACAAGGTTACTATCAAAAACCGGTATCCGTTACCCAGAATTGACGATCTGTTCGATCAGTTGCAAGGTTCGAGTTACTACTCGAAGATTGATCTTAGATCGGGTTATCATCAACTAAGAGTTCAGGAGGAGGATATTCCAAAGACAGCATTCAGGACGCGCTATGGCCATTATGAGTTCTTGGTCATGCCATTTGGGTTGACAAACGCTCCAGCTGTATTCATGGATCTCATGAATCGTGTTTGTAAACCTTATCTCGATAAGTTTGTCATTGTTTTCATTGATGACATTCTCATCTATTCTCAGACCGAAGAGGAGCATGCTGAACATCTTCGATTGCTGTTGGAATTACTGAAACAAGAACAATTGTACGCTAAGTTCTCGAAATGTGATTTCTGGATGCGAGAAGTACAATTCTTGGGTCATATAGTCAACGAAAAGGGCATACATGTTGATCCAGCAAAGATTGAAGAGATTAAGAATTGGGAAGCGCCAAAGACCCCTACCGAGGTACGACAATTCCTTGGGTTGGCGGGTTATTACCGACGATTCATTGAGGGATTCTCAAAGATCGCTTAACCACTTACAGCTCTTACGCACAAGGGAACGAAGTATAACTGGACGGATAAACAGGAAGCTGCATTCTAGTTATTGAAGCAGAAACTCTGCAGTGCACCGATTCTGTCCTTACCGGAAGGGACGGAATACTTTGTGGTGTATTGTGACGCATCTGCACAGGGTTTGGGATGTGTGTTGATGCAACGTGATAAAGTGATTGCTTATGCTTCAAGGCAACTACGACCACACGAAAAGAATTACACTACTCATGACTTGGAGTTAGGAGCAGTGGTTTTTGCTTTGAAGATTTGGAGGCATTACCTATATGGAACTAAGTGTACTATTTACACTGATCATAAGAGTTTGCAACATATCTTTGATCAGAAGGAGCTTAATATGAGACAACGACGATGGGTTGAGTTGTTGAACGATTACGAATGCGCGATTAAGTATCACCCGGGAAAAGCTAATGTGGTAGCTGATGCTTTAAGTAGAAAAGACACTTCAACAAGACGGGTTCGTGCACTTATGATGACGATACATACTGACTTACCTGACAAGGTACGCAGTGCTCAGCTCGAGGCTTTGAAAAAGGAAAACTTGGTACAGGAATCTTTACGAGGAATGGAAGAACAATTGGATGTTAAACCTGATGGAATTCGTTATTTCATTAATCGACTTTGGATACCTTTGTACGGAGGTTTAAGGGAACTCGTGATGGATGAAGCACACAAGTCCAGGTATTCAGTCCATCCGGGATCAGACAAGATGTATCATGACTTGAAGGCACTGTATTGGTGGCCTCACATGAAAGCTGACATTGCTAGGTACGTTAGCAAATGTTTGACTTGTTCAAAAGTCAAAGTTGAATATCAGAAACCATCTGGTTTGCTGCAACAACCAGAAATACCAATGTGGAAATGGGAACAGATTTCGATGAACTTCATTACTAAGTTACCCCGTACACCGAGTGGTTGTGATACGATATGAGTAATTGTCGATCGATTAACGAAATCTGCACATTTCTTGGCAATCAAGGAAACTGATAAGATGGAAAAACTGACTCGTATTTACATCAAGGAAGTGGTAGCACGGCATGGCGTGCCAATCTCTATCATATCAGATCGAGATGCTCGATTCACTTCAAACTTTTGGAAATCACTCCATAAGTCATTGGGAACTCGTTTGGATATGAGTACCGCCTATCATCCACAGACCGACGGTCAAAGTGAACGTACGATTCAAACGCTCGAGGATATGTTACGAGCTTGTGTAATTGACTTCGGTGATAGCTGGGAAAATCACTTACCGTTAGTGGAATTCTCTTATAACAACAGTTATCATACAAGTATTCAGGCGGCACCGTTTGAAGCTTTGTATGGTCGCAAATGTCGTTCACCAGTTTGTTGGGCTGAAATTGGTGACAGTCGAATTACAGGTCCTGAACTAGTACACGAGACGACAGAGAAGATAGTTCAAATCCGGAACCGTATGGCAGCGGCCCGGGATCGACAAAAGAGTTATGCTGACAAGCGTCGTAAACCATTGGAATTTCAAGTAGGAGACCGAGTTCTTCTAAAGGTATCACCTTGGAAAGGTGTGATACGATTCAGCAAGCGCGGGAAGCTTAGCCCACGGTACGTAGGACCTTTTGAGATCCTGAAAAGGATTGGTCCGGTTGCGTATCAACTTAAACTACCGGAGGAACTCAGTGGAGTTCATGATGTCTTTCATGTATCGAACTTAAAGAAATGTCTTTCTGATGAGACATTGATTGTACCATTGGAAGAAATACAAGTGGATGAACAGTTACGATTCATTGAAGAACCAGCATAAATCATGGACCGAGGTCAAACAACTTAAGCAAAGCAAGATTCCGATAGTCAAAGTTCGGTGGAATTCAAGATGTGGTCCTGAATTCACATGGGAACGGGAAGACCAAATAATGAAGAAGTATCCTCATCTGTTCAAAACAGCAACTACAAACAGTGAGAGCGCACGTTAAATTTCGGGACGAAATTTCCTTCAACAAGGGGATGACGTGATGCTTCACACATCAACACTGCAAATTTCAAACTGTAAGCACAAACACTTTATTCAATTGGTTTGTTACAAACATTTGTGCTACATTACATTTTATACATTTTATGTGCTACATTTCATATGTTACATGTTATGGTAGTACATGCATGATTAGTTACACACATTTTGCTATGTGCGGGGTTGCATAGTGCAAACAGTTACAGACACTCACTCACTATGTGTGAGGTTACACAACACAGAATGATCAAACACAAACAGTCACAGTTAGGTGAACTAACTAGTGTACACACAAACAGTCACATTGAACGATCACACTTAGTTGTGATGTTGCAAGCATTAAATTTTGTGTGTGAGTACACACAAGCACACGGAATGATCAAACCACACTAACATGTACGATTTAAACTCGTAAGTAGTTTCCTAACTACTCCTAACATTTACTAATTTTCGAGACGAAAATTCTTTCAACAAGGGGATGATGTGACAATCCGGTATTTTCGAATTAACCTCGTTTACTGAAAATAACGAAATCACAAATATGAGGCCCAAGGTAGGCCCAATTGTAAATATGAGGCCGAAGGTAGGCCCAATTGTAAATATGAGGCCCAAGGTAGGCCCAATTGTAAATATGAGGCCCAAGGTAGGCCCAATTGTATTTATGAGGCCCAAAAGGATTAACCTAGCCAATAAAAGTTCAATTGGCCCAATTAGTGACAATTCGGGATTTTTTGTTCAACTTTGTAAACCGAAATGTTATGTAATCGAACAAAATCAGATCTAAGGGATTAGAATTAAGTAAAATAAAGTCTAGAATACCTAAATTAAAAGATTTTAACTTGTAAAGGAGTAGAAGTATAAATTTTGACATTTATGAGTCAAAATTCGGACTTGAGTGGCAATTGAATTCGAATTGGACATTAAAACCATGTAATAGCTGAAATAAATCAGTTGTAATCATCAATTTGATGATTAGTAACAGCTAATACACGTTCTTGATGCATTAATTAGTCGAATTATGCTAAAAACGTTACAAGATGTTGAACCGTGGTTATTCAATAGCAAAACACCACAATTCGGTTTCATTTATCACAATCGAACTCTCAGAATTCATAATCGGCATCCTCAGGC
This sequence comes from Mikania micrantha, assembly GCA_009363875.1. Taxonomy (NCBI): domain Eukaryota; kingdom Viridiplantae; phylum Streptophyta; class Magnoliopsida; order Asterales; family Asteraceae; genus Mikania; species Mikania micrantha. The sequence goes on along the minus strand of CM018691.1, from coordinate 42,119,364 downwards.
TCTTTAGCATCTAACAATTTCATTCAACAAGTCGCGGGGAGAAGGATTCGATCAAGGGTCGGCCGAAGAACAACCTAGAATTTGATCTCGTTCAATTGATCATCAAAACAAGTAAGTTCTTGTTCCTAAACCTTCTAAAACAGCCAACTAAGCATACCCCTATGCTAATTGTGGCTTCTAGCATCGAATTATATGGATTCAATAACTAGGGTTCATCGTTTGATACGTTTTGGGGGTTTTCGAACAAATAAGTGTTAAAATCAGATTGATTGATACCATTAGCTTCAGAAGATTCCGATTTAAGTTTAACCTAAGTCAATTTCATGAATCAATAATGAATTGATTAAGTTCGATTGCTAGGGTTCTTGAATAAAGATGGGTTGGGGGTTTCGATTCAAATGAGTTATAAAATCCAATTAATCATCACAGACATGTTCGAAATTCATCTTAGATTGAAAACCATGTGTCAATTTTATGAAATGATAACGAATTGATAGAGGTTGAAATTTAGGGTTTATAACAATAACGAAATTGGGGATTTCAATTCGATTACACTTGATATTCAAATTAAACCATTCAGAGAGTTTTGAAATTCAGTTTTAACGGAAACTCTATGATATTACAGTGTATCATAATCGAATTTTAGCAATTTGAGATGTGGGTGTTGGCATTCACGTTCGAATATGTATAAATAGCAATTCGATGAGTTGTGTTGATCAATAATCGAATTGGCATCATGGTTAAAGTCGTCTGAAGGTAGGGGACCATAGCCCTACGATTTTAGGACTGATCAAGCTCGAATCGGGGCTCAATTAGATGTAAATTGTTTCGGTTATAGTTAACAAAAGAGGGAACCATATTAAAACCATTTAATATTGAGGTTATTAACAATTGCTGAAGTAGAGGAGTTGGTTAGTTGGAATTGTGTAGTTCTGGAGGTCGAGAGTTCGATTCCGGTCCTCACTGGTTTTTGCCATTTAAATCAACTTTTAGTATTTTGTTCATATTTCATTCGTTTTAACTCCGATTCGACTCGTTCGAATTGCGTTAGAACCAGAATTAAATTCCGAACATATTGGAATGATAAAATTCATATTTTAGGCCGAAAACGTAATCGCGTATAATTACGTTTATAAAATCATATACAGCCATATGATTTTATTTAAACGACTTTAAAGTCACGCGTACTTACGTATGCACGTTTCTAACACTCTAACATACGTGTGTTGACACGTATGTGATTTCAAGCACAAAACGACAGTCTGAATAACGCAAAGTTATTATTTAAACACAGATTCTTCGTAGAGGATTTCTACGCGAGTTCACGTGTGTTTGATCATTCTGCAACAATCAAAGGTGCGTACACGGCCCCTTTCTTATTTTAAACTGTTTTGGGGGAGAAAACATGTGCAACAAACATTTTTAGATACATATCACTTGCATGAGTTAGCTGTTTACATTAAGTGCAAACATAGCATTACAAAGCCTTACACTTCGAACCGTTTAGTTTGCCGTAGCGCAAAGCGTGGTAGTTGGAGATAGATCTATTGGGTTTGACAAACCTCACTTGGTAGATGGGATCTACGCAGGTGTTTGACTGACCAAACACACATTACTATTGTTTGTGCTAGACAATAGTGGCAAGGCAAAAACATGCTATAGCATGGCAATCGTCAGCTTCGGTGTCGACCACTTATGTAAATAGTACAAATGACTAGCTATCATGACTATGTATGTGTGATTATGTTATCTGCAAACTTTATATTCAAACTATGGTTTCAACATTTGTGAATTCTTAAACCTGTGTTATGCACCAACCTTTGTGTTGACTTGATTTACATGTTTTCTCAGGACGCTAAGGTGCACAAGAAAGCAGGCATGGGCTAGGAGATCGAGTCGCATGCATGTCTTTACATTATAGTTATTTGGATTTGAACATTTGAAAACTTTGCATTGTAATTTACATTTTACAACTGTTATTGTTTTAAAACGCTTCCGCAAACTTTGAAAACTTTGATGTTACAGTTTTAGACCAAAGTATGTTTTGAAATTCATATAGAGGTCTTCGTTATGTCTAATGATCTGAGATCCTGGTTTGTCACGTTCCCAAACGGTATGATTCCGTTAGTTGAAAATTGGGGGTGTGACAGATTGGTATCAGAGACATTGGTTATAGCGAACTAGGTTTGCATTTGTAGATTTAGACTATAACTGTTAGACATTAGACACGCATACTTACACATATCACTTAGAAATTACATATGGCATTATGTAATAGACTTGCTTACACATTCCATGGCACTGCACTTACATATGGTATTATGTAACAGGCATGGCATCTTCATCATCAGCACCATATATATATATTGATGATTCCGAGGATGAGGAGCCGATAGTTCCAGCACCACCATCATCACCAGCACAATCTATCCCATCTCCTCCACCATCTGAGAGAGATGATTCAGATCCGGAGGAGGATCCGGAGGAGGACCCGGAGGAGGATCCGGATGAGGACCCGGAGGAGGATCCGGATGAGGACCTGGATGAGGATCCGGAGGAGGAGCCAGCTGAGGGTACTCAGGAGATTCCTGCTGAGGGACCTTCTACTCATCCACCACCTGTATTGGATGTTCCTGAGCCTAAGAGGCAACGGACTGACTCTGAGGAGATTGCTAAACTACGGGAGGACTTGTACTGGGCAAATGATAGGATTGAGTACAATGTTCGGGAACTCTGGGATGCGAACGAAAGACGATAACCTTGCCCACCTGGTTAATGATATGCGAGATGAGATCATCCATTTGACTGGTCGTCTTGAAGCTTCTGAGAACCGAGCTGAGATTCTGGAAGGCAGACTTGTAGCCTTGGAGGATTTAGTGGTCTCGGAGAATGAAGAGGAGGATGAAGAGGATGAAGAGGTGGAAGGGGAGGAACCAGCACCCGCAGTTGATTCTGATCCTGAATCCACTATCGATGATCCAGAGGACTGATTTAGTTAAACTTATTAGGGGCGGGTTGTGTCCCTACATTAGATGTTTGGAAAATTTATGTTTGGATTTCAAAAGTATTGTACTCAAACCAGATTATTATCTATTGAAAATTTCTACTTATTGCCAACAGTTGTGTTGATTTATACATTACATGTTGTGTTTGTTGTATTATTTACACATGTCACATTGGACTTGGATAACGCTCTAACACTTCTTTTAACTAGGAAGATAATGGCTGACGAGAACATTCACATGACAGTTGCTGAGCTCAATGAGCTGATCAATAACAGAGTCGCGGAGGCAAGCGCGAATTACGCTCAGACACACACTGCAGGGCCACATGGTCCAGCTGGGGGACTGGTGAACCCACAGGTGTGCACGTTCAAGATGTTCTTGGACTGTAAGCCACATAACTTCAAAGGATCGGAGGGGGCCATTGGACTCCTTCGATGGATTGAGAAGGCTGAATCAGTGTTTGAGATGTGCAACTGCCCTGACGAGAGTAAAGTAAAGTATGCTACGGGAACGTTGGAGAGTCCAGCATTGACTTGGTGGAACTCGAATGTTCAGACTTTGGGACTAGGTGAGGCCAATGCCTTAACCTGGAATGGTTTTAAGACTTTACTGCAGGAGGAGTACTGTCCTCGCAGTGAGATGCAGAAATTAGAGGAGGAGTATTGGCATCTCAAGATGGAGGGGTAAAACATCGAGGAGTACACGACTCGATCACACGAACTGGCCAGACTTTTACCTCATATGGCTACTCCAGCTAGTAAGTGGATAGAGAGGTACATCGGGGGATTGGTGCCTCAGATCCAAGGATTGGTTACTTCTGCAAATCCTACAACAATTCAACAAGCTGTTCGACTAGCGCACCAACTGACTGATCAGGCAGTGTTACAGGGGACTCTGCCTAAACGAACATCAGCTACTAAGGTGGGAGACCACAAGAGGAAGTGGGAAAGCAGCAACACCAAGAACTATAACCAACAACCGTTTCAACAGAATCGAAGGCAGGATTCACACAAGTCTTATCACAACTCGAATAGTGGTCAGCAATCATCATCATCAGGGGGTTATATTGGTAAACATCCAAAGTGCAACAGGTGTGGATTTCATCATGCGGGAAATCAGTGTGATAAGGTTAAGTGCCAACGGTGTGGTAAAGTTGGACATGCAGCTAAGGATTGCCGCGGAGAGCTGCAAAACAATCACAACAATCAAAATAACAATCAGAACAACGCACCTAAGGGTTGTTTTGAGTGTGGTAAGATGGGGCACTTTAAAAAGGATTGCCCACAACTCAAGAAAGGCGGGGATAACAATGCAAATGGCAAACGGCAACGGCAACGGTAACGGCAATGGCACTAATAACAACAACAATAACAACAACAATGGTGCTAGGGGCAGGGCGTTTGTGATTGGAGGACATCAAGCACGGGAGGATCCCAACATTGTTACGGGTACGTTCCTCTTAAATCATCACTATGCCTCTATGTTATTTGACACTGGTGCCGACCGGAGTTTTGTATCTAGTTCACTTGCTAAGTTGCTAAATGTTAGTCCCACTGCCTTAGATAGTCCATACACTGTAGAATTAGCTGATGGCAAGTTAATTGTAGTGGAACATATTCTTAAGGGATGTATCCTTGATTTGATGGGTCAAACATTAGAAATTGATCTTATGCCTATTGCTTTAGGCAGTTTTGATGTAGTCATTGGCATGGACTGGTTCTCCAAACACCAGGCTGAAATAGTATGCCATGAAAAGATCGTTCGTATACCTCTTTCGCATGGAGAGACATTGTATGTACAAGGCGAGAAGAATAGTACGCCACTGCGTCTCATATCTTGTATGAAAGCACACAAATGTCTGCGGAAAGGTCATACGGCAGTTATAGCACTTATAACTGAAAAGCCGGTAGCTGAGAAAAAGATTGAAGATATACCAGTAGTTTGTGAATTTCCGGAAGTATTTCCAGAAGATTTACCTGGATTACCGCCTATCAGACAGGTGGAATTCCGAATCGACCATACACCAGATGCAGCACCGATAGCTAGGGCGCCTTATCGACTTGCACCGTCTGAGATGCAAGAATTATCTACACAACTGCAAGAGTTGTTGGATAAGGGTTTCATACGACCTAGTTTTTCACCGTGGGGAGCTCCAGTTTTGTTTGTTAAGAAGAAAGACGGGACTTTCCGTATGTGTATCGATTACCGGGAACTTAACAAGGTTACTATCAAAAACCGGTATCCGTTACCCAGAATTGACGATCTGTTCGATCAGTTGCAAGGTTCGAGTTACTACTCGAAGATTGATCTTAGATCGGGTTATCATCAACTAAGAGTTCAGGAGGAGGATATTCCAAAGACAGCATTCAGGACGCGCTATGGCCATTATGAGTTCTTGGTCATGCCATTTGGGTTGACAAACGCTCTGTGACAATCCGATTTTTCACACTAACCTTGTTAACGGGAGTTAGTGTTATCACAGGCTCAACAAGGCCAACCAAGGCCCAATAAGGCTAATGAAGGCCCAATAAGGCCAATGAAGGCCCAACAAGATCAATGAAGACCCAGTAAAGCCAAAGAAGATTCAGTAAGGTCAAGGAAGACTCAACAAGATAAATTGGGCCCAACGAAGTCTATGTAGGCCCAACAGAGCCAATGTAGGCCCAATAAGTCAAGAGAGGCCCATTAAGGCCCAACAAGTTTTAATAAGGCCCAATGTAAACAAGTTAAAGCCCAACAAGGCCCAGAGAGGCCCAATGAGATTTAGGAAGGCCCATTAAGGTAAGAAAGGCCCAATAAGTTCAAATGAAGCCCAATTAGGATAAATTAGCCCAACAAGGAGTTAAAGGTCTCAATTAGTGAAAATTCAAGATTTTTAGCTTAACTTTATTAACCGAAATGATGGGAAATCATTTAAAAATCAAAATAGAAGGATGGAAATTGTTCAGAATCACTATTTGAATGATAAAATTTCAAGGATTGGGATTACAATTTTATAAAAGACTCAATTTTGACTTTGGAAGTCAAAATTTGGCCATATAGTGAATAAATTCGAAATTCTTATTAGATAGGTATAATTGATCGAAATTATCACTCATAACCGTCATGTTAATGATGAATATCAATGATTATCGGTTACTAGATCCATAAATAATCGAATTAAATCGTAGGCAAGCTCAAAAGTTTGTAACCGTCACATGGGTGCATCAAAATCGTGAAATTCGACTTCAATTCTTACAATTGCACATTCTTACATCACATTCGGCACATTCAGAGTCATTCCCATATATCAATTCGATCAGTGAAGTTTCAGTTCGAAGGATTGGATCGCGAGTAGGCCGAATATAGGGCTTGGAGTGAGCTACATCGATTGGAGATCAAATAAGGTAAGAAATCATTCGTGCATCTTCTAAAACAACCGACTAACATAATCCCTATGTAAATTCGGGGTTCTAATATCGAATTGTTCATGATCAACAATTAGGGTTTATACTAAAAACGGTTTTGGGGTTTGGTTCTTAAAGAGTTTAAGAATCAAATTAAGGTATGTATGTAGTTTCAGAGAAGGTCGATTGAGGTTATGCATAGATTGATTTCATATAACAACTACGAATTGTGGGAAAAAGAGTTCTAGGGTTCTTATAGTGAACGGTTTTGGGGATTTCGTATCAATTGAATTGTAGAATCGAATTAAATGTTATGGATAACTTCAGAAGAGACCGATTAAGCTTACACCTAGAACAATTTCTAGTTTAAACATCGAATTAAGAGGATTTGATAACTAGGGTTCTTAAGGAAAAACGAATTGGGGATTCTTGGTCAAACGATTGTTATGTTCAAATTAATTGATACTATTAGCTTCGAAATATCTGTTGTAATGAAATCTCTATGGATTCATGGGTAATCTGGATCGAATTCATAGCCAATTTGAAATGGAATGCTTCGGCTATAATAGGATCGAAGAGAACCAGTGGGTTAGAGTTTAAAAGAATTGATTTCTGATAACCATCGCGAAACCCTAGCGGGCTGAGATGGTAGATGCGGTGTGTGTGGAGTTGAGGGTCGCGGGTTCGAGTCCCGGCCCAACCGATTTTTGGGTTTTAATTCAATTTTTGTATTTTTAGCATAACTTTCACATACGAACTCCGATTAAGTCCGTTCAAGTTGCGTTGGAACCGTAACGAGAATGCGAACGTATTAAAATGATAAAATCCATATTTTAATCCGAACACGAAATCGCGTATAATTACGTTTAATTAAATAAAATTGTGTAGGATTTTATTTAAACGATTTCAAAAGCACGCGTACTTCCGTATGCCAAATTCTCACACTTTAACATACGTGTGTTGACACGTATGTGATTTCAAGCACAAAACGATTATTCGAATAACCATAGGTTATTGTTTAAATCACAGATTCTTCGTAGAGGATTTCTACGCGAGTTTACACATACTTGATCATTCTGCTAAAAACAAAGGTGCGTACACGGCCCCTTTCTTATTTTAAACTGTTTTGGGGGAGAAAACATGTGCAACAAACTGATTTTTAGATACATAACACTTGCATGAGTTATCTGTTTACATTATGTGAAAACATATCAACTTGAAAGTCCTTACACACCTCGAACCGTTTAGTTTGCTGTAATGCAAAGCGTGGTAGTTGGAAATAGATCTATTAGGTTTGACAAACCTCACCTGGTAGATGGGATCTACGCAGGTGTTAGACTGACCAAACACATTACTTTACTATTGTTGTGATAGACAATAGTGGCAAGGCGAAAACATGCTATAGCATGGCAACTAGTCAGCTTCGGTGTCGAACACGTATGTAAATAGTTATATGACTAGCTATCATGACTGTGCAATTGTGATTATGTTATCTACAACCTGTTATTCAAACTGATGTTTTGAACACTATGATTATTTAAAACCTGTGTTATGCACCAACCTTTGTGTTGACTTGATTTGCATGTTTTCTCAGGACGCTAAGGCGCGCGTAACAGCTGGCATGGACTAGGAAGATAGAGTCTCATGCATATAAACACTTTGAACATTTGAATTTGATTATTTCAGTATTTTGATTTGTAATGTTTTACTTATCAACAGTTTATTGGTTTTGATTTGAAACGCTTCCGCAACTTTTTGTAAACTCTGGTTATTATGTTTGTTTTAAAGACCAATGTATGTTTTTGAAATTCATATAGAGGTCTTCGCTATGTCTAATGATCTGAGATCCTGGTTTGTCATGCTCCTAAACGGTGTGATTCCGTTAGTTGAAATTGGGGGTGTGACAGATTGGTATCAGAGACATTGGTTATAGCGAACTAGGTTTGCATTTGTAGGCCTAGACTATGACTGTTAGACATTAGACACATCTGCTTATACACATACTGCTTAGAAATTACATATGACATTATGTAATTGATTTGCTTACGTATTTCATGGCACTGCACTTACATATGATATTATGTAACAGGCATGGCTTCATCATCAGTTCCTTATGTTATCATTGATGATTCCGAGGACGAGGAGCTGATGGTTCCGGCACCACCATCATCACCACCACCACCCATTCCATCACCACCACCATATGAGATGGAGGACTCCGATCCAGAGGAGGATCCGGAGGAAGACCCGGAGGAGGATCCGGAGGAGGATCCAGACGAGGATCCTGATGAGGATCCAGAGGAGGATCCAGTTGAGGACCCGGATGAAGATCAGGAGGAGGCACCATGGGTGAATACCCAGGGACTCTATGCTGCAGGACCATCTACACATCCACCACCCGTACTGGATGCTCCTGAGCCTAAGAGGCGAAGGACGGACGCAGAGGAGATCGCCAAGTTGCGCGAGGACGTGGATACAGCAGAGGAAAAGCTCTATCAGAGATCTCAGGAGTTATGGGATGCCATTGAGAGGCAGGATGAACTTGCCCATCTAGTTCATGACATGCGGGATGAGATGGTGAACATGATTGGTCGTTTAGAGGAGTCAGAGAACCGAGCCGAGATCTTGGAGGGCAGGATTGAAGCTTTGGAGGACTTAGTGGTAGTTGAGAATGAGGAACAGGATGAGGACGAGGATGAGGAGGAGGAACCAGCACCAGTTGCTGAGTCCGATCCTGAATCCACCGTTGAGGACGATTGATTCTCTTTCTTTTATTTCTGTTTTGTTTAAACTTATTAGGAACGGGTTGTGTTCCTACATTAGTAATTTGAAATTTTGTATTTCATTTCAAAAGTATTGTACTCAAAGAAAGTTTCTATTTATGGAAGAGTTATCTTTTATTTTCAACAACTGTGTTGGCTTATATTACATGTTGTGTTTGTTGTTTTACTTACACATGTCACATTAGATTTTGACTTCGTGCTAACATTTCTTGTAAATAGGAACTAATGGCTGAGGGAAATGTTCATATGACTGTTGCTGAGCTCAACGAGCTAATTAACAACAGAGTCGCAGAGGCTATTGCACAGTATGCTCAGACACACAACACAGGACCACAGGGTCCAGCTGGGGGAGTGATTAACCCACAAGTCTGCACGTTCAAGATGTTCTTGGACTGCAAACCACACAACTTCAAAGGGTCGGAGGGGGCTATAGGACTTCTCCGATGGATTGAAAAAGCTGAATCTGTGTTTGAAATGTGCAACTGCCCCAACGAGAGCAAAGTGAAGTTTGCAACAGGAACATTGGAGGGTCCAGCATTGACCTGGTGGAACTCGAATGTTCAGACTCTGGGATTGGGTGAGGCAAATGCCTTAACATGGGATGACTTCAAAACCTTGCTGCGAGAAGAGTACTGTCCTCGCAGTGAAATGCAAAAATTGGAAGAAGAATATTGGCACCTCAAGATGGAGGGGTCAAACATTGAGGAATACACGACCAGATCGCATGAACTGGCCAGACTGCTACCGCACATGGCTACTCCAGCCAGTAAGTGGATTGAACGGTATATTGGAGGACTAGTGCCTCAGATTCAGGGGATGGTGACTTCAGCAAATCCCACCACCATCCAACAAGCTGTACGTCTAGCACATCAGCTTACTGATCAGGCAGTGTTACAGGGAACCCTGCCTAAGCGGACATCTGCTACTAAGGTAGGAGATCACAAGAGGAAGTGGGAAAGCAACAACTACAAGGGTAATAACCAACAGCAGAACAGGAAGCAGGACTCGAACAAGTCCTATCATAATTCAAACAGTGGTCAGCAATCATCATCGTCAGGGGGCTATATTGGTAAGCACCCCAAGTGCAACAGGTGTGGTTACCATCATGCGGGTAACCAATGTGATAAAGCTAAGTGCCAGAGGTGTGGCAAGGTTGGACATGCGGCTAAGGATTGTCGCGGAGAGTTGCAGAACAACAATAACAACCATAATAACAATCAAAGCAACGCGCAGAAAGGTTGTTTTGAGTGCGGCAAGATGGGCCATTTCAAGAAAGATTGCCCACAACTTAAGAAAGGCGGGGACAACAATGGTAATGGTAATGGTAATGGAGGTGGCAACGGTAATGGCAATGGCACCAACAACAACAACAACAATAACAACAACAACAACGGTGCTAGAGGCAGGGCGTTCGTGATTGGAGGACGTCAAGCGCGGGAGGATCCCAACATTGTAACGGGTACGTTCCTCTTAAATAATCACTATGCCTCTATGTTATTTGACACTGGTGCCGACCGGAGTTTTGTATCTAGTTCACTTGCTAAGTCACTAGATGTTAGTCCCACTGCCTTAGATAGTCCCTATACTGTGGAATTAGCGGATGGTAAGTTGATTGTAGTAGAAAACATTTATAAGGGATGTATTCTTGATTTGATGGGTCAGACATTAGAGATTGATTTGATGCCTATTGCCCTAGGCAGTTTTGATGTAGTCATTGGCATGGACTGGTTGTCTAAAAACCAGGCTGAAATTGTATGCCATGAAAAGATTGTTCGTATACCTCTTCCGCAGGGAGAGACATTGTATGTACAAGGTGAAAAGATCAGTACGCCACTGCGTCTCATATCTTGTATGAAAGCACACAAATGTCTGCGGAAAGGTCATACGGCAGTTATAGCACTTATAACTGAAAAGCCGGTAGCTGAGAAGAAACTTGAAGATATACCTATAGTTTGTGAATTTCCGGAGGTGTTTCCAGAAGACTTGCCGGGATTACCGCCTGTCAGACAAGTGGAATTCCGAATTGATCTTACACCAGAAGCAGCACCGATAGCTAGGGCGCCTTATCGACTTGCACCGTCAGAGATGCAAGAGTTATCCACACAATTGCAAGAATTGTTGGATAAGGGTTTCATACGACCTAGTTTTTCACCGTGGGGAGCTCCAGTATTGTTTGTAAAGAAGAAGGATGGAACTTTCCGAATGTGTATCGATTACCGGGAATTGAACAAGGTTACTATCAAGAACCGGTATCCGTTACCCAGGATTGACGATCTGTTCGATCAATTGCAAGGTTCGAGTTACTACTCGAAGATTGATCTCAGGTCGGGTTATCATCAACTAAGAGTCCAGGAGGAGGATATTCCAAAGACAGCATTCAGGACGCGCTATGGCCATTATGAGTTCTTGGTCATGCCATTTGGGTTGACAAATGCTCCAGCCGTATTCATGGATCTCATGAATCGTGTTTGTAAACCTTATCTGGACAAGTTTGTCATTGTTTTCATCGATGACATTCTCATCTATTCAAAGTCTGAGGAGGAGCATGCTGAACATCTTCGATTACTACTAGAGCTGTTGAAACAGGAACAACTGTACGCTAAGTTCTCGAAATGTGATTTCTGGATGCGAGAAGTACAGTTCTTGGGGCATATAGTTAATGAAAAGGGTATACATGTTGATCCAGCAAAAATTGAAGCGATTAAGAATTGGGAAGCGCCAAAGACCCCTACCGAGGTACGACAATTCCTTGGTTTGGCGGGTTATTATCGACGATTCATTGAGGGTTTCTCAAAGATCGCTCAACCACTTACAGCTCTTACGCACAAGGGAACAAAGTATAACTGGACGGATAAACAGGAAGCTGCATTCCAGTTATTGAAACAGAAACTCTGCAGTGCACCGATTCTGTCTTTACCGGAAGGAACGGAAGACTTTGCGGTGTATTGTGACGCATCTGGACAGGGTTTAGGATGTGTGTTGATGCAACGGGATAAAGTGATTGCTTATGCTTCCAGACAACTAAGAACACACGAAAAGAATTACACCACTCATGACTTGGAGTTAGGAGCAGTGGTTTTTGCTTTGAAGATTTGGAGGCATTATCTGTATGGAACTAAGTGTACCATCTACACTGATCATAAGAGTTTGCAGCATATCTTTGATCAGAAGGAGCTTAATATGAGACAACGACGATAGGTTGAGTTGTTGAACGATTATGAGTGTGCGATTAAGTATCACCCGGGAAAGGCTAATGTCGTAGCCGATGCTTTGAGCAGAAAAGATACAACGGGAACAAGACGGGTTCGTGCACTTATGATGACAATACATACTGATTTACCTGACAAGGTACATAGTGCTCAGATTGAGGCTTTGAAAACGGAAAATTTAGTACCGGAGTCTTTACGAGGAATGGAAGAACAATTGAATGTTAAATCTGATGGAATTCGTTATTTCATTGATCGAATGTGGATACCTTTGTATGGAGGTTTAAGGGAACTCGTGATGGACGAAGCACACAAGTCAAGATATTCAGTCCATCCGGGATCAGACAAGATGTACCATGACTTGAAGGCACTGTATTGGTGGCCTCATATGAAAGCTGATATTGCTAAGTACGTTAGCAAATGTTTGACTTGTTCGAAAGTCAAAGTCGAATATCAGAAGCCATCTGGTTTACTGCAACAACCAGATATACCGATGTGGAAATGGGAACAGATTTCAATGGATTTCATCACTAAGTTACCCCGTACACCGAGCGGTTGTGATACGATATGGGTAATTGTCGATCGTTTAACGAAATCTGCACACTTCTTAGCAATCAAAGAAACTGACAAGATGGAGAAGTTGACTCGTAATTACATTAAGGAAATAGTAGCACGGCATGGTGTGCCGATCTCTATCATATCAGATCGGGATGCCCGGTTTACTTCTAATTTTTGGAAATCTCTTCATAAGTCATTGGGGACTCGATTGGATATGAGTACCGCTTATCACCCACAGACCGATGGTCAAAGTGAACGAACGATTCAAACGCTCGAGGATATGTTACGAGCTTGTGTAATTGACTTTGGTGATAGCTGGGAGAATCATTTACCGTTGGTGGAATTCTCTTACAACAACAGTTATCATACGAGTATTCAAGCAGCACCGTTTGAAGCTTTGTATGGTCGCAAATGTCGTTCACCAGTTTGCTGGGCTGAAATTGGTGACAGTCAATTAACAGGTCCTGAATTGGTGCATGAAACAACAGAGAAGATAGTTCAAATCCGAAACCGTATGGCAGCGGCTCGAGATCGACAGAAGAGTTATGCAGACAAACGTCGCAAGCCGTTGGAATTTCAAATAGGAGACCGAGTTCTTCTAAAGGTATCACCTTGGAAAGGTGTGATACGATTCGGCAAGCGCGGCAAGCTTAGTCCACGTTACGTAGGACCTTTTGAGATTCTGAAAAGGATTGGTCCGGTTGCGTATCAACTCAAACTACCGGAAGAACTCAGTGGAGTTCATGATGTCTTTCATGTGTCGAATTTAAAGAAATGTCTTTCTGATGAGACATTGATTGTACCGTTGGAAGAAATACAAGTAGATGAACAACTGCGATTCATTGAAGAACCAGCAGAGATCATGGACCGAGAGGTCAAACAACTGAAGCAAAGCAAGATTCCAATAGTCAAAGTCCGATGGAATTCAAGACGGGGTCCTGAATTCACATGGGAACGAGAAGATCAAATGATGAAGAAATATCCTCATCTATTCAAGACACCTACTGCTAACACTGAGAGCGCACGTTAAATTTCGGGACGAAATTTCCTTCAACAAGGGGATGACGTGATGCTTTCACACATCAACATTGCAAAATTCAAACTGTAAGCACAAACATTTTATTTATTCAATTGATTTTGATTTTGTTACAAATATTTGTGCTACATTACATTCTATATGTTTTATGTGCTACATTTCATAGGTTACATGTTATGGTAGTACATACATGATTTGGTTACACTCATTCTACTATGTGCGGGGTTGCATAGTACATACATTTTGCTATGTGCGGGGTTACATAGTACAAACAGTTCCAGACACTCACTATGTGTGAGGTTACACAACACAGTATGATCACACACAAACAGTCACAGTTAGGTGAACTAACTAGTGTACACGCAAAACAGTTACATTGAACGATCACAATTGAGTTGTGATGTTGCAAGCATTAGACCTTGTGTGTGAGTACACACAAGCACACAGAATGATCAAATCACACTAACACGTACGATTTAAACTCGTAAGTAGTTTCCTAACTACTCTTAACACTTGTTAATTTTCGGGACGAAAATTCCTTCAACAAGGGGATGATGTGACAATCCGATTTTTCACACTAACCTTGTTAACGGGAGTTAGTGTTATCACAGGCTCAACAAGGCCAACCAAGGCCCAATAAGGCTAATGAAGGCCCAATAAGGCCAATGAAGGCCCAACAAGATCAATGAAGACCCAGTAAAGCCAAAGAAGATTCAGTAAGGTCAAGGAAGACTCAACAAGATAAATTGGGCCCAACGAAGTCTATGTAGGCCCAACAGAGCCAATGTAGGCCCAATAAGTCAAGAGAGGCCCATTAAGGCCCAACAAGTTTTAATAAGGCCCAATGTAAACAAGTTAAAGCCCAACAAGGCCCAGAGAGGCCCAATGAGATTTAGGAAGGCCCATTAAGGTAAGAAAGGCCCAATAAGTTCAAATGAAGCCCAATTAGGATAAATTAGCCCAACAAGGAGTTAAAGGTCTCAATTAGTGAAAATTCAAGATTTTTAGCTTAACTTTATTAACCGAAATGATGGGAAATCATTTAAAAATCAAAATAGAAGGATGGAAATTGTTCAGAATCACTATTTGAATGATAAAATTTCAAGGATTGGGATTACAATTTTATAAAAGACTCAATTTTGACTTTGGAAGTCAAAATTTGGCCATATAGTGAATAAATTCGAAATTCTTATTAGATAGGTATAATTGATCGAAATTATCACTCATAACCGTCATGTTAATGATGAATATCAATGATTATCGGTTACTAGATCCATAAATAATCGAATTAAATCGTAGGCAAGCTCAAAAGTTTGTAACCGTCACATGGGTGCATCAAAATCGTGAAATTCGACTTCAATTCTTACAATTGCACATTCTTACATCACATTCGGCACATTCAGAGTCATTCCCATATATCAATTCGATCAGTGAAGTTTCAGTTCGAAGGATTGGATCGCGAGTAGGCCGAATATAGGGCTTGGAGTGAGCTACATCGATTGGAGATCAAATAAGGTAAGAAATCATTCGTGCATCTTCTAAAACAACCGACTAACATAATCCCTATGTAAATTCGGGGTTCTAATATCGAATTGTTCATGATCAACAATTAGGGTTTATACTAAAAACGGTTTTGGGGGTTTGGTTCTTAAAGAGTTTAAGAATCAAATTAAGGTATGTATGTAGTTTCAGAGAAGGTCGATTGAGGTTATGCATAGATTGATTTCATATAACAACTACGAATTGTGGGAAAAAGAGTTCTAGGGTTCTTATAGTGAACGGTTTTGGGGATTTCGTATCAATTGAATTGTAGAATCGAATTAAATGTTATGGATAACTTCAGAAGAGACCGATTAAGCTTACACCTAGAACAATTTCTAGTTTAAACATCGAATTAAGAGGATTTGATAACTAGGGTTCTTAAGGAAAAACGAATTGGGGATTCTTGGTCAAACGATTGTTATGTTCAAATTAATTGATACTATTAGCTTCGAAATATCTGTTGTAATGAAATCTCTATGGATTCATGGGTAATCTGGATCGAATTCATAGCCAATTTGAAATGGAATGCTTCGGCTATAATAGGATCGAAGAGAACCAGTGGGTTAGAGTTTAAAAGAATTGATTTCTGATAACCATCGCGAAACCCTAGCGGGCTGAGATGGTAGATGCGGTGTGTGTGGAGTTGAGGGTCGCGGGTTCGAGTCCCGGCCCAACCGATTTTTGGGTTTTAATTCAATTTTTGTATTTTTAGCATAACTTTCACATACGAACTCCGATTAAGTCCGTTCAAGTTGCGTTGGAACCGTAACGAGAATGCGAACGTATTAAAATGATAAAATCCATATTTTAATCCGAACACGAAATCGCGTATAATTACGTTTAATTAAATAAAATTGTGTAGGATTTTATTTAAACGATTTCAAAAGCACGCGTACTTCCGTATGCCAAATTCTCACACTTTAACATACGTGTGTTGACACGTATGTGATTTCAAGCACAAAACGATTATTCGAATAACCATAGGTTATTGTTTAAATCACAGATTCTTCGTAGAGGATTTCTACGCGAGTTTACACATACTTGATCATTCTGCTAAAAACAAAGGTGCGTACACGGCCCCTTTCTTATTTTAAACTGTTTTGGGGGAGAAAACATGTGCAACAAACTGATTTTTAGATACATAACACTTGCATGAGTTATCTGTTTACATTATGTGAAAACATATCAACTTGAAAGTCCTTACACACCTCGAACCGTTTAGTTTGCTGTAATGCAAAGCGTGGTAGTTGGAAATAGATCTATTAGGTTTGACAAACCTCACCTGGTAGATGGGATCTACGCAGGTGTTTGACTGACCAAACACATTACTTTACTATTGTTGTGATAGACAATAGTGGCAAGGCGAAAACATGCTATAGCATGGCAACTAGTCAGCTTCGGTGTCGAACACGTATGTAAATAGTTATATGACTAGCTATCATGACTGTGCAATTGTGATTATGTTATCTACAACCTGTTATTCAAACTGATGTTTTGAACACTATGATTATTTAAAACCTGTGTTATGCACCAACCTTTGTGTTGACTTGATTTGCATGTTTTCTCAGGACGCTAAGGCGCGCGTAACAGCTGGCATGGACTAGGAAGATAGAGTCTCATGCATATAAACACTTTGAACATTTGAATTTGATTATTTCAGTATTTTGATTTGTAATGTTTTACTTATCAACAGTTTATTGGTTTTGATTTGAAACGCTTCCGCAACTTTTTGTAAACTCTGGTTATTATGTTTGTTTTAAAGACCAATGTATGTTTTTGAAATTCATATAGAGGTCTTCGCTATGTCTAATGATCTGAGATCCTGGTTTGTCATGCTCCTAAACGGTGTGATTCCGTTAGTTGAAATTGGGGGTGTGACACGCTCCAGCTGTATTCATGGATCTCATGAATCGTGTTTGTAAACCTTATCTCGATAAGTTTGTCATTGTTTTCATTGATGACATTCTCATCTATTCTCAGACCGAAGAGGAGCATGCTGAACATCTTCGATTGCTGTTGGAATTACTGAAACAAGAACAATTGTACGCTAAGTTCTCGAAATGTGATTTCTGGATGCGAGAAGTACAATTCTTGGGTCATATAGTCAACGAAAAGGGCATACATGTTGATCCAGCAAAGATTGAAGAGATTAAGAATTGGGAAGCGCCAAAGACCCCTACCGAGGTACGACAATTCCTTGGGTTGGCGGGTTATTACTGACGATTCATTGAGGGATTCTCAAAGATCGCTTAACCACTTACAGCTCTTACGCACAAGGGAACGAAGTATAACTGGACGGATAAACAGGAAGCTGCATTCTAGTTATTGAAGCAGAAACTCTGCAGTGCACCGATTCTGTCCTTACCGGAAGGGACGGAATACTTTGTGGTGTATTGTGACGCATCTGCACAGGGTTTGGGATGTGTGTTGATGCAACGTGATAAAGTGATTGCTTATGCTTCAAGGCAACTACGACCACACGAAAAGAATTACACTACTCATGACTTGGAGTTAGGAGCAGTGGTTTTTGCTTTGAAGATTTGGAGGCATTACCTATATGGAACTAAGTGTACTATTTACACTGATCATAAGATTTTGCAACATATCTTTGATCAGAAAGAGCTTAATATGAGACAACGACGATGGGTTGAGTTGTTGAACGATTACGAATGCGCGATTAAGTATCACCCGGGAAAAACTAATGTGGTAGCTGATGCTTTAAGTAGAAAAGACACTTCAACAAGACGGGTTCGTGCACTTATGATGACGATACATACTGACTTACCTGACAAGGTACGCAGTGCTCAGCTCGAGGCTTTGAAAAAGGAAAACTTGGTACAGGAATCTTTACGAGGAATGGAAGAACAATTGGATGTTAAACCTGATGGAATTCGTTATTTCATTAATCGACTTTGGATACCTTTGTACGGAGGTTTAAGGGAACTCGTGATGGATGAAGCACACAAGTCCAGGTATTCAGTCCATCCGGGATCAGACAAGATGTATCATGACTTGAAGGCACTGTATTGGTGGCCTCACATGAAAGCTGACATTGCTAGGTACGTTAGCAAATGTTTGACTTGTTCAAAAGTCAAAGTTGAATATCAGAAACCATCTGGTTTGCTGCAACAACCAGAAATACCAATGTGGAAATGGGAACAGATTTCGATGAACTTCATTACTAAGTTACCCCGTACACCGAGTGGTTGTGATACGATATGAGTAATTGTCGATCGATTAACGAAATCTGCACATTTCTTGGCAATCAAGGAAACTGATAAGATGGAAAAACTGACTCGTATTTACATCAAGGAAGTGGTAGCACGGCATGGCGTGCCAATCTCTATCATATCAGATCGAGATGCTCGATTCACTTCAAACTTTTGGAAATCACTCCATAAGTCATTGGGAACTCGTTTGGATATGAGTACCGCCTATCATCCACAGACCGACGGTCAAAGTGAACGTACGATTCAAACGCTCGAGGATATGTTACGAGCTTGTGTAATTGACTTTTTTTTTTTTTTTTTTTTTTTTTTTTTTTTTTTTAGTGGAATTCTCTTATAACAACAGTTATCATACAAGTATTCAGGCGGCACCGTTTGAAGCTTTGTATGGTCGCAAATGTCGTTCACCAGTTTGTTGGGCTGAAATTGGTGACAGTCAGATTACAGGTCCTGAACTAGTACACGAGACGACAGAGAAGATAGTTCAAATCCGGAACCGTATGGCAGCGGCCCGGGATCGACAAAAGAGTTATGCTGACAAGCGTCGTAAACCATTGGAATTTCAAGTAGGAGACCGAGTTCTTCTAAAGGTATCACCTTGGAAAGGTGTGATACGATTCAGCAAGCGCGGGAAGCTTAGCCCATGGTACGTAGGACCTTTTGAGATCCTGAAAAGGATTGGTCCGGTTGCGTATCAACTTAAACTACCGGAGGAACTCAGTGGAGTTCATGATGTCTTTCATGTATCGAACTTAAAGAAATGTCTTTCTGATGAGACATTGATTGTACCATTGGAAGAAATACAAGTGGATGAACAGTTACGATTCATTGAAGAACCAGCATAAATCATGGACCGACAGGTCAAACAACTTAAGCAAAGCAAGATTCCGATAGTCAAAGTTCGGTGGAATTCAAGATGTGGTCCTGAATTCACATGGGAACGGGAAGACCAAATAATGAAGAAGTATCCTCATCTGTTCAAAACAGCAACTACAAACACTGAGAGCGCACGTTAAATTTCGGGACGAAATTTCCTTCAACAAGGGGATGACGTGATGCTTCACACATCAACACTGCAAATTTCAAACTGTAAGCACAAACACTTTATTCAATTGGTTTTGTTACAAACATTTGTGCTACATTACATTTTATACATTTTATGTGCTACATTTCATATGTTACATGTTATGGTAGTACATGCATGATTAGTTACACACATTTTGCTATGTGCGGGGTTGCATAGTGCAAACAGTTACAGACACTCACTCACTATGTGTGAGGTTACACAACACAGTATGATCAAACACAAACAGTCACAGTTAGGTGAACTAACTAGTGTACACACAAACAGTCACATTGAACGATCACACTTAGTTGTGATGTTGCAAGCATTAAATTTTGTGTGTGAGTACACACAAGCACACGGAATGATCAAACCACACTAACATTACGATTTAAACTCGTAAGTAGTTTCCTAACTACTCCTAACATTTACTAATTTTCGAGACGAAAATTCTTTCAACAAGGGGATGATGTGACAATCCGGTATTTTCGAATTAACCTCGTTTACTGAAAATAACGAAATCACAAATATGAGGCCGAAGGTAGGCCCAATTGTAAATATGAGGCCGAAGGTAGGCCCAATTGTAAATATGAGGCCCAAGGTAGGCCCAATTGTAAATATGAGGCCCAAGGTAGGCCCAATTGTATTTATGAGGCCCAAAAGGATTAACCTAGCCAATAAAAGTTCAATTGGCCCAATTAGTGACAATTCGGGATTTTTTGTTCAACTTTGTAAACCGAAATGTTATGTAATCGAACAAAATCAGATCTAAGGGATTAGAATTAAGTAAAATAAAGTCTAGAATACCTAAATTAAAAGATTTTAACTTGTAAAGGAGTAGAAGTATAAATTTTGACTTTTATGAGTCAAAATTCGGACTTGAGTGGCAATTGAATTCGAATTGGACATTAAAACCATGTAATAGCTGAAATAAATCAGTTGTAATCATCAATTTGATGATTAGTAACAGCTAATACACGTTCTTGATGCATTAATTAGTCGAATTATGCTAAAAACGTTACAAGATGTTGAACCGTGGTTATTCAATAGCAAAACACCACAATTCGGTTTCATTTATCACAATCGAACTCTCAGAATTCATAATCGGCATCCTCAGGCTCTTTAGCATCTAACAATTTCATTCAACAAGTCGCGGGGAGAAGGATTCGATCAAGGGTCTGCCGAAGAACAACCTAGAATTTGATCTCGTTCAATTGATCATCAAAACAAGTAAGTTCTTGTTCCTAAACCTTCTAAAACAGCCGACTAAGCATACCCCTATGCTAATTGTGGCTTCTAGCATCGAATTATATGGATTCAATAACTAGGGTTCATCGTTTGATACGTTTTGGGGGTTTTCGAACAAATAAGTGTTAAAATCAGATTGATTGATACCATTAGCTTCAGAAGATTCCGATTTAAGTTTAACCTAAGTCAATTTCATGAATCAATAATGAATTGATTAAGTTCGATTGCTAGGGTTCTTGAATAAAGATGGGTTGGGGGTTTCGATTCAAATGAGTTATAAAATCCAATTAATCATCACAGACATGTTCGAAATTCATCTTAGATTGAAAACCATGTGTCAATTTTATGAAATGATAACGAATTGATAGAGGTTGAAATTTAGGGTTTATAACAATAACGAAATTGGGGATTTCAATTCGATTACACTTGATATTCAAATTAAACCATTCAGAGAGTTTTGAAATTCAGTTTTAACGGAAACTCTATGATATTACAGTGTATCATAATCGAATTTTAGCAATTTGAGATGTGGGTGTTGGCATTCACGTTCGAATATGTATAAATAGCAATTCGATGAGTTGTGTTGATCAATAATCGAATTGGCATCATGGTTAAAGTCGTCTGAAGGTAGGGGACCATAGCCCTAAGATTTTAGGACTGATCAAGCTCGAATCGGGGCTCAATTAGATGTAAATTGTTTTGGTTATAGTTAACAAAAGAGGGAACCAGACGAATGGTTATTAAAACCATTTAATATTGAGGTTATTAACAATTGCTGAAGTAGAGGAGTTGGTTAGTTGGAATTGTGTAAGTCTGGAGGTCGAGGGTTCGATTCCGGTCCTCACTGGTTTTTGCCATTTAAATCAACTTTTAGTATTTTGATCATATTTCATTCGTTTTAACTCCGATTCGACTCGTTCGAATTGCGTTAGAACCAGAATTAAATTCCGAACATATTGGAATGATAAAATTCATATTTTAGACCGAAAACGTAATCGCGTATAATTACGTTTATAAAATCATATACGACCATATGATTTTATTTAAACGACTTTAAAGTCACGCGTACTTACGTATGCATGTTTCTAACACTCTAACATACGTGTGTTGACACGTATGTGATTTCAAGCACAAAACGACACTCTGAATAACGCAAAGTTATTATTTAAACACAGATTCTTCGTAGAGGATTTCTACGCGAGTTCACGTGTGTTTGATCATTCTGCAACAATCAAAGGTGCGTACACGGCCCCTTTCTTATTTTAAACTGTTTTGGGGGAGAAAACATGTGCAACAAACATTTTTAGATACATATCACTTGCATGAGTTAGCTGTTTACATTAAGTGCAAACATAGCATTACAAAGCCTTACACTTCGAACCGTTTAGTTTGCCGTAGCGCAAAGCGTGGTAGTCGGAGATAGATCTATTGGGTTTGACAAACCTCACTTGGTAGATGGGATCTACGCAGGTGTTTGACTGACCAAACACACATTACTATTGTTTGTGCTAGACAATAGTGGCAAGGCAAAAACATGCTATAGCATGGCAATCGTCAGCTTCGGTGTCGACCACTTATGTAAATAGTACAAATGACTAGCTATCATGACTATGTATGTGTGATTATGTTATCTGCAAACTTTATATTCAAACTATGGTTTCAACATTTGTGAATGCTTAAACCTGTGTTATGCACCAACCTTTGTGTTGACTTGATTTACATGTTTTCTCAGGACGCTAAGGTGCACAAGAAAGCAGGCATGGACTAGGAGATCGAGTCGCATGCATGTCTTTACATTATAGTTATTTGGATTTGAACATTTGAAAACTTTGCATTGTAATTTACATTTTACAACTGTTATTGTTTTAAAACGCTTCCGCAAACTTTGAAAACTTTGATGTTACAGTTTTAGACCAAAGTATGTTTTGAAATTCATATAGAGGTCTTCGTTATGTCTAATGATCTGAGATCCTGGTTTGTCACGTTCCCAAACGGTATGATTCCGTTAGTTGAAAATTGGGGGTGTGACAGTTTGATAAAGCTATTTTACAAATACTAAAGCTATATGAACTCACCAAACATTGTGTTGACTTTATTTTCTTGCATGCTTTCTCAGGTGATGGACAGGTTTAAGGTAAGGCTAAGGAATGCATACTAGGATGCCCAGTTAGAGGACCTAGTAGTTGTTTTTGGAAAGGACGTCTTTTGGATATTGATACGAATCTCTTTTGATATCTTGTACAGACACAAGATAGAAAATTTGATTCTTTTGATAGGTTTACTTAGTTAAATTATCAAACATTGATATTGTAATTTAACTTTGTAATCCTAGTTTAAAGCTAATTGTGCTTTTGTTATTCTTCACATTGATGCTATGTAAACAATCTGATCAACACGATTATCACTCACGATATCGCGCCCCGGGAACCTTCCGCCCGGCTGAGAAGTCGATCCGTTCCGCCGGCCTAGGGTGTGACAGTCCGGCCCAGTCCAGCTGGTTCGCTCCTCAACAGGTTCGGTGCAGGCACAGGTTCGGTGCAAGAGGCCAGCAGGGTTCGTGGCCAGGGTTCGTCCCTGGTCTAGTCACATCTCCTTCGACCCAAAAAGGTTCGGCCGTTCAGTTGCACAGGTTCGGCCGATCAAGAACCTGCAACTTGTCCTACACAACTCGATCCCTGTTGACTATGATTCGTACACACAGACTTTATACTCACATGTGAACTCGATTAACCAACGGAAAACCCTAAAATCATTCTAAACCTACACCCATGTGTGTGCATGTAATGACTAAAACAAAACTGACATTTAAAGCAGCAATTTACCTCACAAATAACGGATAAAAGCTCGAAAAATTTGTACTTCTAAGACCTACGTGTTGAGATGAACGTTTTGGCACCTAGATTGCTTGAATCCACCAAAAAATCGTCACAAAATTGTAGAGAGAAGGGGGAGAATCCTTTTCTAGAGAGAGAGAGTTGTAAAATCGAAAATGAAGAGAAAATGGAGTTTGGTGGTTGTTGGTGGAGTAAATGTCTTCATTTAAGACTTAGAAAATGCCCGGTTGTTCCATCTCGTTCGGTTTCGCGTAAAATATCAATTCCTCGTGTTTTCGTCAGGAAACGACGCGATTTATCAAATAATATTTATATTTTTATCTTAAGTGGTTATTCCTAGTAAATTAACTAATATCTTTTATTTATTTTTAAGAATTTATAACTTTTACTGTTTAAAATCGGATCGTACAGTTATCGCGCGTATTCGTTCGAATCGTCACCCGTACGAACACGGAAATAACTATACTTTCCAATATTGTTTTCTAATTACAGAATATCATTAAGAACGTTAAACTTCCAGATTTATTCATACAGATCGTCACCTGCACGGATAATCCTTTTGTTTAGCATTCACATAATGACATTCGTGTTGTTTTGTTTTGTAAAGCCTCACATACGTTTATACATAATAATATCCTAACACATAATCACATGATGGTTCTGTGTTGCCAGATAATTATCTGACTAATGAACCTTGTTTACTGAGTTTAGTTTCTCTGAAATGCTTTTGAATTCACTGTTTGTTACATGAAATGATAACAGTATATGATATGAATATAAATATACACTGAAATACATAAAAAGTGTACCTGATTACTGTTCATGTTACTGTTGCGATCACTGTTCCAGTACGATTCCGGCACTGATGTTACAAGAAATCTTCTCGTTGTTTTCTTGACAGAAGTTCTCAAACTTCTGTTTCAGCATGTCCCTTTTGTTTTCCTTGACATTTTCAGATCCCTCATACATCTGCTGTAGAGAGTTCCACAGCTCCTGTGCATATTTGCATTTCTTGAATGCGTGTATGATTGAGTTGGGAATCGCCATCTGGATGAGCCATAAAGTCTTCGAGTCCACCTCCATTCTCTTGTAATCTTCATCAGAATAAAGAGCTGGGTCTTTTGGCACAGCTACTCCACCAGTGCCTACAGCAGCAATAGTTGGGATGAACGGTCCCTCAAGAACTGACTTCCTAAGTTTGAAGTCTTGATTCCTAATGAAACACTCAATCCTGACCTTCCATATATCATAATCATCAGGAGTAAACATGGGAGGCTTAATGAGAGTACCATTCTCTGTATCATGTTTGTTTAAAGTAGCCATTTGAACAAACACAGAAAATATGAGTTTTGAAATAATGAGATTGTAGAAGAAATAGAACTGGTAACTTAAGGATGATTAATCACTTAAGTTAAAGAGCCAAAGCTCTGATACCACTTGTAGGATCGGGTTTGTTATCTTCAAACAACACTTCACAAGTATTTCTTTCTATCAATCTAACATATGCGGAATTTCTGTTAGAAGGATCTCTCAAACACTCAAGGCAAACAAATAATCTTTGAACAAAAGGAATAACACAAGAGTAATTTTCAAGCACAAAGATATATTTCTCTCAAAGTAAGTAAAAGCATACCGCTTACAGGCGCACCCTTTGCAAGATACAATGAGAGTTTATATAGCCAAGGCTAAAGCTGTATTCTCGTAGGAATACATGTTGGGTATACTAGGCAATAAACAAAAGAAAGCTTATTCTAGTATCTAACATGTCTTAACAGGCCAAGACACTCAATTACAATGATTACATTTATAGACATTAACTTTAACAAAAGACAAGCTAATAAATACAAAAGGCATTTAATGTTTTGATCTTTATGGCTTCAAGCAATCTTTTGCATTTAATGTTGCTAAGGAGAGGTAAGGTGTTGTGTCTGACTCACGGTATGTCTCTCTGATTTGATCAGACCAACTTGTTCGTTGCCAGTGACTTTTCTACCATAAAGTGCAGTCAGCAGAAGTCTTTTTCAAAGAGTTAGTCTCGAAAGTTTCTTTGTACAAGAAGTTGCTGAGTAAGCTATCGGAAGCTCTTGTCTTCGGAAGCTTTTGACTTCAAAAGCTTCGGTTTTGAAATTCTTCTAAGTGTTGAACTTCTGATAGTTGAGGAGGTCTTCAGAAGCAATTGTCTTGTATAGCCTTCAGCAGGAATGAGTTATTCTTCGGAAGTAATGTTGCTTCCGAAGAGTAACTCCTTCCTTCTGAAGGTTGTTAGGCTTTAGAGTGTTTAGGACTTAGTCAAGAAGAAGAGTTTGGTGAGCATCAACCTTTATTGTTCTTAGAGTGATACATCATGTGTTTTCTTAGTATACTCCATCAAGGTTTTAATTGAAAAATAGATGTTTTGTAAAGAAAATTTGTTGTTTGACTGGGTAAAGTGAATCCCAAAAAAAGTGAACTTCTTTGCATGGAGAGCAAGTCTAGATAGAATTCCATCAAAAAATAGCATTGGCCAAACGAAATGTTTATGTATCCTCAACGATATGTGACACATCGAGAGTCACTAGAATCCACCGATCACATGTTAATTAATTGTGAATATGCGGAGCAGATCTGGAGTTTGGTGAAATCATGGTGCAGAATGGAAATAAAAAAAAGAGATACGGTGAAACAACGATTGAAGGTAAAAGATTGGATTCAAGGAAATAAAGATTACAAGAAAATGGCTCTTTGTATCATCTTGACTACCATGTGGTAGGGGTGTTCATCAGTTCGGTTAACGGTTTGTTCGGTTTATTCGGTTCGGTTTAATCGGTTTTCAAAATTTTTTCCCCATAACCGTTAACCGAACTGAACCGAATTCGGGAAATGGTTATCCAAACCGAATTCAACCGAATTCATTTCGGTTTAGTTTCGGTTATAATCGAATAAACCGAATTCGACCGAACAAACTGATTAAAAACCAAATAAACCGGTTAAAAAACGAATAAACTGAACCGAATAAACCGAATTCAACCTTATATTATTAATCAAAATAATAAATTTAATTATGAATTCGGTTTAATCGGTTAACCGAATAAACCGAACAAACCGAATTAAAAAAAACCGTTAACCGAACCGAAAACCGAATTCAGAATTCGGATACGGTTAGGAAGCGAACCGAAAACCGAATTCAGAATTTGGTTCGGTTTTTTCGGTTACAGATACCGTTCGGTTATCGGTTTTAAAAGGTTTTCGGTTTTTTTGAACACCCATACCATGTGGTTTATCTGAAAAGCAATAAATGAAAGAGTTTTCAAAAAATGAAAATATTTATTGGAGGAGATCACATGCTTTCAGTTGGGCAAAAAATAAGAAGTTGTAATTAGTGGTGTTCATCGAATCGAATTTCGAATAACTCGAATATTTCGAATCGAATGATTTCGAATTTTGAATTTTTTTATGAGCATTCGAATTCGATTCTAATTCGAAATTTATTCGAAAAATCCAATTTGAATTCGAAATTCGAATTCGTTTTCAAATTCGAAATTCGATTCGATCCGAATTCGATTCGAATTCGACTAGAATTCGAATTAGTTTGATTTGCATTTAATTTAAAAATTGTTTATACTTGCTATCTTTATATATTCAAAATATCAAATAATTAAAACCTTAAATATCTAAATATCAAATAACCAACATCTAAGTTGTAATATTAGAAATATCATTTAAACTAATAAAATGATACAAATTCAATATATAATGTTAATGATAACATATAAAAAACATAAAGTGACAAATAATTAAAATATTATAAATTAACAACCAAAATGATCAATTTTTCGAGCTTCACAATTGATGTTTTTGTTGTGAATGTTTAGGTTTAGTGTATTTAAAAGTGTTACAATTATGGTTATTTTATAATTAAATTGACGTTTATGTAATAGGCTTTCAGTTTTTATAAACTAAAGCACTCAAATAAAAAGCCTAATTTTTAAATATAGTAACTACCTTGTATATATAAAATAAAAATATATAAATAATTTAAATTCGAATTTCGAATCGAGTCGAATTAAAAATATGAAATTCGAAATTCGATTCGAAATTCGATATCATATTACGAATCGAATCGAATTCGAATGTGAAAATTCGAATCGCGTTTCGACTTGTTATTTTTCGAATTGAAATCGAATCGAATTTCAATTATTTCGAATCATATTCGAAAACTGAACACCCCTAGTTGTAATCTTAAATGGTTCGATCAGTTTAATTTTAATTTTCAGTTTGATGGATAATCTGGTGTAAAATGGTTTATCCAAAGAAATTGTAGGTTCGAAACCTGAACCGGGCTGCTTTATTTTTAAAACCAAGGGCTTCTAGCCTAATGGCTACCCCTTTGGCTTTCCTGTGAGAGGTCACGGGTTCAAATCCCTCCCAAGGCTAATAGGGGTCATTGGAAGGTCAGGCGGTTTTCCGGTGCGGAATCCTCATGGGGGGTGGTGAGGTCTCAACGGAGGTTATGGTAACTAGACCTTGGTAACGTGACCTGAAAATTAGTGGTTCACACGTTAAAATCAAATGTCTTTCAGAAAAAATCTGGTGTAAAATGGTATAATTTTTCCAAGCACCTTGCTTGAAATAAGCTTAATATCAATAAACTATCTTGCCGTTAAAAAAAAAAAAAAAAAAAAAAAAAAAAAAAAACCCCAGAGGTCCAGAACTAGCAAGCATAACATTTATATATCCGATTGTTTACAAATTAAATTATGTATTTTCTACAGAAAAGCTATATGCATTTGTTGTTCAGACGAGTTGGTAACTCACTTTAGATTTTTCTTAGGGTCGGGGGATCAAATCCCGTCCGAGGTTTTTTTTTTTTTTTTTTTGTTTTTTAGTAGCGGCCTACACTTGCCTACAACGGTTTGAGAGTTGGGTGCCGGTACCACTGTCACATCAGTAGAGGATGAGAACAAGTGTATGTACTGCGTGGCTAAGAAAATAGAGTGTGGTGGCGATGAGATTGGTGGTGCTCGGTTCCGGCAACGGTGTGTGAGGAACATAGAGAAAGTGTGGGTTGTTCAAAGTTGTTGACGATGGTAGGATTTTGAGATGGTACGACGGTCACGATGATGGCAGTGGTGGGGTGGCTGGTGGTGGCACGGTGTTTGTGACGGCCGTCAAGTGAGAGAGAGAGAGATAGAACTAAAAAGATAAAGCACACAAGTGGTGGTGTGGGGTCGGTGGTTACGGCGGTGCTGGTGGCGACTATGGTGTGGCGGTGGTCTATGATAAGATATAGAGAGTGGAAGTGTGGAAGAAAGTGCTTTGTGGAATAAAGGGGTGAACATAATTTTTTTGTTTTTACCCCTCAAATTGTCCAAGCTTCGTTTTCATCTCTCAAATAAACTTTAATTAATTACCGAATGGGCTATGTTCTAGCGGTATCCTTTGGCTTTCCAAATGAAAGATCATGGGTTCAAATCACTCTCAAGACGAAATAGGGGTCCTTGAGATGTCAGGGGGTTTTCTGGTGCAGTTTCCTCCTGGGGTGGTGGGGGGTCTCAACGGAGGTCATGGTAAACAGTCCTTAGTGACTGGCTTGAAAATATGTGGTTCACACGTTGAGATCAAATGTCGTTCCAAAAAAAACTTTAATTATTTTAATTGTTATCTTTCGATAAGTAAATAATTTTTAAAAGAATAAAATTCTATATTTTTAATTACATACATCAGACATAATCATCTTTTAGTTTAAAAATATAATTATCTTAAACAATCTAAAACTTATAAATTATACGTGTAATTGAAATTTGTCTAAACTAATGCTTCAAATATATAAATAGAAGTATTAAATGAGTCTGGTTGTCATGATAACGGGTCAACACGACATGAACCGAAAAATTATTCAAAACCGAATAGCTATAACTTTATAAATTTTTTCATGTTTCTAAGACGTAACATGGGTGAAGAATTTTAAAAACATATCATGTCACACGATTTCACTTTTGATTTTTCTTAAACTTTTGTGCATAATTTTTTTTATAATTCATACATCGCAACATACAAGGCATAATTATATTTTCTATTTACGTTTTAATCTTCATAATCGGTTCGTATCACCCCGTCGCAACGCACGGGTCACTTGTCTAGTTCATCACATTTTTTAAAGTTCTCTCATTTTACTGAGATGTATAAGGGGCACTACCTGAGCAATAAAGCTCAAAAGTCAAAAGAGCCGATACTAACTTCATCTTCTTCCCCTTTTCTCACCTGCAATTCAACCCCAATGGCATCTAAACATACCGTTCAAATTACCATCGCCACCCATTTCCCAATCAAACTTACAGCCAACGACCTTCCAATCTCACATCGTCAAGTTGAATCAACCCTCTTAGGGCTTGAACTCAATATTTTTTTTAACCACCCAAACAATTTTCTGATTTCCTCCCCATGTTATTGTCAATACCAAATCCTAATATGTGAAATCCATGAAAGTTGCTCTCACCTGATTCACCCATAATCTCATCTGTTGCCAATGACACTTTTGGTTCAAGCATTTAAAAACGCTTACCAGCAGATAACAGAAAAGAAATCCATTAATCATAAAATTCATGACTAAAGGTGACTCACTTGTGTTATAGTGGCCTATCGGGCCTTGATCAACATTGAAAAGGGTTTACAAGCAGATAACAGAGGAGAAACAAAAGGTATGCAACTGTTATTGTGATTTAAAATTATGGTGAACTTACAAAAAGAGTTAACAACCCATGAACATGATATAGGTTGCAAGAATTTGGTTGTAGGACTTGGAGAGTGCCAATGACCCTTCAACACAAGGTAGGTGGCTTTATGTTCAGTTAATACAAATATTAGGTTCACAAAAAATGGGATTTTTAATTTGAATGAGCTCAAAAGGGTTTTAATTTGATCTTGGTGAGTCAAAACCTTAGTAATCTTGAAGATGTTTCATCTGAGGTTAAATCAAATTCGTGAAAACACAAATCAAAGAAATTGTTTTTGATATCTCAGTGACTCTGTTCATCAGAATTAATCAATAAGGTTATTAAAATAATCATATTGTACTACTAATTATTAAAAGTCTTTACATAATGTCGAACCAAATTTTGTACCTTTTTAAACAAGTGATGCTAACTTGTATAATTTAATATATGCGGTCTTGACAAATTCAACAAATAGAAGAGATTAATTTATTAACAGAAATTTTAAATTAGTAATAAATGGAGTTGGCCTCTCTTTCTAGGAAGAAGACTAGATCAATTTTGTAAATTTCATACATCTGTGTTCATCTATTTCAATTCAACCTCTGCTTTTAGTATTCCATAATCATGGCCTTTGCCACTGGCAAGGAGTCGGCACCCTCCACCTCCTGCACACAACCCTCGGTATCATGTCGTCACTTTGAATTTCCTGAAATTCTGATAGCAACAGAAAACTTCTCTGAGTCATTAGTGATTGGGAGAGGAGGGTTTGGGAAAGTTTATAAAGGCAACATAATAAATGGATCAAGCGTGGTTGTTGCTGCAATCAAACGTCTAGATTCCATGTCGAATCAAGGGCCAGCCGAGTTTTGGGCGGAAGTTGAAATGCTTTCGATGTTGCGACACTGTAATCTTGTGTCTTTGATTGGTTACTGTAATTATGAACAAGAGATGATACTTGTATACGAATATAATATGCCCAACAGCACACTTAATGATCATCTACATGAGCTCCGTACCCCTCTTTCTTGGCTTCAGCGACTCAACATTTGCATAGGTACAGGTCGTGGGTTACACTACCTGCACACTGGCACAGGGATTGCATCCGGTGTCATACATCGCGATGTCAAGAGCTCTAATATATTATTACACGAAAGTTGGGCGGCTAAGATATCAGGCTTTGGGTTGTCGAAAATAGGCCCAACGAACCAACCATCTACATATGTCAATACCCTTATTAAAGGCACTTTTGGGTACTTGGATCCTAATTATTATGCAACTGGTAAGCTGACAAGAAAGTCTGATGTGTATGCTTTTGGGGTGGTGTTGTTGGAAGTGTTGTGTCGGAAGCGTGCGGTTGATAAAAGCCTTGATGAGGAGCAATGGGGTTTAGTGGCATGGGTTCAAGATTCTATCAAAGAAGGAAATTTAAAGAATATAATTGATTCAGATATAAGGGGTGAAATATCTCCAAAATGTTTGAAGGAATATGTTAAACTTGCAGAGAGGTGTTTGCACAACAGCCCGAAACACAGACCTACCATGGCTGAGATTCTATTTAGTCTTGAGTCTGTGATGGCCATACAAGAGAGATTCAATAATTCATTCCAATATGCAAGCAGAACACTATTTGGTAGAATGGTTAATTTGTTTCCCTTCCCCTCAAATCAAGAAAACTCTGGTACTTCCAAATCTTTTTCTATTTTAATTGTTGGGTGGTCACTAATTAGCGTATTACATGTAGTAATGACACGATTCACGAATTCTAGGGTTCTTTTGCAATGAGATACTTGATTGGGATTTTTTAGAGACCATAGTTCTTTTTATTGTTCTAAACTGTACATAATTGTCCAAGTCAAAACTAATGAGTGTAGTAACAAAATTTTCATATTGTATTATCTTTGGTTTCATGTTACTAGTTAGAAGATATCACTTGTGTTGAAACTATGTGATAGGGCTTGCCACTTAGGAGGTAATAAGGTTTGATAGTACAGAGACACCAAATTATCTGAAAATCTTTTATATAATTATGTCTTGCAGTTATCCTTCAAATTGATTCATAACTTCAAATTACATATTGCAGCATAATAATCTTCACAATAATTCATACTTGTCGTTTTAGTAGCCTTTTCTTTGGAAAGCTTAAACTTACACTTTTCCTGTTTGTATTCATCTATTTTAGTCCAAGGTGATTTAAATTTATCAACCACCAGCAAAGGCAACAATATGCTTCCGCATATGAAAGAAGTCCCTGCTCATTTCCCAAGTCCAAGCCCAATCTTGAAAGAGTTTAGGTTATCGGATTTAGAAAAAACTACAGGAAGTTTTAGTCCAGATTTGATATTGGGTGAGGGGGGTTTTGGAAAGGCTCAACAAAGAAAGCCTTCAAGGAGTTGCAGAATGGCAAGTAAGTATCACCAAATGCGTCTCCATTTATTAGTGTAATGAAGGTCTAAATTTGAATTTTGATGGAAGAATCCAATGAAAGTAAGATAACTCGATTAACATTATTGATGTATCATGAGTATTATGTAGCTAACTAATCTCTAGTGTTGTAAAAGTCGTCAGGTGTCGGAATTATTCGGAATTTCGGATGGAATTTTTGTGTATAATTTTTTAAAATTATGTGTATATATAACCAAATTTTTTTATATAATTTTTATAAAAAATGTTCACTTTTATATATATAAAACTTGCCAAAATTTCAGGTTATCACCGGAAAACTCATAAAATTTCAAAAATGGCCGGAATTTTTGCCGGAATTTGAAAAGTAACGCTAATAATAATTCGTAATCATTTACTTAGAAAATATAAGAATTATTTATAATTAAATTTATATAAATATCTGAAAATATTCTTTTAATATCATTATTATTAAATAAGAGAGAATCGAGAAAATGAGAAATACCAAGCAATAACACGTGTCCTCTCATTTCATATGAGAGAGGCAAGAAAACAAAACTAATGAGACACCGCATAGTAAAAGTCTTTTTTTAGCTATTTTTTATTATAGTATATTATTTTTGTATATAAACTTGATAATTATAATTAAATCATAAATATCATGTTATATATAATAAGTATAGTTATAAATATTTATAAAATTGTTAATAAAAATAATTAAATTAAATAAGTAAACAATAATTGAGCCGAGCTAAGCCGAGCTCGAGCTTGAAAATTTTCCTATGATCGGAGCCCAAAATAAGCCGAGCCGAGCTGTTTTAACTCAAAATAAGCCGAGCTCAAGCAGGATTACAAAGAATAGGGTGAATGATTGCAACTTTTTGATGAAAAAAATGCCAGCTTCCTTGTTGCTCTATATAATCCATTGGTCATCATCAGTGAATCGAGTATATAGTATATACACATACATTCATGCGTTGGTTTGTATTGTACACTGAATACAAATCGGTTTAGTATTCTTATGGTTAATAATGATATTAAAAGAATATTTTTAGATATTTATGATTCAGTAGCCTAGGAATCTCTTTGATAGAACCTTGCCAAATGTTTTGTTTTATGGATCTTTTTGCTAAATGTATCTACAAAATTTGTGAGTTCAGGCAGAGGTGAACGTCTTAGGACACTTGGCTCATCCTAATATCATTAGACTCTTGGGCTACTGCAGAGAAGAACTTGAGCACTTGCTTGTTTATGAGTACATGCCGAATAAAAGTTTTGATCGCTTTTTACTCTCAGGTAAACCATACGAGGATCTTTCCAAAACCATTATTTGCTTATTTGCTATGTAAGATGAAATCTTCACACATGCACCAGATATTGCGGAACCACTTTCATGGGGAACACAACTTTCGATAATGATAGGAGTTGCCCGTGGACTGGCATATTTGCATTCAAAAAATATCATACATCGTGATTTAAAACCCTCTAATATACTACTGAATGAAGTACGTATTCTTGAGCTCTTTATAATTGATGGGGGTGATCAAACCACCTTAAATTTATCTGTTGTGCCCATCAAATTGGTTAATCACTTAATTTTACTCTTTCTTATTCCAGGACTTTAATGCAAAACTAAGGAATTTTGGAATGATGAGATGTGGCCCTGAAACAGGAGAAACACATGTTACTACTTCGGTTAGGGGAACAATCGGTTATATTGCCCCAGAGTACTATGCGACAGGTGTGTGTGTTACTATCTATCTAATGATGTGAATTAATCGATAAGGATGTACAATGGATTGTAATTTTGCAAAGGTCAATGCCTCCATTTTTGAAACCTATGTGTCAAACATAGTGTGATATAAACTTTGAGGTTTGAACAGTCAACACTCTTTAATTTTACAGGTCAGTTGACTGCAAAGTGTGACATCTATGGCTTGGGAGTGGTGTTGTTGGAAAGTATAACAGGCCGAAAGGCAATGGATGCTAAACGACCTAAAGGGCAGCAGAGATTGGCGGAATGGGCCACTCGTGTTGGATCAAATCTAAAGAACATAATGGATCCACGCCTTGAAGGCAATTACCCCCAACACCTTGCTTCCGAATACGTTGCACTTGCTTTAAGATGCGTTGCTGACAACCCCAAGGATAGGCCTTCTGGTGAAGAAGTTTTGCAGAGTTTGGAACAAATGTATGCAAAACAAATATTACTATGAGTAGCAGGTAATGGAAGAAAAAAAAGGAGACAAATTGCTATTACACGAGTTATTGTTTGTGTGTAGCTTGCCAAACAAAACTACACATGATGTTCTACATAAACGTTAAATCGGATGCACTTAAATATGCATATAAATTCTCTTTTGTTGCATAACTCATCACTCAACCATAGCAAATAATTTCTCATAGCTTGCATCTAATCTACTATAACAAAAGAATAATAAGAGAACACACGTTGTTATAGTGTCTTCTCGGTATCGTTTTCTTGTTCCTTCTCGTATTAAATAAGAAAATACACATCAATTGATGTCATTATCTGGTGTTAAATAATGATATTTAAAGAAATATGTTTTTAGATATTTAAATAAATTTAATTATAAATAATTATTATATATTCCCTAATTATATAATTACAAATTATTAATTAATTTTTTATTACTCAATCTGTATAAAATACCAGTTTACTATGCTGGTAACTGATAATTGAATCTAAAATTGCAAAGCAATATACCAAGAAATATATGGGACAAAAGTTTATATCCGTTACAATCTGTAGTTCATTGTTTATTGACTTTGAACAAAGGTCCTTATTTGATCAATTTCAAATTGAGTTTTATTAATTTTAAGAAATTATATTTGTTCAATATAATAAAATCTGAAATGTTTTTGCAGTCTCATTTTGCAGTTTTAGTTGAATCAAGAACTGGGTATTAAAGTGATAAAGAGATTATTACATTAAAGTAGTTGGATACTTGGATATCAAACATATATAAAACTAGTTTAGAGTGGGTTGCTTTTTGGAGTCATGACGAATAAGGGATTTAAAAGAAATTGACTATTTATACATTGTTTACGCATTGCATGATGATATCAAACTATTTTTTGTAAAATTTGAATGAGAAACACGACTCTATTTTAAAAATTGAAACATGAATTTAAAAGTTTATCATGACGATATATTTTATAAAGTAAGGAAAAATTATGTCGTAAAAACAAAAACGCCAACAAACATGAAAAGAAAGTATTAAAAAATCGTTGGTTAAAGATAAAACCGCTGAAAACATTTAAAAGATCTTTTCATGCAAAATAACATAAAATTTTAAAAATAATATTATATTTGACACGAACCGTTTTAAACAAAATTATATCTAAAATTAGTAGGGAAACGGGCATGACAAGTAGCTTGGGTCAAGTGAACTTTGATGACATAAAACACAACAATGAAGGAACTAATTCTTGGCACTCGCCACTCCATACATAAATCACCCAAAGGTACACTGTACACGCCCTATCGGATTTTTCTTGGCCCAAAGGTTTTGAATATGCATAGCTTAACTTAGAGGTGGACAAATGAGGGTTTTTCTGAAACCAGAACAAACTGATCGGTTTTTGGCAGGTTCTGGTTTGGATTTGGCCGGTAAAGGTGGAACCAGTTACGATTTTTATGGTTCCGGTTCAAGTTCTGGTTCTGAATTTCTCTAAAAACCAGAAACCGCCTGTACCCACCGAATACACCGTTAACCGAACAAATGAACATACCTAGTTTAAAGGGCATTAAAAGTAACTTCCTATACTTGAAAGGAAATTAATTTTTGTACCATTTAAATCATGAGTTTATAAATAGTTCTTTTTATTTCTATCCAACTTATTGGTTTTCATTTGAATGAATCGTTATATATACACACATAAAAAAATTTGTACCCCCTAAAAAAATAGGCCTATGACGGAGTTTGGGTTTGCCATCTTCGGGCCACCCATGACCACCATTATAACCTATATACATTTATAAGTTTTATGAACAGTAAAAATAATTTAATAATAATAATATAATATTAATAATATTATAATATAATAATATTAAAATATATATAGTATTATTTATTATTATAATACAACATTTATATAATATAATATAATTATTAAAATATATTATTGTATAATTAAATATGATAAAATTATTATTATAATATAATATAATATAATATAATATAATAATAAACACTAATAATAATATAATAATAATAATAATATAATAT
Organism: Mikania micrantha; assembly: GCA_009363875.1. Taxonomy (NCBI): domain Eukaryota; kingdom Viridiplantae; phylum Streptophyta; class Magnoliopsida; order Asterales; family Asteraceae; genus Mikania; species Mikania micrantha. The sequence continues at coordinate 42,082,131 of CM018691.1, read as the reverse complement.
TAAAATATATTATTATAATACAATATTTATATAATATTATAATATTAAAATATATTATTATACAATTAAATATGATAAAATTATTATAATATAATATTACTGCACTACAAGAAAAAAAATAATTTTCCGACACAAATTTCCGTCGCAAAATGGGTCACAAATGACGATTTCCGACCAATTTGCGACAAAAAACAGGTTGTAGGAAAATCTTTGTTCTGAAATGCAATTCCGACGAAATTCCGACGAAAAATGCGACAGCTTTACGACGAAAAAGATGTTGCCACCCATTTCCGACAGATGTTGTTATGACGAAATTCCGACGTTTGAGATTAATTCCGGATGTGGGCCTTTTTTGGCAAAGTAAAATATTTTTCTTTTATCATTGAATAAATTTAAATTTTAAATAATAAACAAGAATTAACATGTTAACGCTATTTACCTATTTAGATATGAAAATTAACGTGTTTTCAAATGTTAACATATTTTAGACACGAAACATATTGAGGGTAAACACGAAATATATTAATGCCGTGTCGTTTTTCACATTTTGAATTTATGATCTCAATGTTATAAAACACTAACCTCACCAGTGGTTTCAAATTTCAAGGTCATCCGTTTTTTCAGACTCTAATTGAATTAATTCTGGATACGCAAGAACCATCTTGTTGAATTATATGACCTTAACTTTTATGGTTTAGAAATTAAGTTTTTTAATTTAGTTTAACGAGTAGCTTTTAGGGTTTAAATTTATCTTTCAGGTTTAGGCTTCGAGTTTATGGTTTCCTTTAAGAGGTTAACGTTTAGTATTACGGTTTATGGTTTAAATTTAAGATTTTAGATTATAATTTACAGTTTTGCTTTTGGCAATAAGCTTAGGTTTACCTTTGGTATTAAGTTATAGGGTTTATGTTAGGGATTACGGTTTGACGAGATGGTTCAAACACTTCAAAAGTGAGTTCAATCAAGATTCATTAAAATTGTTAAATGTCATTTTTAATTATTATTAATATTATCAGGCAAATTTTTGTGTTTTTAGAGTTTCCACAAAGCTTCCACTCTTGGATTTGGCTTGCAATAGTGAGTTATGGCTTCCTAGCGGTTGAAGAAGGAGTTGCCAGAGGGTATTGGTCGAGGTTATGATTGTTGAGCTAGGAGGAATAGGTAGTAGGGGTAGTAGAATGATTTGGTGTTGCTTAAATAAAGATTTTGCGTAAGTGGAGCCATCGCGTACCGCTAAGGCTGACAATTTTTGGAGAATTCAAATTCTCCCGCCCAGGCTTCGCGTACCGCCACGGCCCAATCCAGGGTCCTTGGCGTACCGTGACGCCTGCCAGAAGAGCCTAATAGGCCCAATCTTATTGTTTCAAACTCTGTTTTCGATTGTTTCACGATTATGATCATCGTTTCATGCCATATTAGCGTTGTTTCACTTGTTATAAGTTCGCACAAGCCTAATTGTTGTTCAATTAGATTGTAGTTTTGTTTATTTCACCAACGTTCGTTAATCAAGACACGTGCACGCGTTTTACGATAATTCCTCGAATTATCGTTTTGTTGAGTGCGTTTTGAAGTAATATTTTATTAATCAAATTAATTATTTTTTGTCGAAAACTTATAGTAGTAATGTGCGATGAAATATTTTTATTAATTAACTTAAGTTTTTTTTGGAAATTTATAATAAACTTCAACGCATTTGCGACGACATTATTTTTCACTAAATTATTTACTTGTGTCGGAAATTTGTAGCAAGAAGTGACACATTTGCAACGAAATATACTACTAATTGAAATAAATGTTTTGTTGGAAGTTTGTAGCAAATTGCAACGGATTTGCTACGAAAATATTTTATTAATTAAAATAATTTTTTTGTCAGAAATTTGTTGGAAACTGCGACACATTTGCGACGCAAAATTTATTAATCGAACTTTTTTTTTGTCAGAATTTTGTAGCAAAGAATGACACATTTGCGACGAATTATTCATTAAAATAACTTTTTTTTGTCGGAAATTTGTTGGACACTGCGACATATTTGCGACGAAAAATTTTAATAATTCAACTCTTCTATTTTTTGTCGGAAATTCGTAGTAAGTAGCGATACATTTGCGACGAAATATTTTTTTTTAATTAAATTGACTTTTTTTGTCGGAAATTCCTCGCTATTTGCGACGAAATAATTAATTTATTTATTTTTTGTCGCAAATTTGTCGTAATTTACGAGACATTTGCAACGAAATAATTTATGAATCCTTTTTGTCGGAAATTTGTAGCTATTTGTGACGCAATTGTGACAATACACATGCTTTTTTTCGGTCTTTTTTTCCGTCGCTATTTTGTCGGAATTGTATCGTAATTTGCGACAGAAAAATTTGCGTCGCAAATTTTCGTAGGAAAAATGTACATTTTCTAGTAGTGATGTAATATAATAATATTAAATATATTATTATTATTATTATAAAAATATTATTAAATTATTATTATAGTTAAAATATAATATTATTATAGTATTTATTATTAATATTACAAATATATAATAAAATTATTATTATATTTAAAATATATTATTATTAATAAAAAATATTACATAATTTGATTGACAGTCGTTGTAAATATTTTATTTTTGTATTTTGATAATTGTGATAATACCATCACCATTATATTCGAATAACATTAAAAATATAACGATATGAATCGACATTTTTTTCATATTATGTAGTGATGCAAATTTTAGTCAATTTTTATTTTTATACTATTATTTTTTTTAAAAAAATTTTGTTAAAGTTTTACGATGATATCTGGTTTTTGAATTTAAAATCATGTTTTTATCATGTAAAATAAGGGGTACCGCCGCAACGTGTGGGAGATCACCCCTAGTTAATCTACATTTGTATGTTTTGTAAAAAGAATGTGAACAACTCAAATAACACGAACGACTTACACTTATTTTATTATAGAAGCCTAAACCAAATAAAACATATATATTTATCCTAAAGAAACGCCCAATTTGTGGTGCACATGTATAATGTACATATGTGTGGGCCCTCAAGGGGCAAAGTAAAATTGCACTAGTTTTATCCTTATTTTACTTATTTTTTGAAAATAATGTTAAAAGTGTTGGGATGATTAACTTCAAACGACAACTTTGAGCCGGGAACTTATTTGGAGCAGCCTCTCTATCCCAATTAGGACAGGGGTAAGGTTTGTGTCCATCCATCCCCCAGACCCTACCGAAAAGTGAGAATATAGTGGGTAAGGTTTGAAAATACATTTTTATCAAGTAGCATGCATGTATGTATGTATGTATGTATGTATGTATGTATGTATGTATGTATATGCAATTTTTTAGTAGTACTTCGTATGCATATGTAGTATGTGATGTACTTTGTATGCCTGGTTTTGTAAAACATGTTTCTCAATGTATATATGTAATAAAATTTTAAGTTCCGTCTGATCATGATTCAGCCTTTAGGTCAGTTAGATGTATATGGTTCTGTGTGTTTGTATATGGTGATGTATGCAGTTCAGTCATGTGTTTGTATATGGTGATGTATTGCATACTTAACTGTGTTTTTATCAATTTAGGCTTCGTATGCACACACAAGGAAACGTTTTTCTTACAGCAGTGATAACCAAATTTGATATTTTGTGATCTCTATTTTATGATTTTCTCTAAAATCATCTCCATAACTAAGTCAAGCTGCCAAGGTTACATCAATGTCACATGAATATGGTTATTGAAAAGAAACCAATTGTATAATATCTAGATCCTTTGCATGGTCTACTGGTAAATATAGTTGTACGTATTCTTACAGATTATCCTACAAATCTTAAGCAATATGAATTTGTCTATTTTGGTGTTTGTCAACCAAATATTCGGTTGCCATTACAAGGTTATTATAAGTGGTCCTTTAGTCTGTATCGTATCTGATGTGTGCTTTCAAAGTATTTAGATGCAATTATCTGATGTGTATGTATGTTGCTTCTACTGTTTCTGTAAACTATTATTGTTATATTGATGCGTATTATATATAATAGATAGATGTATGTATATGTATACATGTATTTTTTTTAAACATGTTTCTTGATTTATTTATGCAGTAACAAGACCTGCATTGATTTATTTATGCAGTAATAGTTTTATTAGGCAGTCAAAAATTTGTACTAATTACCTGTGCAACGAGTTTGTTCAATTTTAAGCAGTATATGATGTCATATGTGTACATTTTTGTTTTGTTAAGTTGTTAAGTCATTCTTTATTATGAAAAGGCTGAAATACGTTATAATCGCAAACAAACAAACTTACCCAGTATATTCTCACTTTTCAGTAGGGTATGGGGGAGGAAGGATGGACACAAAGCTTACCCCTATCCCAGTTGGGATAGAGAGACATCATTAGAAAATATAAACCAATTATTATTTGAAGCCCTTGATGCCAATTTCACATCAATTATGTAGGTTGAGAGTGGTTTAATAGCAAGTGGTTGTGGTACCTAGCCAAGGAAAGAAGATTGTTTGAAGCTTGTTTGAGGATATATTCTCAGATAATATTTTCTTGTATTGGGATTTTTTTTTTGAACTGCCAACTAATTAACTGCCGGGTACTCCGTACGCGCTTCCAATGGCTAAAGGATGCCCAAGATGGCCACTAGTCCAGACGGACGGAGCCCCTAGCCCACCAGCCAGCACCCGCCCAAAGGCACGACAGTGAAAGGCAGTAAAACCGGGTGAGATCAAGAATCGAACCCATGACCTGGGTCTTCTATCACTTCCCTCATACCTCCATCTTACCACTAGGACAAGACATCATTGGTCATATTGGGATTTTTGAAATTGGGCATTTTAGAAATTGTAATCATCCGACTGTTTTGACATACTCGCAGGCTGGTAAAAGCGATCCATCATTTCCTATTCAAAAGAAAAAGGTCACCCCATACTTTTTAAGAAGCAAGGCACGTCTTCATCCAAGATTAAATACATTTGGTGTGGTAAGAATTAGATTATTGACAAGTTGTGCACTCGGCCAACTCATTGCTGAAAAATATGCAACTGCACTTTCCTATGTACATATTCTTCTTATTATCCATTCAATGCATACAGTTTTCTTATATTTTTTGGAAATATATGTTCAGGTGTATACAATTGGTTCATGTACATGGCAGAAAATTCCAACACTTGTAGACATTTAGTTGAATTCTGTTTATTAGTCAAAGTTTTACATGCAGATATTGTTGGATTTTGTGTAAAATATCATGATTCAATAAAGTACACTAACACAATGAATGCCATGTGTTTCAAGTAATGTATTTATTATGTCCGTCTTCGTGTAGCTTTTAGCAGGAGCGGGGCGAGCGGGGCTGCTGACGGCAGCAAATACGAACGCTATCGATGTAAACAACTGCGCAGTAGATGTGGAGTAAGCGTACTTGTCATATCCGGTCAAATGAGGCTGTCTGGCAAGTTTTGGGTCTTGGTCAATGAAAGTCAAACATGATTAACCTGAGTCAGAAAGTCAAAATTGGTCAACGGACAGAAAGAAATGCTGAGAAATGGTTGCATCCATGCTAAAGGTCACTGCAATAACTGAAGTTCTAAAAGATAATGATGCGGCAATTGCTATAAGGTTCTTGCATGTTTTATTTGATTACTTAATACTTTGAAATTTGCAATGATTGTGTTATTATTGCAAATTATTTTATTGATTTGGTTTTTGAGTGTACTTTTACTATAAAGAGGTAATATTTCTTGCCTAATACTGTATTTAATCAGACCATGGAATTATGTGATGCAATAAGTATCATTTTACTGTTCTTAAAAAACCAAGCAATTCAATCTCTCTGTCATGGAAATAACTTGAACTTGGTTACAATCCAATCGAACCAGATGGTGCAAAAACTTTGGCTGACATCCTCAAATTTCATGGAAATATAAAAACTAATGATTGGTTGGTGCAAGGTAAGCACTTTTTGTGAACATTTTTTTAACAATTTTATATGTGTTTGCATTTGATATAAAAACTTTTATCACAGTAATAACTTACATGTTTGGATAAAATGATTTAAGAGGAAGTATTCATTGCAAAACACTTTTTCTGACTTTTGACACAATTAACCCATTAGACTTGTTTGAATTGGAACATATCTCAACCAGGTTTAAAGTAACCGAGTCAAAAACGTCACTTTTTAAAGTTATAAAGTTATAAAATTCATAAGAAAACTCATGGGACAATTTCAACTGCTCTTATAACAGAAAGGAGCAAAACGTGCAGAGTTCATAGCTGATGCTTTGAAATACAACAATACAATCTTCACATTGGATCTACGGGTATGTAGTATGTATAGGTATGTACTGTTGGGATAATCTTGATGTGTCAACAGGTGTGAGTCGGTAGAATGGAGCGGGTCAAAAGTTGGATAGATTATGGGTTATTTGATTGTTTAGAAAGTGTTAGTTAGTGGGTCTAGTTCATGTGGTTAGTGGGCAAGAACGTGGGATATATTCCTCACGTATGCATGTTTATTTAATTAAGATTTTTGATTTGAATGAATGTATGAGCAAGACTTAGAAACCAGAATACAATCTTTCTATTCGTGACTTTGTGTGGGTTTAAAGAGTGTGTTTAAAGGGGCTCAAACCAACAATTGGTATCAGAGCCAAGGTTGAAGAGCCGTTTTGAGAGTCGGTTCGAGAAAGGGTAGCCCTTGGCTGCGGGGCTGAAGAAGCAAGCAGAAAGAAAGCATGAAGGCTGCTCATTTGTGATCAGCAAGAACAGGCCGATTGATGTGTGAAGAAAGAAGAAAGGACCGGGCTACTAGCGTAGAAAGAGACCGTTACCGGGGAGATTCCGGCGAAGACCGACAAGCCGCAAAGAAGACCGGCGGCTTGAAAGAATGTTAGACCGAGGCGACCTAGGCCGGAGGTTAGCCTGAGAAGACCGATAGCAGGCCAAAGAAGATCGAAAGAAATTGGCCGAAAGTTTGATTCCGGCGTAAGGAAAAAGAACCAAGAGGACGGGGCTGAACATCGGTGATCGATGTTAGCCGTAGCAAGAGACCGTAAGCACAAGAAGACCGACTGCTTTAAAGCAGCAAACAACGATAGAGATCGTCGCTGGAAATGACCATACTGGTGTAAAGGAAGTAGTGACCAGTGAGAAGAAAGAAAGACCGAAGAACTCGTCCGTGTCAAGAAAGAGAAAGACCGAGACCAAGGTAACCGAGACCGGTGGTTGCTTGAGAAAGAGAGACCAAAATTCTTGAAACGAATGAATGGGTTCACATTGTTCGCAAAGAAAAAAAGAGACCAGCTGTGAATTGTTTAAGAAAGAACAAGAAAGTATGTTTTTTTATGTTGTTAGTAGGTGACAGTTGCATGATCGAAGAGTTTAAGAAGATCATGAGCAAATAATAGCTGTTGATAATTCTCTTCACAAGAGTCCGATCAATTGTTCTGTGCGTAATCGCGTTGTTCTCGTGGATAACTATCAGGTAAGAAAATGTAGCAAGAAGATTTGAATGAAAGAAAAGCAAGCAAGTATATAGACTGCTGAAGCAAGACATAGCAAGAATGCAACAGTTGCTGTTTTGGATTCAGTTTCGGGGGTGAGACGGTGACCAAATTAAAGCCGACAAGTTGTAAAGAATGCCGCAAGAATGCAAGAGATAGAACCCGGTGTTGTCCGTTTAAGCAAGTAGCAAGTAGCAAGATGGAATCTTTGCGATTCATATAGCAAGAGCAAGAAAGTAGCAAGTTTAGCAAGTGAAAGTATGGAGCAAGAGCAAGAAGATTCGACGCAAGCAAGTAAGAATGGTTCGAATCAAGAAGCATGACTGAGATCAAGATTAAGGGGGTGAATGTTGGGATAATCTTGATGTGTGTCAACGGGTGTGAGTCGGTACAATGGAGCGGGTCAAAAGTTGGATAGATTATGGGTTATTTGATTGTTTAGAAAGTGTTAGTTAGTGGGTCTAGTTCATGTGGTTAGTGGGCAAGAACGTGGGATATATTCCTCACGTATGCATGTTTATTTAATTAAGATTTTTGATTTGAATGAATGTATGAGCAAGACTTAGAAACCAGAATACAATCTTTCTATTCGTGACTTTGTGTGGGTTTAAAGAGTGTGTTTAAAGGGGCTCAAACCAACAATTGGTATCAGAGCCAAGGTTGAAGAGCCGTTTTGAGAGTCGGTTCGAGAAAGGGTAGCCCTTGGCTGCGGGGCTGAAGAAGCAAGCAGAAAGAAAGCATGAAGGCTGCTCATTTGTGATCAGCAAGAACAGGCCGATTGATGTGTGAAGAAAGAAGAAAGGACCGGGCTACTAGCGTAGAAAGAGACCGTTACCGGGGAGATTCCGGCGAAGACCGACAAGCCGCAAAGAAGACCGGCGGCTTGAAAGAATGTTAGACCGAGGCGACCTAGGCCGGAGGTTAGCCTGAGAAGACCGATAGCAGGCCAAAGAAGATCGAAAGAAATTGGCCGAAAGTTTGATTCCGGCGTAAGGAAAAAGAACCAAGAGGACGGGGCTGAACATCGGTGATCGATGTTAGCCGTAGCAAGAGACCGTAAGCACAAGAAGACCGACTGCTTTAAAGCAGCAAACAACGATAGAGATCGTCGCTGGAAATGACCATACTGGTGTAAAGGAAGTAGTGACCAGTGAGAAGAAAGAAAGACCGAAGAACTCGTCCGTGTCAAGAAAGAGAAAGACCGAGACCAAGGTAACCGAGACCGGTGGTTGCTTGAGAAAGAGAGACCAAAATTCTTGAAACGAATGAATGGGTTCACATTGTTCGCAAAGAAAAAAAGAGACCAGCTGTGAATTGTTTAAGAAAGAACAAGAAAGTATGTTTTTTTATGTTGTTAGTAGGTGACAGTTGCATGATCGAAGAGTTTAAGAAGATCATGAGCAAATAATAGCTGTTGATAATTCTCTTCACAAGAGTCCGATCAATTGTTCTGTGCGTAATCGCGTTGTTCTCGTGGATAACTATCAGGTAAGAAAATGTAGCAAGAAGATTTGAATGAAAGAAAAGCAAGCAAGTATATAGACTGCTGAAGCAAGACATAGCAAGAATGCAACAGTTGCTGTTTTGGATTCAGTTTCGGGGGTGAGACGGTGACCAAATTAAAGCCGACAAGTTGTAAAGAATGCCGCAAGAATGCAAGAGATAGAACCCGGTGTTGTCCGTTTAAGCAAGTAGCAAGTAGCAAGATGGAATCTTTGCGATTCATATAGCAAGAGCAAGAAAGTAGCAAGTTTAGCAAGTGAAAGTATGGAGCAAGAGCAAGAAGATTCGACGCAAGCAAGTAAGAATGGTTCGAATCAAGAAGCATGACTGAGATCAAGATTAAGGGGGTGAATGTTGGGATAATCTTGATGTGTGTCAACGGGTGTGAGTCGGTACAATGGAGCGGGTCAAAAGTTGGATAGATTATGGGTTATTTGATTGTTTAGAAAGTGTTAGTTAGTGGGTCTAGTTCATGTGGTTAGTGGGCAAGAACGTGGGATATATTCCTCACGTATGCATGTTTATTTAATTAAGATTTTTGATTTGAATGAATGTATGAGCAAGACTTAGAAACCAGAATACAATCTTTCTATTCGTGACTTTGTGTGGGTTTAAAGAGTGTGTTTAAAGGGGCTCAAACCAACATGTACTTCTATATTGTTTTTTGTATTTATGCCTGCAACTCATTTTTTGTATGTTTTTTATGTATGCATGCATGCATGCATGTTTAGTGTTTTTGTGTATTAGATGTTGATTAATGTACTAATTACCGAAAATCATTCTGATATTTTTTTTATCGTAACGTGGTTTGCCTCTTGATTTGCAGGGCCAGATAAGTATGGAGTTGATCGAAGGCATAGTTACTCCACAGCAAATGTTGTGTAGGAACTTAGCTTGAAGGTGATCCCTTGCCAATTTATATATAACAACAATGTGATTTGCAACTATATTTTTAAGAAATTAAAAAAGACAAGAAATGCTATCAAAATTTGTATTTTTGGTATACCCTAAATATAAACAAGAGTACGTTCCACACTAAAAGTGGCATTACATGCTTATTCCTATTCCTAACAGATTACAATAACAGAGATAATTATGGTCATTTATAATACTAGCCACTATTATTATGTTTATAATGATACTTATTTATAATACCCAACAAGATTCTTGAAAACAAATTTATTTAAATAGCAGATAATCTTTTATAACCAGACAAATCCATTAATGATTAGTTTTTAGATCATAATTCAGCCTTTAGATCAGTTAGATGTATGTGGTGATTTATACAGTTCTATCTTGTGTATTTAGATGTATGTATGCAGGTTTATGCAGTTTTCCCTAGCTAATATTTATGTAAATTTATGCAGGTTCACTAGATAATATGTATGTATACAGGTTATCTATGAAGTTTATGCAGTTTATAGTACATAGATATAAATAATTGATGTGCCAAGTTTTGATTAAAAAACTATTTTTACAGAAGTAATACACATTGGATTGTTTGAATACATTGATGGATATGATCAAACCCTTCCTTGTCACAAACGGATTGTTTGAATACATTGATGGAACAATCCCTTGCCCATCACCAACCCTACCGACCACCACTGACAAACCCAACCTAGAACCGAACCCTAACCATGCGGTCTGGATTTCCAACGATGCTCATGTCCGCAGCCTGCTTGTCTCCACGATCTCTGAAGCTTGCTTTCAAAACGTACAAGGTGACACCTCTCGTGATCTCTGGCTTGCTCTTGAAAAAGCTTATGCGCCAACAACTTTTTCTCGTGTTTCTACAATCAAAACACAACTTCTACAACTCAAGATGAAAGGTGATGAAACCTCTTCTGCCTACTTGACCCGAGCACAATCTCTATCCGATACTCTTGCCAACATTGTCAATATCATGCCAGAGACCGATTTGGTCCTTCAGTTCTTGCTGGATTACGTGTGACAACTAGCACCTAAACCGTACGGCAAGTCCGTACAGTGTGTGTACTTTCACGTTAACCGTGTGTAAATACAGTACGTAAACAGTTGTGTGACAACAGTAATCGGAAAACAAATCACAATTGTATGTGTTTAAGTGAAAACTTAAATACGGTAAATACAACAACTCAAGAGAAACAATAATGTTCAAATGAATAACAATAACGAATCGGTTGCGATCTGATATCCATTGATGACAGGAATCAGATGACCGACAATCCAATATGAAAACCAAGTGATAACAGGATGTTCAGTTAAGTCTAGCAGTGAGGAAACACAATTCAAAATTATATTACAGTGTCTTTTAGAATAATTAAACTGACAGCGTGTTTGCGTGGGTGACGATTCACACAAACATATTTGTGAGTTTAACGTTCTGAACGATAACTGATAATTAGAAAACCAAATCAGAAAGTGAAACGTACGATCGTGTTCGTACAGTTAGCGCTCTGTACGAAGACGCGCGTAAGTGACGCGATCTGACGAAACGAAAACGAAACGTGACACGAACGAAATAAAATTAATAAAATAAAATGTTTAACATTTTACAATTTTGAAACTCATCAAAATAACTAAATTAAAGTCTTTTGTTTAAAAGATAATTATATACGCGTAATTTCCGGTTACGCGACAAAAATGCGAACCGAGCAACCGAAACGAACCCGGACACCACACGGGATATAAAAACCCACAAATGAGTGTTTCTCTCATTTCCACCATCTTCACCCTCTCTCCTACTCCAAAATTCAGGCCACCACCCTTTTAGGGTTTTCCACACCATCAATCACTCATATCTTGCTCATTTCTTGGCCAAATCACCTCATCTTTGGACCAAATCGAAGCTCTCATCATCCTTTACCAAGAAGTACAACCGATCTGGAGCAAAACTCAACCAAATTCGAGATATTTAGCAGCAAAGAACACGGAAACTAGGGTTTTCACCCTCCTTGTTCGGTCCACATCCTAACCGGCTAAAAACTTAGGTTGTCGACCTCATTTCAGGTGAATTAAGTTCTATTACACACCACTACTACAAAACCTTTCAATCCTTGGCTTAGAACCCCAACACCCCGAGACCATGGCTGCACCTACTTCGGCCGAATGGACACTGCCGAAGGAGCCTGAGCCGAATGACAAAAGGGCCGAAGAAGGGGACTGCCGAATGAGTTGCGGCCGAAAGGATACCACCGGAGGAGACCTGGTCGAATGGATCATCAGCCGAACCAAGGCTCATTCGCAGGTTTGGTCATTCGAACCATAGACTCATTCGGCATAGGAGAGATAGAATGGGTCCATGAGCACCTTTCTCATTCGACTGTTACCTCCATTCGCCGACCGGTGCCCATTCGCTCAACACCCTCACCCTCTCGGTTATTTTGGTTCGATCACAGTCCCATCATTCGGCCAACAAGACCTTTCATTCGGCCATAGGACCCTCATTCGGATACCCATTCTTCATTCGGCATACACCCCATTTGGTCGATCACCACCTACTTCGATTAGTTGGCTGGCTGCCCTCCGACCTAGCATTTACTGCCAAAGCCGACATATACAAAGGAAATCATGTCTGGTGGGCCTGGGCCCACAGAACGGTTCCGACTCAAATGAGGTTTTGGGCCAGTGGGTATGATTGGGCCCAGTTATTCGATCCATTAGTCTTGTGGTTTAAGGTGACTGTTTCGGCCCAAATAACTTGAATCGACCCATAATGATGAATCTAGCCCGCATATCATTCGATCCATGGACTTGCTTGGCCCATACAATTGGTTGGCTCATGAGACAATTTTGACCCACAAATTCATTCGACAAGTGCTTAGGTATTCGGCCTAATTAATAGGATATAAACAAACACTCATTGATAACAATTACATGGGAATAACGTGCATGAGGTGGTTAACTATTACTACAAAGGTGACAGCTTTTATTAACCTTGATACTTAACATTTAGTAACCACTTTTATGGAGTTTAATGGAATAAGTATAACACCAAACTAAGTGACAAATATTAAGGGTTAATAACATCTAATCTATAACCCAAGTCATACACTTAGAACGTATTGGTCATGATAATGATTAAGTAGAACACGAAACGAATAACAAAGTGGGTTAACTTAAACCTGGTAAGTAAGGGTTAGCCAGACCATTAACCATTGAACAAGGCCAACTAATGACCGAGACTTACGCGTGTTAGCCAACTTTAGGGCTAACACGAACACACACACAACTCAATTATAACTTATACTTATAAGTTACAATCAACGTGAAATCAATACAGGAACGTGAAAACAACATCCAGAACAACAACGAGCGCGTGCATTCGGTTTATACTTAGTCAACCCCAACCATTACAAGGTGAGTTCATATGCCCCCTTTTCTTAAATCTTTACTGATTTCAAAGCTCGGGGCTGAGAAACATGCTAAACTTTTATTTATTTAAAAGTTTCTATCAACATGTTGCTTATTTTATGATTTAGATAATAATTGTTTACCTTTATTATCGTTATCAATACATGCTTGCTTGTTTGACTTTATCATACCTGAATTAACTAGGATGCTACATGCTAACCTAGAAACAAGGCACATTAACACATAGGATGATGTGAGTTGTTAAGAACATATCTTACAACCGTGCATATTATTCTTACACGATAGAACAACGAGGGAAAAACCACGGGATAACAAGCCAATAACAACTATTAATGACAAGAATGATTATCATGATAATATAATTTCATGATAGTAAGATCATTCATGCATCACTAACATTGTGTATAAGACATGTTCTTATGACACTTTGTTAAGACCGCTATAACACGCAAACTTGGGAATAACAGTTGAAGCATTTATTTGTGATATCGAGGAGGATATTACATACACACGCCTCTGGGGATGGCATATCATACACATATCATCATAAATCACTAAGACTCTGTTTAGAGCACATTCCCTAACCGTCAGAGTGTGTCGGTTACACAATGGTAGATCAGTTGGGCAAATCTTTAAAACTAATAACCGGGGCTTGGGAAATTAAATGAAATCATACGAGACACGAGAGGTGCTATCAATCATATAGATAACACACATAAAGACTACGAAACATGTTCATTCCAATAGATATCGTGGGAGGATATCTTACACACCGGGCTGATCAGAAATTACAGCTACTGAGGCTATTATGTCTCTAACTAGAAATCATGAGTTGGACACTTTACACGCCGGGCTGAACAGGGGGATACAGCTACTGGAACTATTATGTTCCTATCTAGATATCGAGTATGATATCTTACACACCGGACTGGTTAGTACTGACAGTTACAGAAACTACTAAGTTTCGCTCTAGATATCGAGTATGATATCTTACATGCCGGGCTAATCCGTAAGGAATGGCTAACAGAGACTATTATGTTTCTTTATTCAATAGTTGGGTATTCTACATGCCGGACTAATCAGAAATGATTAGTTACAGAAACCATTAGGTTTCGTTCTAGATATCGAGTATGATATCTTACATGCCGGGCTAATCCGTAAGGAATAGCTAACAGAAAAGATTTCGTTTCTTAATTGTTCATTGGATTATTCTACATGCCGGACTAATCAGTAATGATTAGTTACAGAAACCGTAGGGTTTCGTTCTAGATATCGAGTATGATATCTTACATGCCGGGCTAATCCGTAAGGAATAGCTAACAGAAACAACTTTGTTCCTTATTTGTTCATTGGGTTATATTACATGCCGGGCTAATCCGTAAGGATTAGCTAACAGAGATTATGTCTCTTTATTCAATTATGGGTTATTTTGACATACCGACTAATTCGTAAGAATTAGTTAACAGAGATGATTTCATCTCTTACTTTGTTCACTGAGTTACTTTACATGTCGACTATTCCGTCAGGAACGGTCAATCGAGACAATTACGTCTGTTTTCTCTTTACTTAGTGGATAAACACAGCGGGAAATTTTGGGTGAAAGGAAATGGGTATCCATCGTTGTATTACAGGTAGCGTTGAGTGTAGTTAAGCATGTGGTGGGGTGGCGTCTGGGCTTGACCCTTTCGTATGCCCCTATATATAAGCATGCTTGACTGGATGAAATCTTATCTGTACATCCAACCATGGAGAGGACATTATGTGAAACATGGGATTCATTTATCAATACAACTTGTGTGAAACGCTGTGAACATGATTGACTTAATTCAATGGTTTTCAAATACTAAACTTATGAACTCACCAACCTAGTGTTGACTTGTTTAAATGCATGTTTTCTCAGGTGACGGACAGGTCTAGATAACAAGCATCAGTGATTAAGCTAGAGAACTCTTAGAAGACCTAGCTTACTTTTGGATGCATACATTTTGATGACATTGTGAATCTATTTTGCATATCTTGTACAGTACAAGATAGAAATTACATGATTCTTTTGGAATAGATTTACTTAGTTAAATTATGAACACGTACTGTGTAATTTAACTTTGTAATTCTATATTATATGTCCTGTTAGCATTTCTCATTATTTATCATGTGCCACGTAAACAATCTGATCAATTGATTATCAACTCAAGATATCGCGCCCCGGGAACCTTCCGCTCGACGGGAAAACCCGATCCGTTCCCGCCGGCCCGGGGTGTGACAGATTGGTATCAGAGCCATGGTTATAGAGAAATATAGGTCATATTACTTAAACGGTTTGGCCTAGACCTAGGGACCTCATTTAGTGAACATACCATATAGGACTCTATTTGCATATGTCTTCTGCTTCTGATCACTGCACTAACCGATTTTCTTTCGGTTATGATCAGAATGCCGCCGAGAAGACAACCACCGCTATTACCGCTGACTCAAGATTCAGCTCCGCACTCATCGACACCGACACCTCCTGACTCTCCTACACAACCTCCTCCTCCTCCACACTCACCACCACCAGGCTCAAGCAATGTCCAGATACTAGACCCTGCTACTATAGCACTGGCTACACTACTGACAAGCCAACTGAGGGAGGTGATTCCCGAGATGATGAACAGAATCAACAGTAACAACAGTAACAACGCTGCCAACTCAACTGGAGAAGGCAGTGGTAACACACGGCAAAGTCAGGACTACTCCTACAAGAACTTTGTAGGATGCAAGCCACCACCATTCAGTGGCACTGAGGGAGCCGTCGGCTTGATCCAATGGATTGAGAAGATGGAAACAACTCTCGACATTAGCGGTTGTCCTGATCAACACCGCGTGAGGTATGCTGCAGGATCGTTTGAGAAACGAGCATTAACCTGGTGGAATACCCAGGTTCAAACCCGAGGAAGGGACGAGGCATTGGCGATGCCTTGGGAGGATTTCAAAACTTTGCTGAGGGGCGAATTCTGCCCAAGGAATGAACTCAAGAAGGTTGAGACTGAACTGCTCAACCATGTGATGATCGGTGCTGAACATCTGGCCTTCACTACCAGATTTCATGAACTGGCAACATTGGCACCGGATATTGTGCCAACACTCGAGAAAAGGATTGAACGGTATGTCGGTGGACTACCGCCATGCATTCGGGGGCATGTGATTGCCGCCCACCCAACCACACTAGAGATGGCTGTTACACTATCAGCTTCATTGACTGATGTAATGGTTGCCTCTGGTGCACTCAAGAAGGAATCTGGAACTACTGAAGATCCGGAACAACCCTCCAACAAGAAACGAAAGGTCGTTAAGAATTTCGCAACGACCACCACTACCAAACAAACTGTGCTCAACCAACCACCGCAGAATCGGAGATCTTATTCTGGCACGGCTCCATTCTGCAATAAGTGTAACTATCATCATCAACCTAACACAGGGTGCAGACAATGCACTTATTGTGGGAAAATGGGGCACTGGGTCAAATTCTGCAAGGAACAAAAGACCCAACACAGGGCAAACCAAGCAGTGGCGCAGACCGCTGCACATCTTGATCGCATTTCCTGTTACACCTGCGGGGAACCAGGACATTATGCGAAAGACTGTCCAAGGAGGGTGCTACCGAGAGGGCAAGCACCGAGGGGGCGTGCATTTCAAATTGGAGCTGCTGTTGCACGCCAAGACACTGACACCAACACCAACACTGGTACATTTCTCATTTAAAATCTTTGCAGTTGTATATTTTATACTAGCATAGATTATCATTGCCTCTTCAGAGTTAGTTTAGAACTTACTTGCAATTGGGGCAACACTCAGATATCTCATACACTAAATGACATGAACTTAGTGTTCACTTACCTTTAGTGAACAAACACATACCATGGAATTCAAAGGGATGGACACGAGTGGTGTCAATACCATCATTGGAACGGATGCCTTGTCCTTGATAAGGATAGAGTCATCTGATCCAATAAAAAAAATTTTTTTTTATGTCATTACAATGAACGACGGAGACACATTCACAAGTATCAGTATTGGATCCGTAGATGCTGTTTAATCTGATAATATACGAATCCATTCTAACAAGGGGAGAAACAAGAGGCTTCTCCTGACAGGAATAACACATGAACATAAGGATTATGGTGAACACTATAGATCATAAAACTATGTAACATCAGGAGATACTACTATGGGAGTGTATACAAACAGCTATGGAACATGATGCCAAGCTACCTTACACTTCCAGTAGACTTGATGTCCTTGGATTGACAAGAACAATGAAATCAAGTCTGCTCATGTCATAACCATACACAAAATCCTAGGCCCCTAAGGAGGACTAGGTCACATACGAACAATGTTCTTCCAAGAAACATAAACATTTCGGATCGTGCGGTCGAAAGACTGAAAACGAATCCGTAACACATCGAACAGACTCGGAAAACTCTAAATGCAACTTCGCAAAAACAAGAGAACATGAGAAACACGTGATACCAAAACATCTCCACCTGAACAAAGAAAAAGTAGTGCCCGGCTATGATGCTTAAATTTCGGGACGAAATTTGTTTAACAAGGGGAGACTGTGACAACTAGCACCTAAACCGTACGGCAAGTCCGTACAGTGTGTGTACTTTCACGTTAACCGTGTGTAAATATAGTACGTAAACAGTTGTGTGACAAAAGTAATCGGAAAACAAATCACAATTGTATGTGTTTAAGTGAAAACTTAAATACGGTAAATACAACAACTCAAGAGAAACAATAATGTTCAAATGAATAACAATAACGAATCGGTTGCGATCTGATATCCATTGATGACAGGAATCAGATGACCGACAATCCAATATGAAAACCAAGTGATAACAGGATGTTCAGTTAAGTCTAGCAGTGAGGAAACACAATTCAAAATTATATTACAGTGTCTTTTAGAATAATTAAACTGACAGCGTGTTTGCGTGGGTGACGATTCACACAAACATATTTGTGAGTTTAACGTTCTGAACGATAACTGATAATTAGAAAACCAAATCAGAAAGTGAAACGTACGATCGTGTTCGTACAGTTAGCGCTCTGTACGAAGACGCGCGTAAGTGACGCGATCTGACGAAACGAAAACGAAACGTGACACGAACGAAATAAAATTAATAAAATAAAATGTTTAACATTTTACAATTTTGAAACTCATCAAAATAACTAAATTAAAGTCTTTTGTTTAAAAGATAATTATATACGCGTAATTTCCGGTTACGCGACAAAAATGCGAACCGAGCAACCGAAACGAACCCGGACACCACACGGGATATAAAAACCCACAAATGAGTGTTTCTCTCATTTCCACCATCTTCACCCTCTCTCCTACTCCAAAATTCCGGCCACCACCCTTTTAGGGTTTTCCACACCTTCAATCACTCATATCTTGCTCATTTCTTGGCCAAATCACCTCATCTTTGGACCAAATCGAAGCTCTCATCATCCTTTACCAAGAAGTACAACCGATCTGGAGCAAAACTCAACCAAATTCGAGATATTTAGCAGCAAAGAACACGGAAACTAGGGTTTTCACCCTCCTTGTTCGGTCCACATCCTAACCGGCTAAAAACTTAGGTTGTCGACCTCATTTCAGGTGAATTAAGTTCTATTACACACCACTACTACAAAACCTTTCAATCCTTGGCTTAGAACCCCAACACCCCGAGACCATGGCTGCACCTACTTCGGCCGAATGGACACTGCCGAAGGAGCCTGAGCCGAATGACAAAAGGGCCGAAGAAGGGGACTGCCGAATGAGTTGCGGCCGAAAGGATACCACCGGAGGAGACCTGGTCGAATGGATCATCAGCCGAACCAAGGCTCATTCGCAGGGTTGGTCATTCGAACCATAGACTCATTCGGCGTAGGAGAGATCGAATGGGTCCATGAGCATCTTTCTCATTCGACTGTTACCTCCATTCGCCGACCGGTGCCCATTCGCTCAACACCCTCACCCTCTCGGTTATTTTGGTTCGATCACAGTCCCATCATTCGGCCAACAAGACCTTTCATTCGGCCATAGGACCCTCATTCGGATACCCATTCTTCATTCGGCATACACCCCATTTGGTCGATCACCACCTACTTCGATTAGTTGGCTGGCTGCCCTCCGACCTAGCATTTGCTGCCAAAGCCGACATATACAAAGGAAATCATGTCTGGTGGGCCTGGGCCCACAGAACGGTTCCGACTCAAATGAGGTTTTGGGCCAGTGGGTATGATTGGGCCCAGTTATTCGATCCATTAGTCTTGTGGTTTAAGGTGACTGTTTCGGCCCAAATAACTTGAATCGACCCATAATGATGAATCTAGCCCGCATATCATTCGATCCATGAACTTGCTCGGCCCATACAATTGGTTGGCTCATGAGACAATTTTGACCCACAAATTCATTCGACAAGTGCTTAGGTATTCGGCCTAATTAATAGGATATAAACAAACACTCATTGATAACAATTACATGGGAATAACGTGCATGAGATGGTTAACTATTACTACAAAGGTGACAGCTTTTATTAACCTTGATACTTAACATTTAGTAACCACTTTTATGGAGTTTAATGGAATAAGTATAACACCAAACTAAGTGACAAATATTAAGGGTTAATAACATCTAATCTATAACCCAAGTCATACACTTAGAACGTATTGGTCATGATAATGATTAAGTAGAACACGAAACGAATAACAAAGTGGGTTAACTTAAACATGGTAAGTAAGGGTTAGCCAGACCATTAACCATTGAACAAGGCCAACTAATGACCGAGACTTACGCGTGTTAGCCAACTTTAGGGTTAACACGAACACACACACAACTCAATTATAACTTATACTTATAAGTTACAATCAACGTGAAATCAATACAGGAACGTGAAAACAACATCCAGAACAACAACGAGCGCGTGCATTCGGTTTATACTTAGTCAACCCCAACCATTACAAGGTGAGTTCATATGCCCCCTTTTCTTAAATCTTTACTGATTTCAAAGCTCGGGGCTGAGAAACATGCTAAACTTTTATTTATTTAAAAGTTTCTATCAACATGTTGCTTATTTTATGATTTAGATAACAATTGTTTACCTTTATTATCATTATCAATACATGCTTGCTTGTTTGACTTTATCATACCTGAATTAACTAGGATGCTACATGCTAACCTAGAAACAAGGCACATTAACACATAGGATGATGTGAGTTGTTAAGAACATATCTTACAACCGTGCATATTATTCTTACACGATAGAACAACGAGGGAAAAACCACGGGATAACAAGCCAATAACAACTATTAATGACAAGAATGATTATCATGATAATATAATTTCATGATAGTAAGATCATTCATACATCACTAACATTGTGTATAAGACATGTTCTTATGACACTTTGTTAAGACCGCTATAACACGCAAACTTGGGAATAACAGTTGAAGCATTTATTTGTGATATCGAGGAGGATATTACATACATACGCCTCTGGGGATGGCATATCATACACATATCATCATAAATCACTAAGACTCTGTTTAGAGCACATTCCCTAACCGTCAGAGTGTGTCGGTTACACAATGGTAGATCAGTTGGGCAAATCTTTAAAACTAATAACCGGGGCTTGGGGAAATTAAATGAAATCATACCAGACACGAGAGGTGTTATCAATCATATAGATAACACACATAAAGACTAGGAAACATGTTCATTCCAATAGATATCGTGGGAGGATATCTTACACACCGGGCTGATCAGAAATGACAGCTACTGAGGCTATTATGTCTCTAACTAGAAATCATGAGTTGGACACTTTACACGCCGGGCTGAACAGGGGGATACAGCTACTGGAACTATTATGTTCCTATCTAGATATCGAGTATGATATCTTACACACCGGACTGGTTAGTACTGACAGTTACAGAAACTACTAAGTTTCGCTCTAGATATCGAGTATGATATCTTACATGCCGGGCTAATCCGTAAGGAATGGCTAACAGAGACTATTATGTTTCTTTATTCAATAGTTGGGTATTCTACATGCTGGACTAATCAGAAATGATTAGTTACAGAAACCATTAGGTTTCGTTCTAGATATCGAGTATGATATCTTACATGCCGGGCTAATCCGTAAGGAATAGCTAACAGAAACGATTTCGTTTCTTAATTGTTCATTGGATTATTCTACATGCCGGACTAATCAGTAATGATTAGTTACAGAAACCGTAGGGTTTCGTTCTAGATATCGAGTATGATATCTTACATGCCGGGCTAATCCGTAAGGAATAGCTAACAGAAACAACTTTGTTTCTTATTTGTTCATTGGGTTATATTACATGCCGGGCTAATCCGTAAGGATTAGCTAACAGAGATTATGTCTCTTTATTCAATTATGGGTTATTTTGACATACCGACTAATTCGTAAGAATTAGTTAACAGAGATGATTTCATCTCTTACTTTGTTCACTGAGTTACTTTACATGTCGACTATTCCGTCAGGAACGGTCAATCGAGACAATTACGTCTCTTTTCTCTTTACTTAGTGGATAAACACACCGGGAAATTTTGGGTGAAAGGAAATGGGTATCCATCGTTGTATTACAGGTAGCGTTGAGTGTAGTTAAGCATGTGGTGGGGTGGCGTCTGGGCTTGACCCTTTCGTATGCCCCTATATATAAGCATGCTTGACTGGATGAAATCTTATCTGTACATCCAACCATGGAGAGGACATTATGTGAAACATGGGATTCATTTATCAATACAACTTGTGTGAAACGCTGTGAACATGATTGACTTAATTCAATGGTTTTCAAATACTAAACTTATGAACTCACCAACCTAGTGTTGACTTGTTTAAATGCATGTTTTCTCAGGTGACGGACAGGTCTAGATAACAAGCATCAGTGATTAAGCTAGAGGACTCTTAGAAGACCTAGCTTACTTTTGGATGCATACATTTTGATGACATTGTGAATCTATTTTGCATATCTTGTACAATACAAGATAGAAATTACACGATTCTTTTGGAATAGATTTACTTAGTTAAATTATGAACACGTACTGTGTAATTTAACTTTGTAATTCTATATTATATGTCCTGTTAGCATTTCTCATTATTTATCATGTGCCACGTAAACAATCTGATCAATTGATTATCAACTCAAGATATCGCGCCCCGGCAACCTTCCGCTCGACGGGAAAACCCGATCCGTTCCCGCCGGCCCGGGGTGTGACATTACGTGAGGAATATAATGGATTGAAGTCCAACTTGTTAACTCGGCAGTTCCCTATAGCCTTTACCGAACTTTATGGACTTCTGGAAGATCATGATTATATGATCCATAAATCACAGCCCCATGTCACCCTTGCACAAGCTTTTACGGCGGTTTCCTCCAG
Source organism: Mikania micrantha (assembly GCA_009363875.1). Classification (NCBI taxonomy): domain Eukaryota; kingdom Viridiplantae; phylum Streptophyta; class Magnoliopsida; order Asterales; family Asteraceae; genus Mikania; species Mikania micrantha. The sequence goes on along the minus strand of CM018691.1, from coordinate 42,059,348 downwards.
CCGTAATCCCACCTCTAGGGTCTCACCGGATACATTGCAGGCTCTACAAAAACTACTCTCTCAGGTTGGACTACAAACCCAGCCATCCGCTAATTCTGTGCAACCTCCTCCTCAGACACACTATACAAACAGATCAACCTCCATGCCTGGATGTGGTGGCAAAGGCAGGGGTCGCGATAGTGATCAATTCAGCAACTATTCACGGCCCACGGGGGTACTGGGGGTACTCGAAGTCAGTTTGGCTAGGCTTCTACTCAGAACATGGTTTACGTTACTTGCAACCTTTGTAGGATTGGTCATATTGTGAAGGACAAGTCTAGACGCACTATCCTCCTCATGGGTCTAAGTGATGGTGGTCTTTACTCCTTTCGTCTTCCCAAAGTTTGTCCAATCAATAAAGTTGCTTTCGCAACTACTCGAGCTTCCTCAACAAACTGGCATCATCGGTTGGGGCATTCACATCCCCAACTTTTTCGCTCTATGATTTCTAAGTATTTTTTACTTGTTTCAAATAATGAGCCAGCTTCTCATTGTAATGCATGTTCCATTGGAAAATCGTCTAAACTTCATTTGTTTCCTAGTATTTATAAAAGTTTGAATGTTTTGGATCCAGTTTTCTATGATGTATGGGGCCAGCGCCAGTTACTTCTTCTGATGGTGATAATTATTTCTGGCTATGTGTCGACCATTTTACTCGTTCCATGTGGATTTTTCCAATAAAACAGACATATGATTTCTTTGATATTTTTTCAATATTCATAACTATGGTTGAGCATCAATTTCAAACAAAATTAAAATCCGTCCAAACCATGGTCGGAGAAATCGCTAGTCGCTAGTCGGTTGGCGAGGTAGGGACTAGGGATAAATCAGGATTAATCGGATTGGAATTTTTATATATAATTTTTCAAAATATTATATTTATACGCACTTTGTGTATGTTTAAGCCTATTTTTAACATATTCTAAACATATTTTAGGGTAAGTTTTAATTAAAATTATAAATCTAAGTGCTGAGGAAGGTAAGTTTAACATAATTTTACCTCTAAGGGTTAATATGTAAATATAACTCTAAGGGTTAATATGTAAATACAATAAAATATAAAATACAAACTTAAACCTAAAAACCTAAATCGGGAGCAAAGAATCGCTGGTCTTCATCGGCAGCAAAGAATCGGGCAGTCTTCATCAGCAGCAAGAATCGGGAAGCCACCACCCAAAATCGGCAGTAAGAACCTAAGATCGGTCTCCAGAATCAAAAGGTTAGGTATTTTTGCTGGCTCAAGAACATTTTTAGCTTTTTTTACTCGATCATGCGCCTGGTGAGCTCCGACTAGCTCTGATTTGCTCCGATTAACTTCGACTAGCTCCGATTAGCTCCTACTTTGACCGAGTTGGACCGACTATCGATTTTTGGGGTGACTAGCTGAAATTTAATCGGACACTATCCGACTAGCAATTTATCGGCCGACTAGGCCGATTTTTACAACCATGGTCCAAACTGATGGAGGGGGTGAGTTTCGCACACTCACTCAACATTTATCCTCCCTTGGAATCCAACACCATTTCTCATGCCCACACACGAGTGAACAAAATGGCATCGTAGAACGCCGTCACCATCATGTTGTTGAAACAAGATTTACTCTCCTGGCCCATTCTCATGTTCCACATCGTTTTTGGCATTTTGCTTTTGACAATGTTGTTTATCTTATCAATCGCATGCCATCTCGTACCACCTCACGCATGTCTCCTTTTGAACAACTGTTTAAACGCAAACCAGACTTGTCCTTCCTATCTGTGTTTCGCTGCCAATGCTACCTACACCTTCGTGCATACAATAAACATAAGATGGACTTTAGATCCACATCTTGTATGTTTCTTGGTTATAGCACGACTCATCATGGGTACCGGTGCTTTGATCCAGTTACTGACCATGTATATATTTGTCGTCATGTTCGTTTCAACGAGTCTTTTTGTCCCTTCTCATCTCAACCATCTACTCCTACACATGTTTCTTCTTCTGATTCACCCTATGTCTCCTCATATATTATCCCATCGAGTATCTTCCCGGACTCCACCACATCTGAACCACTAGAACCAACCACTCCACCCTCGGCCCACTTACCTAACACCCCAATACATAACAGCCCACAAACTACTCCCACTGCTAACCCCACCCCCCGGCTACATAAATTAACTCTCACACTCCTTACACAACCGTCCCTAATATCCCGATTCCACCACCCCCACCACGCACCCGACACCCAACCTTACCCCGCCGAACCTACTTCCTTTACCAATGCCAACAAGGATCCTCACTGGCAAGAAGCTATGGCTACCGAATACTCGGCCCTAATGCGAAATGGAACATGGTCTCAGGTTCCCATGTGTCAGGAACTAATCTGGTTGATTGCAAATGGGTCTACAAACTTAAAAGAGACCAAGCTGGTAACGTGACACGTTATAAAGCACGCCTCGTAGCGAAATGCTTTCACCAACAACTAGGAATTGACTACACAGATGCTTTTAGTCCCGTTGTTAAGGAAACAACTATTCGGGTTATTCTTTCGGTTGCAGTAACACAATGATGGTTACTTCCATAGTTAGACGTTCAAAATGTATTTTTGCATGGTGACCTCAAGGAAACAGTTTACATGAGACAGACTCAAGGTTTCGTTGACCCTAATAAACCGGATCATGTGTGTATTTTACACAAATGGGCCCCGTGTGCGTGGTTTCAGCTTCTGACATTGGCGCTCCAAGCCCTCAACTTTCAGGGTTCTCAAACGGATCCGTCACTCTTCATCTACTCGCGACATGGAACTCTTCTTTATATGTTAATTTTTGTCGATGATATCATTTTGATAGGGAATAACGACCACGCGATTGACACAGTGGTTCACAATCTCAGTCATGAATTTGCAATACAAAACATGGGTGCCTTATCTTATTGTTAGGGCATTGAGATCACACGACATGGTCTTGATATGATCTTATCACAAAAAAAGTACATCAAAGATCTCCTGGTTCGGCTGCCAAACCAGTTCCCTCCCCGATGTCTACATCTGCCAATCTATCTCTTGGCGAAAGTCCTCCTCTAGCTGATCCGGTTAAGTATCGTCAAATGGTTGGTGCTCTCCAATATGTCAAATTGTCACGAACTGATATTAGCTTTGCAGTCAACAAAGTCTGCCAGTTTATGCACTCTCCTACAGAAAACCATTGATCCGTTGTTAAACATATTCTACGGTATCTTCAAGGGACATTTGGTCAGGGACTCTTACTATCTCATAAGTCCATCACACAACTACATGCTTATACTGATACGGCTTTTCACTTGCTCAGTGCTTTTTCTGATGTTGACTGGGCTGGTTGTCCGGATGACCGTCGATCCACAGGGGGATTTTCCATATACTTGGGATGCCCAAAAACAACGAACTGTCTCTCGGTCATCTACAAAACCCGAGTACAAAGCCATGATAGACACGGTGGTAGAATTGACCTGGCTAGAAACACTCCTAGACGAGCTACACATTAAAACTCGTTTGTTTCCAACCTTGTGGTGTGATAATCTCGGTGCAACTTACTTATCTGCCAACCCGGTCTTCCATGCTCGCACCAAACACGTTGAGGTTGACTTCCACTTTGTTCGAGAAAAGGTTGCTCAGGGCAGCTGTTAGTACAATTTATATCCACACATGATCAGATTGCTGATGTCTTTACAAAGGCTCTTCTGACTGATTGATTTACTATGTTGAAGTCCAAGCTACAGGTTGCTTCCCGGCCTTAGCTTGTGTGGGAATATTAGACAGCTATTAGATGACAGCTATTAGACATTCCTTTTATATGTATATATGTAATCTATATATAGATGATGTACAATACGTTACTATTCAACACAATACAATCTTTCACAGTTTATTGCCGTGTATGTTATACAATTTTGTGATATACACACACACACCATGTATATATCACATAACATAAAATAAAAGATACACATACCATGTAAATTATGTGATTCATTTTTTTAAAAAAAAATAAATTATGCGATACAAATGCACCATGTTATATACACACCATGTTAATGTAATGCAGTTCTGATAGAAGATACGTGTAAACTAATCTTATGATACTATCTAAATTCACATTAATTGTAGTTTTAAACGGGTATATATGAAGCAACTGAATAGTATGGTTCTTGAGCCCATGGAATCAAATGTATTTAAACAGTTCTTTATTTTAATAACTAACTTAAATAACTTTTGAATCATGTGTTGTGGCTCAGCCCTTTGGAATTCAGGTTTGTCTTTGCCACGCACTATAAGGTGTAGGGTTTTAACTATTATTTTTATGCTTTTGTTTACCACAATGGTTTTTGATTTTTAACCAAATGTATTCAGTTCTAATGAATTGTTTTTCCAGCTTATTTGTTTTTAAAGTGTATGCAGTTTATTTGTTTTTTAATTGTTTTTTATACTAATTTGATTATTTTTTCTAAAAGAACTATAAAAATGAATACCTGTGTATAAATATCTTTGGTTTTTGGACCTAATGTATGTATATTATGAAAATTATATGCATTCAAAATATATATTTTAAGCAAAAAGGGTACAAAAAACATGAAATGTTACAATTAGAGATAAAACATATATAACTTGTATTTGGTGTATATGTTTGTTGTTTCTTATTTTTACATTTGGATTGGTGATGCAAGTGACTCTAAGAAAGAATTTGAGTATTACAGTTGAATGCAGTTTATGTGTGTATGTATACAGTTTTGTTTGTATGTATATATGTATGCAGTTTATTATTTTTATTTTTTTAAGATATGGACACAGTTTATGCCGTGATTAAAAGAAGCTCAAAATCAAGATTGCACAAAAAGAAAACTAAAGTGCCATTTGAAGCAGAAATTTTACAAGATGTGGCTTTAACTTAATTTATATAATACTTTGCTACTCAGTTGTTTTAATCACCCAATTGGGAGTAATTTTTATATTTACTAAAATTAGTTGTTTTGCTTCATGATGATTGAAATGCATGGGTTATTGTGGTAATTAAATAAAATAAGTTAATACTATCATACTATTAATTTATAACATCTTGACTTATTTATTTCTCTTTTACATGAATTATGAATATGTTTTGAGTGTAATGAAGAAAATGCCCAAAGATTTTGTCATGTTTTAAAGATATGTGCTTAAACCATGCTATGTTACACTTGGATTTTTTACTTTTGACATCTATGTTTTTGATGAACTTTTTTTATTTACAAGCTCATTGTGGTTACACATGATTTTTTTCTTATTTATGTGTATTATTTTAATGAAGATTTGTACAACTCATGGCATAGATATACCACATAGATGTTACGTAAAAGTAAACTAATGAGAGCAGTATCTATATCATGTGAACATTGATAAATTAACAAAAAAACAAACATCGCTCGTATATTGCTGTTGTTGCCGCTACATCGCGCGGGTTTACTACTAGTGTGTGTGTATAAGGATGGGCTCATATAATAACTCATGGTAATTGAGGTAACCTATTAACCTTTTTCAACCAATTACACATTGACAAATCACTAATTTATTTAAATAATTGAAAGTGTATTATAGTCATTTTTTGTTACTTGTCATGTCCATCACTTTTACAGATCACATCTATAATTATGATTTGTTTATTTAATCACCTTTTTACCTTACTTATTTAATCTCATTTAATAAGTATGTTCTCTTTCTTCTAATTATCAAAATTTCCAAAAGTGGGAAGTGGTGATCAAGCTATGCCTGTAAAAATGACAATGACGAAGTTTACGATGTTCAAGTTGACGCTTCCGTTCAAGTTGATGATGGCCTTTCATGGTGACAATGGTGTTCCAGCAGACGATAGTGGTGATGTTGAGGATAACACACATAAAGAAAAAGGGTGACAATCCAGTCCAGTAATCTGCAAAAACGGTCGCTCGAAAAAGTTCTGGCGTTATCTCTCATTCACCCTTTCTCCGGCCACTTGCGTCTTCAATCTCTCCTCGAGGTCAGATACTCAAAACAAATTTGTTCATTGAAAATAGGGGTGAGCATGTGTTAAAACCCGAACCGAATTTGTTCGTGAGTTACATTCCAACCGAACATGCAAGTCTTCAATTTAGCTTTTTTTCTTAAAAATATTTGTGGGAATTCGGTAAAAATCTATTAGTTTAATTTAACTTCATTTCCGAATTAATCATTTGATTATGAGCAAATGGGATTGAACCAAATAGTAATTTGTGTTAATTTCTTTGGATTGGATTATGCATATAAGGTGCTGACTAAATGTTATTTGAATTATTCATTTGATTATGGGATTAAATAGATGAAAGAACTTAACTGTTGATCTTGAAATTATTAGGAGAATGGATGAACTTTGCTATATGGAAGGCTTTTTTTTTTTAAAGTTTAGCTTTTAAGACTAAAGTTTTCTTCTTCTAGATAGCTAAGTCATCAGCTTTTAGAGAGGTAACACATAACCGACTTGGGTACACGCTAACCTGAGTACATTTTTAGTGACAACCATTGATAAATCAGCCAAAAAACAAGCAAATCAAATCAATAACTTTTTGTATAATTCAACCATAAAAACCACATTCAATATGTAATATGAAAACAATAAAAACAAGGTCTTAAAAATTCACGAATATCGGTTCTTAACCAAGAAAAATGAAATAACTAACCTTGTTGTTATTGGCTTATGTAGAATTCATTTGATCAGATTCTATAGATGGCATGAAAGTATGAAACCATGGACATGAACCGGAGCAGAATTGCAATAGGAGAAAATTCGGCTATAGTTTTACGAATGTGCCTATTCAAATTGTATATTGACCGTGCGGAATTGCAGGGGAAGTCATAGCGAATGTAGCTGAAGGTGATGCATAAGATATTGACCGTGCGGTTTTCACTGCTCGCAAGGCCTTTGATGAAAGCCCATGGCCTAAAGTGACTGCTTATGTAAAAATTAAAAGCTCATTTCATAGTGATTTTTAATATTCTCTTGTAGTTGAAGATCTATAACATGACCAATGTTGTTCGTTGATAGCTTGAAAAATGGTCATTGTTTTAAGTGTCTTGTATTTAGGTAACCATAATGTTCTTTTAGGTCACTTACGTTGATGTAAGTAAATGTTTTTTACTGCAACTAGATCATAAATAAATTATTTTTAATGTAAAGTGATCTTAATTATATCTAAAATCTTGCTACATAACAACTCCATGTGTCTCGTTGTGAAGACCCATTGAGTTGTTTATTACATGCATTAGTGTAAGTATTCCACTTACATTAGTGTAAGCATATTACTTACATTAGCGTAAACATGCCATTTATATTAGTGTAAGCATATTACTTACAGTGTACATGTGTGGAAACAATCTTAGAGGGTAGCAAAGCCGGGTAATTACATTACTGTAATAAGTATGTAATATTCCATTACATCGATTAATGTGTATAATATTCTTACAATATGCACACAAATAAAGATTACGGGGCTTTGATCATTAAAAAAACATTAAAAAATATTACATACATTAGTGTAAACATATTACATACATTAGTGTAAGCATATTACACTAATATTTTCTTGAAACCACTTACATTAGTGTAAGCATGTTACATACATTAGTGTAAACATTCCACATTCAAAATTTGACATACATTAATGTAAGCATATTACACTATTATTATACACATTACATAATTTGAATCCCCCTTTGAAACCACATTCAAATGTTTTATTGAAACCACTTACATTAATGTATGCATATTACTATATATACATTTTACAAACGACATCATTGCGAGTGAATAGTAATAATAATTAAATAATAATAATAATTAAATAAGGATTATTATATAATATTTATATTAATTGAATATTAATAATTATCTCTAAGATGTCGTAAGTCAAAGAAAACGGTGAATTTGCAGCTAGGGATCATTGAGAAAACGTTTGTGCGGCAAAAAATAATTTAATTAATTAATAATAATTAGATAATATTAGCGTTATTTAAAGGGTATGGATAGTTAAATAAGGGTCCTAATATTCATACATCACCATCATGTTTTATACACAATACTCAAATCAAATCAATCACATCATACTCACATAATTTTTATTTATACATATTTTTTTAATATTTTTTAATATTAAAAAGTACAAAAATTGTTTTTATCCATACATCGATGTACTAATATCCATACCCTTAAATACTAATAACAATTATTTATATATTTTTTCAGGTCAAAAAAACAATAACACTTAGTAAGAACAATTATAAGAATCATTGTTTTATGACAGATTAACGGCTGTTACGGTTGGTTTTTTTGTCTATATTTTGATATTTGTGTTGTTGTAACCACTATCACGATTGAATACACATATCGCCAAAACGGGTTTTTAATATTGTACATTTATATTTAGGTTCTTATTCCATGCGATTAACAATTGCTTTTGTGACGATATGATCACATTCTCATATTAAAAGAGTTGTACGACTTAATATTTTTTTAACATGATTCTAATTGGGTAGATACCTTACTTTTTTTTCTGCTCAATACGGGGTCACCGCCGCAACGCGCGGGTAAACCCCTAGTTACATACATTAGTGTAAACATTCCACTTACATAAGTGTAAGGATATTACTTACATTAGTGTAAACATGCCACTTATATTAGTGTAAATATATTATTGACATTAATGTACATGTGTGGAAACAATCTTACAGGGCAACAATGCCTTGTAATTACATTACTATAATGTGTATGCAATATTCCATTACATCGATGTAACGTGTATAATATACTTACAACATGCGCACAAAAAAAGATTACGAGGCTTTGATCATTAAAAAAGGAATAATAATATGTTATTGGTGAATCTCGTTATTTATTATATATTGATTGTTAGATTGAGACATAGATCGTCTTCATTATATTATGGGTTTGATATAGTAAATTGTCATGACTACCAACAAAAAATAGTAACAAAAAAATTATTTTGAATCAAAATGATGAAATAAAACTTGACATTGAACAAATGTGCCCAAACTCATCACTACCAGTTACATTACATCTTGAAACTAAATCATTGGAAAAACTAAAAAAACCCACACTATCGGAATGATGTATAGCATCGGAATAAGGAAAAATACTGGCTTCAACGAATCCTCCATCCAAATGTGATTATCAAAGAAATCATCATATTCTCTTGTACATGTTCCTCTTTTTTAGTACCATTAAGCACCAATACCTTGTACCATTGGGGGTTGGTATAGTAAACTATTGTGACTACCCACAAAAAATATTAACAAAAAAATATTATGAATCAAAATGATGAAATAAACTTAACATTAAACCAAAAAAACATGCTACTTTGATATAATTGTTCTTTACATTGTTGACAGATACATAGTACCTACTACTCATGTTTACATTTGTTGAGTGATAAATGGTTGAATATTTGAAGTCAATCATCTAGGCTTCTAAAAATAAATCAAAATACATTAGACAAGCATGAGTGACCAAGTCAAAACAATGTTTAACATGTTATGTAACCAAACACAATAACTAAATGTGTATAAATTGTTGAAGTTGTATGTCTTAAATTGATGATAATCATATAAGCAACATGCAATCTAAACATCATTTGTAGATCTGGTTATTAAAATGCTTCAACAATTAAAAATTTTCTAACCAAACATTTATGTTGGTATAACAACACAAAAATTACATTGATGTAACAAAACAAATCTCTAGCCGAATAGTTCCTAGGTATATCACTACACCTCATTTCAACAAAAATTACATATATGTAACAAAAAAAACCACACACATATGTCCAAACACATCATTTAAGTTTCTATGCAGACTCAATAAACAAATCAGGTTATCGAGGCTCATTACGAGATCAAATTTTGCCATACTCGGCACAAGCACCACAAACCGCACCGGCATGTCCAAACAATATACTATTAGGCACTATGTTCGAGAGTGAAAATAAAGTAACTTTTCAAATGCATGCATTTATTTATGATGTCTACCACTAATTGTCAACCTTTTTTATCCCTATGTAACATCATGGTTCATTCAATTTAACAAAACCAGCAACTACTTATGGTAGAGAATTTGCAAAACAATATATTACATTAAGATAAGAAAGTATAACCTAAGGGTAATATGATCAAGACATTGAATCAATTAGATCAAAATATAAAAATTAAATAGTTGCAACTACATTAAGGTAACTCAACCGTCTAACTCACCACTTATCAACATTCAGACCTGTAAATTGATAATGATTGTGATGATGGGCCATCTTAGTTTTTTTACAGAAAGGTTTACATTGTAGCAAATAAAAAAAATATTGTTGCAAATGAAAATAAAATGCATCATCATTCTTTAAAAATAAGACTAACCTTATGAAGGTAAAAGTTTAATGCTTCCTGGTACAAGTATAATGCTTCTCTTCCTGCTCCTGCAGATCTATTTGACTCTTAAATTGATCAATTCCGCTGAAATTGGATCAAAAATGACGGTTATCTTAGATTTTTAGGGTCTAAAATATCATTACCAAATTCTGGAAATAAGAAAAACATTGAAATCCCCAAATTTTAAAATCATCAAACCCTAGAAAAGCAAAGCAAAAACAACTTCTCGATCAAAATATTGTATCGATGTGAATACCATGCTGGGTATGTTCGTTGATTGCTTGCAAAGCTACGCTGGTCATATGATGGTAAGAAATTACATGGATGATTACCTTTCAGTCGTTGTTGTTTACGTAATTCATGGACCGTTTCGTCAGAGAGCAACGAAATTCAATTGTACTTTTGATTTCAGTTGGTTAATCGCCTTTGATGATGATTTACTGAGAAGCATTTGAAGGTTTGAATTTTTGTTTGAAGCTTTTTAAATCCCCAGTTATTTCTTCGGTGTTTCCCTGTGAAAATCAATTGGCAGACAAGATAGATGCAGGTGTAATTAAATGACTCATTTGCCCTTTTGTGATCATAAGACTTGATTTCCCTTAATTAAATATTTTAAATTAATGTGGTCCCTTAGATCAGCATCAAATGAGATTTTAATCTACTTAGGATTGAGTTATTAAGTTATCTCAAATACTATGGGTTACCATTAGATCCTTTCCCTATATATATATATATATATATATATATAGGAAAGGGATCATATAATAACCCTCATTAATTGCGGTAACCCATTAACCCCGGCAAAAAACGCTCAAATCGCAAAAAAAAAAATTTTATGGTTTTTTTATGCAAAAATAGGGGGGGCTCCTTTTTTAACCGTTCGCTAATTCACAAGCGTTAAAAAGTTAAACGAAATGTAAGTTTGCGTTACACTGCGACACTTAAATAAATGTTCGCAGTGTAACGCAAACTTACATTTCGTTTAACTTTTTAACGCTTGTGAATTAGCGAACAGTTAAAAAAGGAGCCCCCCCTATTTTTGCATAAAAAAAACCATGAAAAAAAAAATTTTGCGATTTGAGCGTTTTTTGCCAGGGTTAATGGGTTACCGCAATTAAGGTGGGTTATTATTCACTCCTTACCCTATATATATATATATATAGGGAAGTGTTCAAATAATAACCCACTCTTAACGCATTAACTCGGAACAACATTTTGGATTTTTTTTTGAACATCATTGTAAGACATCTAGAACGCTTTCGTATTTTATGAGTTTGCGAGAATTCATCACCATTTGATGTAGAGAATTTCCAGAATACGAACAATCGGATGAAATTGAAAGTCGTGGATCGCACTTTCCGATCAAACTATTTGCGGTTCACTCAAATATTTGATCGGATAAAATTCAATTTCAATTCAAGAACAAGTATGAGAATCGTTATGATTGCATGAATGAACCAGTGAATAGAAGATATGAAAATCATCGATAAAAAAATGTTTGTAGGTTTTGGAAACTCCTTTCAAGCAGTTTTCAAGTTTTGAATGAACCTTGGACCCCGCCAGGGGTTGCCGCCCCTTGGACCTCGCTAACCGGGGGCTCTGCCCCCGGAACCCTGCCAAAGGGGAGTTTCCCCCTTGGAACCCCCTTGAATTATAAAACATTAAACAAGCGTGAACCCCACACCCAACTTATTTAATGAATTACATAATTCGTATTGATCGATAAAATTAATCCCACTAAAATATCTAACAATCCTCCCCTATTTTAGTGTAACCCTTGATTAATTTATAACTAAGTCACAACCATTTCAAACTTATGCATAAATGAAATATCGTGACGATTGAATTCCATCTTAGTATATTACACATTTCAAATATTCGAATATATTAGGTATCTCTGAGGATTGAACCTAATCTATTCAAATTGAATACCTGAAGATAATATAAACACAAGTTTACATACTTATAAGTTATTACATGACACTATTTTTACTATCTTATGTCCATATCCTTCATAAACATATCAAAGCCAAGTCCTAGCTTCTTAAAGCATCTAAACTTCATGTTCATATAGGTAGTTCTTTTTATCTCACACCTGCATATGCAATTTTTCAAAAGAACTATTAAGAATTATAAATTCAACCTTTTCAACTTGCAGGTCTGAACACATACCTTGGATGAATATATGCTAATGTGTTCCAATCTCTAAATGTTAAGCTTTCCACATTGAATTCTACACCTAATGTATGTTAGATGCGAATTGGGTATATTAACATTAAAGATTTCAAATGGACTTTAATCACATCTCTTTAGCTAACTTGTGCACAAGATCTCTACATAACCCTTTGGTTAAATGATAGGCTAAATTTTGTTGAGTTTTCACAAACTCCAATGATATTACACCATTTGTAATTAGATCACGAATCATGTTGTGTCTAACACCTAAGTGTCTAGACTTCCCATTATACACTTAGCACTATCACATCTAATAGATATTGGTGATATAGGTTTGGGCCACAATGGAATTTCATAAATCAAGTTATTTAGCCATTCAGCTTCTTTACCAGCTGCTGCTAAAGCTACAATGTAAAATCCGTGCCGGAACCGTACTGGAACAGTGATCTCAACAGTAACATGAACAGTAATCAGGTACAAATTCTATGCATTTCGGTGTATTTCATATCATAGCACATATTGTTATCATTTCATGTAACAAACAGTGAATTCAGAATCATCTCAAAGAAACGAAACTCAGAAAACATGGTTCATCAGTCAGATATTTATCTGGCGACACAGAACCATCATGTGATTAATTGTTAGGATTTTATTAGTTGTAATTATATGCTTAATTATTAGTATAATTAAACATTTAATACTATATTTCTATTAGCGTTTTGGGTTAATCATGAATACATGGTGACCCTAGAGATCACAGGTAAATATATTTATGGATATCAGAATCAAAATTGAAGATGAATGGAGTGAAACGCTTAATTATCATTAACAACAATATGCTAAGCAGTCTGGTATGTGGTGGGATGATGGTTGGGGCTTGTTTCCCTACATATGCCATATATATAAGCATATTTGATTGGATAGCATAGGTGGTTGTTGATGAGGTTAAGGTTGTCATTTCAGGGAATCAAGGTAAACATTTTCAGGATAATCAAATGCTAAGAATCAAGGGTTATGGGATCAAAAATATGGGATGAAATGCTTAATTATCACTAGGAACAATATATTATGTGGTTTGGTATGTGGTGGGATGTTGGCTGGGGCTTGTTCCCCTACATATGCCCTATATATAAGCATACTGAATTGGATGGTATAGGTGGTTAATGGTGAGGTTAAGGTTGTCATTCAGGTTATTCAAACTCATTTTTATAAAACTATATGAACTCACCAACCATGTGTTGACTTTATTTTTGCATGACATCTCAGGTGACGAACAGGTCAACTGAAGAGTTATTTCTTTTGGACTAGGTTACATGATTGAGGACCTAGCTTTTTGGACCTGCACATTTTGAAGCATCATTTTACAGATTTATTTTGTATATCTTGTGCAGATACAAGATAGAAGATTTATGATGTGATAGTAGATTACATTGTTAAATTATAAACTTAAATGATGTAATTTAACTTTGTAATTCTATTTTATATTAGCAGTTTCTCATTTATATATCATGTGCAATGTAACAATCTGATCATCCCGATTATCACTCATGATATCGCGCCTCGAGAACCTTCTGCCCGACGGGGACTCCGATCCAACCCCGCCGGCTCGGGGTGTGATAGATTGGTATCAGAGTCATGGTTATAGAGAAATATAGGTCATTTATGTAAACGGTTTGGCCTAGACTGTAACCTAGGGACCCTGCATGTATAGAACATAGGACTTAAGACTTTATTGCATTGTGTCTTCTGTATTCAATCATTGCACTAACCGATAACTTTATTGATTATGATCAGAATGTCGCCGAGAAGACAGACTCCCTCGTTACCTCCACCACCACAAGACTTATCTCCACATTCATCTACGCCATCACCAGCTGATCCACCTCTATCTCCTCCACCTCCTCCACTAGACCTACCTCCCGGACCGAGCACGACACAGATACTAGATCCTGCTACCGTTGCTCTAGCAGCCTTACTGAGCAGTCAGCTGACTAACCAGCTGAAAGAGGTGATACCGGAGATGCTCAACCGTCTCCGTAATGACAACACCAACACTGGGAATTCATCTGGTGAAGCTAGTGGGAACACAAGCGGTACTTCTCATTACTCCTACAAATCTGTTGTAGGATGTAAACCGCCTAGCTTTAGCGGGAACGAAGGAGTCGTTGGATTAATCCAATGGATTGAAAAGATTGAAACTACTCTGGACCTCTGCAGTTGTCCGGAGCACCACAAGGTCCGTTACTCTGCTGGAACATTCAACAAACGAGCCTTGACTTGGTGGAATGGCCAAATCAATGCAAGAGGAAGGGATGAAGCTATGTCCATGACCTGGGAAGTTTTCAAGACCCTACTGCGAACCGAATTCTTCCCCAAGAATGAACTGTAGAAGTTGGAGGTTGAATTGTCAAACCATGTGATGAAAGGGGCACATCACATGGGGTATACGACTCGTTACCACGAATTGGTTGCTTTGGTGCTAGATATGGTACCAACACAGGAAAAGAGGATTGACCATTATGTAGGTGGACTCCCCGCTTGTATTCAGGGTTTAGTTGTTGCAGCAAACCCTGTTACTGTAGAGTCTGCTGTGAGCTTGTCTGGGAAACTCACAGATCTTATGGTAGCCTCTGGAGTTCTGAAAAAGGAGGCTGACACTAGCAAACGCAAGGAAGAGTCTTCCAAGAAACCTCACCACCCTCAGCATCCGAAGAAGAAGCAGAAACTCATCAAGAATTACACTGTGGCTACTCCACTCAACCAAGTAGCCATGACACCACAGAATGTGCCCAAGAAACAATACACTGGCCCATATCCTTTGTGTACTAAGTGCCAGTACCACCATGCTGCAAACAACCAGTGTCGTTAATGCACGGGTTGTGGAAGAAAAGGGCACATGGTCCAACAGTGCAGGATGACATCAAATCCAGCAGTCAACAATGCTGCTTTAGCTCTCCCTCCACCAGCCAATCAGAACAACGGTGGATGCTTCAACTGTGGCGAACAAGGCCACTTTGCAAATAACTTCCCGAAGAAGGCTCAACAGGCAATTCAAGCACCTCATGAAAGATCCTTTGCCATCGGAGCACCAGCTGCACGCCAAGACCCAAACGTGGTCACTGGTACATTTCTCTTACATGACTTTTATGCATCTGTTCTATTTGATACTGGTGCAGATCAAAGTTTTATCTCTACCGATTTCGCATGCCAACTAGATTTTATAGAGGAACAGTTAGATTCCCCTTACATCATAGAAGTAGCTAACAGGAAACAGATCACAGTTAGTACAGTATATAGATATTGCCCATTGACACTTAATGGTCATACATTCACCATCGATTTGATACCGATGGAGTTGGGTAGTTTCAACATCATTGTTGGAATGGATTGGCTTTCTTCTAATAGAGTGGAAGTCATCTGCTCTGAAAAGCTGCTTCTAGTTCCATAGTCGAATGATCGCGTATTGGAAGTTAGAGGGGATCAAACAAGAAGAAGTGTCAAAGTCATCTCTTGCATAAAAGCGTGTAAGTGTTTACAGAAGCGGTGTGTGGCGTTTCTGGCTCATGTAGTGAAAATGAGAAGGACAAGAAAAAGATTCAAGATGTACCTGTGGTGAAAGAGTATCTGGAAGTACTTCCTGAAGACCTACCAGGTTTGCCTCCTGCGCGACCGGTAAAGTTTCGTATTGACTTAGTTCCTGGAGCAACTGCTGTTGCTAAATCTCCTTACAGGTTAGCACCTTCAGAGATGCAGGAATTGTCTAATCAGTTACAGGAGCTACTTGATAAAGGTTTCATCAGACCGAGCTACTCACCTTGGGGAGCTCCGGTCCTGTTCGTGAAAAAGCAAGACAGATCGTTCAGAATGTGCATAGACTACCGCGAGCTGAACAAGCTAACCATTAAGAATCGGTATCCATTGCCGACGATTGATGATCTGTTTGACCAACTGCAAGGAGCCCAATACTTCTCAAAGATTAACTTGCGGTCTGGATATCATCAGCTTAGAGTTCAAGACGAAGCTATACCGAAGATGGCGTTCCGAACCAGATACGGGCATTACGAATTCATGGTGATGCCTTTCGGTTTGACAAATGCACCAGCGGTTTTCATGGACCACATGAACCGAGTGTGCAAGCCGTATCAGGATCAGTTTGTCATTGTCTTTATTGATGACAAACTGATTTATTCTAATAGCAGAGCAGATCATGAGCAACATCTTAGAAAGATCCTGGATCTGTTGAAAGAACAGAAACTTTATGCCAAGTTCTCTAAGTGTGAATTCTGGCTAAGAGAAGTTCAATTTCTGGGTCACGTAGTCAACAGCGAGGGAATACACATGGATCCTACCAAGATCGAGGCGATAAAGAATTGGGACACTCCGAAGACACCGACGGAGATACGGTCTTTTCTGGGATTGGAGGGTAATTACAGAAGGTTTATCTCAAACTTTTCTAAGATAGCTTTGCCTCTCACTAAGCTAACCTAAAAAAGTGAACCGTTTGTCTGGGAGCAGAAACAAGAAGATGCTTTTCAGACATTGAAACAGAAATTATGTGATACTCCAATCCTATCTCTCCGAGAAGGCTATGATGACTTTGTTGTATATTGTGATGCCTCTCATCAGGGACTTGGTTGCGTATTGATGCAACGGGACAAAGTTATCGCTTATGCATCAAGACAGTTAAAAGTTCATGAGAAGAACTACTACTCATGATCTTGAACTGGGAGCTGTAATCTTCGCATTGAAGATTTGGAGACATTACTTATATGGCACCAAGTGTACCATATTTACTGATCACAAAAGTCTGCAGCACATCTTTGATCAGAAGGAGCTCAATATGCGACAACGTCGTTGGGTTGAACTTCTGAATGACTACGATTGTGTGATCAAGTACCATCCGGGAAAGGCGAACGTTGTAGCTGATGCCTTGAGCCGGAAGAAACGGGTCAAACCCTTGCACGTTAGAGCAATGGAAATGACGGTGCAGACGAGCCAGTTGATCGAGGAAATCTGAAGAAAGAACTCGATTGTGGAGTGGAGAAACACCTTGAGACCAAGCCTGATGGATCGAGGAAATCGTATATGGATTCCGACACTAGACGAATTGAGAAAGCTTATCTTCGATGAAGCACACAAGACTAAATACTCTGTTCTTCCAGGCACTCATAAAATGTACCAAGACTTGCGTGAATTTTATTGGTGGCCTGGAATGAAGAAAGACATAGTCGAGTACGTCTGTCAGTGTCTTACGTGTGCGAAGGTAAAGGCGGAACACCAGAAACCGTCCGGTTTACCGGAACAGCCTGAGATTCATCTCTGGAAGTGGGAACAAATAGCTATGGACTTCATTACCAAGCTACCACGCACTTCCAATGGTCATGATACGATTTGGGTTATCATTGATCGGTTAACAAAATCTGCTCACTTCTTGCCGATGCGTGAGACCTTCACGATGGATAAACTGGCAAGATTGTACATCAATGAGATAGTGGTACACTACGGTGTGCCATTGTCTATTATTTCTGATAGAGACAGCAGATTCACATCAAGGTTCTGGCAATCATTGCAGAAATCTCTAGGGACACAGTTAAATTTGAGTACAGCTTACCATCCACAAACGGACGGTCAAAGCGAACGTACAATTCAGACCCTTGAGGACATGCTGAGAACCTGTGTGTTGGATTTTGGTGGAAATTGGGATTCCCATTTGCCACTGATTGAATTCTCCTACAACAACAGTTACCACAGTAGCATCGGATGTGCACCGTTCGAGGCTTTGTATGTGTAACGACCCGTTTTTTTTTAATAAACTAAATACGTTTGAAATAATCAATTTACAAATTGAAAATATGTGAGAAATGACGAATGTGGGAGAAAACCGAGCGCGTAACGGAGTTCCGGATTGTCCGGAATCGTGAAACGGAGATAAAATCGAAAAATGGAAGAAAATGGTCTGGGGCGGTACGCCCCGAGCCACACGCCGACCCTAGGCGGTACGCACGGAAGGGCAAAAATGTCTGGGAACTTCTCGTCTCGCGCGCTACGCTTCGGGCCAAACGGCCACGCGGGGCGATGCGCCTAGCGTCTGTGGCGGCAGAAAGCTTATCTTCAAAGGATTTCCCTCACAAACACATATCTATCTCTATTTCTCGATCCTTTTCACCATAAACACACACATATACGAATTTTAAGCTCCCAACATCACTTTTGAAGCTATCCAGACGTTCGGGTTGAGCCGTGGATCGTTTCTACACGTCCAGATCGTTGTATTTCAATCAGAAATCCGTTTGAATGGTAACGATTCGTTTTACCTCATTTATTTTGATAATATACGGATTAAATATAGTTTTGTGTATTATATAATGATCTGGGATGATTAGAAACGAAGGACTAGGTGTTTTAACGGTGAAATCTTGATTTTGATCCGTTATAATGCCTGTTTGTCATGAAATTCATATTACTGGGTATGATAACTAGTGGGATGATTAAATTGTGGTTGTGATAATTTAAATAGGATTAAGAACATGTGTAGATTTATTTCTACACATGGGTTGTTGATAAAAGCCTCAACGAGGTTTTGACTGAAAAGGAAGAGGGAAACATGTCAAATGAATTAGATTACATAAATAGCACAAGTTGTGTGTACATGTTGTTAAATTATGTTATATGTGAATATATAATAGGAAGAGTATGTGAATCTAGTTCTAGAAGGCCTGGAAAAGAGTTGGAGATTGTTGACAACTCTTCAAATTAAGGTAAATTACCTATCTGATTGAACTTGTAGCTAAAGGACTGGGTGAGTCCACACTACAAGTGATTGTGCGTTTAGCATAAATACACGATTCGTGGAGTTGGTTGATATGAATATAAATGATTATGGTGATTGTTGTTGCATGATTCACAAGGTGTGTGAACATGTGGTGATCTACGAATGTGTAGATGTTAAATTGGTAATGTGCATGTTTTGATTCACATGGTGTGTGAACATAAAACCTGCAATTCCAATGTAATTGATTCACAAGGTGTGTGAACAAACGGTGGATTGGTAATATGCATGTTTTGATTCACAAGGTGTGTGAACATAAGACTTGATATTCCAATGTAATTGAGGAGTGTGAACAAATGGTGGATTGGTAATATGAATGTATTGATTCACAAGGTGTGGGAACATAAGACTTGCTATTCCCAATGTAATTGATTCACAAGGTGTGTGAATAAACGGTGGATTGGTAATATGCATGTTTTTATTCACAAGGTGTGTGAACATAAGACTTGCTATTCCAATGTAATTGATTCACAAGGTGTGTGAACAAACGGTGGATTGGTAATGTGCATGTTTCGATTCACAAGGTGTGTGAACATAAGACTTGCAATTCCAATGTAATTGATTCACAAGGTGTGTGAACAATAGATGATCTATAAGGGTGTAGACACTTGAAGTTCAAGTGTCAAATTGTAAACTGTGATTTTGTGAAATATGATGCACAAGTGGAGTTTTGTGTGTTTATATATGTGTTATATTAAATTATAATGATTGTGCATGAATGGGAGATATAATGAGGTTTTGGTTGAAAATGAACCGTTAGTAAATAGTTTTGTATGTGGTTGATTACTGTTGTCAAATTTTATTTGGAACCTCATTAGTGTATCCATTTGGTGTTATAGAATACACTGGGTGAATTAGTGAGGTAATCTTACTTGGTTCTAACGAACTAATGGTGAATTTTAATGTGGTGCTTACAGGTACAAAGGAGTAGGGTGAGCGGTGATGGTGATCGGGAATCGAACATGGAGGCTCGTATTATGGTTTAATCTTTAAATAATCGAACTTGTGTGAAGCTTCTGTGTAATAAATGTTTTGTGAAGTTTGTAAACATACTTAAACTTGTTTTAACAGGTGTTGGTAATAGTATGTTTAAAGGTTTGTAAATCACAAAAGTTTTCTTTTACTGGGACATAAACGTAATTTGTTTAAAATATGGTGTAAAATGTCCGAAGGGGACATGAAAGTGACTGGGGTGTCACAGTATGGTCAGAAATGTCGATCACCGATCTATTGGACTGAAGTTGGAGATAACCGTATAACTGGGCCAGAGCTTATTCAAGAGACTACTGATAAGACTGCTCAGTTTCAACAAAGATTGCAAGCTACAAGAAGCACACAGAAAAGCTATGCCGACAAACGGCGCAAGCCGTTGGAATTCCAAGTGGGAGACCGTGTCATGTTGAAGGTATCCCCATGGAAAGGCATAGTATGCTTTGGAAAGAAAGGCAAATTAGCACCACGATATGTGGGACCGTTCGAGATCATTGATCGTATTGGTCCTGTCGCGTATCGACTGAGATTACCAGATGAACTCAGTGGTGTGCATGACATGTTTCACGTCTCAAACTTAAAGAAATGCCTTGCTGACGAATCACTCATCATCCCAATCGAAGAAATTCAAGTCGACGAACATTTACACTTTATTGAGGAACCTTTGGAGATTATGGATCGCAAGGTTAAACAACTGAGGCGAAGCCGTATTCCGACTGTAAAGGTTCGATAGAACTCAAAGCGCGGACCCAAGTTTACTTGGGAACGTGAAGATCACATGAAGTCAAAGTATCCCCAACTGTTTACAGAGGAAGTTGTACCTGATAACAACTCATAGATTTCGGGATGAAATTTCTCTAACGAATACGCGCGACGACCGTACGATTCAATTATAAACATTAAACTTAATATTCCAGAAATTTTAAAATAAACAGAAAATATTTAGTTAATTTACTAGGAATAACCACTTAAAATAATTTTATAAACCTTACTTTAAAACCGAACCGTTCGTTACGAAAACCTACGAAGAAACGGCATTTTACGCGAAACGGAACGAGACCGAACTACCGGGTGTTTCTATTTCATTTAATGAGGCATTAAAGCCTCACACCAACCACCACCCACCCTATATCTCTCCTCATTTTCGTCCTACCATCTCTCTCTCTAGAAATCTCTCTCAACTTCTCTCTACGATTCCTCACTTGTTCCTCATTGGATTCAAGAGTTTTTGGTGCCAAAACGTTCCTCTCATCACGTAGATCACGGGAGTACAAGAGATTCAAGCTTTCAGCCGTTATTTTCGAGGTAAATATGATCTTTTGTCTCGGTTTAAGTGAGTATCATGAACCCCTTTGTGTTATTGTTGTTAAACCGATCCAAAAACCTAGCAACACTTAGATAAACATCGGTCAACAATGATAGGCTTGTAATGAACTAGAATGAGAAGATGATGAGGATGGTTGGTCGCGAATAACAGGTTCGGGAGGGCTAGGGCTGGATGATTATTGCAGGTTCGTGAGGGTAGGTAGTCGGTCGAACCTTTTCAGGTGGAAATACAGATGCACGAACCTGTTTAGGTGCCAAAATGGAAACCACGAACCTTCTAGTGGACACCGAACCTAGGGGAAGACGAACCTCTATCAGTTGACACCTGAGAGAATCCACCTACATGATGTCCAGCGAACCTCCAAAAATAGACACATGATGGCCGAACCTATGTCTCCACGATTCCCATGCATAACCAACGAACCTTGCTTGCCAAGAACCCAGAGCCGAACCTCTAAGATTACAAACGAACCAATGAAGGGGTGATCCAATTGGGCCGAACCCCATTCGAACGAACCAGTGAGGCCACGAACCTTGGGCTGGGAACTCTTAGTTGAACCTAACCTCTTTGGCCGAACCCTTTAGATGCCCAGATGCAGCGAACCTATAACCTGTGCGAACCATGAGCTAACTTGAGCCATATTCAGCGAACCTATGGGTTTGAGGGTTTCGAACTTAGGTTGAATGGAAATTTGAAACACATGAATTTATGTATGATAAATGATATTGGGTAAGCGTGTATGCATGGGAAGAATAGGTGAACCACATGCATGGGGAGTTATCATGTATGTGTGTGTATGGGGCCAAGTAAGTAATAAAGGATTAAGGTTGTAAAGAAAAGTGGGTATCTAAGATCATGTTACAAATCATAATGCTTAAGGGTAATGAAGGTGATCATGGATTATTATCTTTCATAATAATGGTTTCTAAATTCGTTTAACACCTAAGAAAATGGTAGGGAGTTCATGAGAATCAAAACAAAAGTCTTGTAATCACTTGGAAATCAAAGATCATCAATTGGGCCTAAGTGGGACCAATGGGCTTAGTTAAGCCCATCACATGTTAATTGTTAATTTAAGCTAAGTTAATGATGTTTTAATAAAAGGAAAGGGTTTATAAACCTTGTTAAATTGAATTAAATGATTTTCTAAATTTATGTTTAACTTAAAATGAACTTAATTAAAAACATATTAATCAAGACTTGTTGGGAATAATTATGGGATATGGGTTATAGATGGGTATCTAAGTTAGACTAGAAGATTAAGTCTTAGAAGCACACTAGTACTTAGGACACTTAGTTGCACACCGAGACCAAACCCTAGATACGACGGCTAATACGTATACTTACCGTATTCGAATTCTTTTAAAACAACTCAGCAACTGAAGAAACCTAAGCAACAACAACGACCGCGCATTTTGTGATAGATCATTTGCACAGCAACACAGGTGAGTTTATTGCCCATTTTCTAAACATTTTTGTTTTAAAACGCCGGGCTGAGAAGCATGCATAAACTGTTTTATTTAAATTGTTTTACGTAAATGCTTTTACTTATAAATTTCTTATTATATATGTTTGTTGATACTCCTAGAATCATGTCTAGGTAATTACTATGCAGAACTAACTATCGAATTAATTCAATTACTCTAATGAGTAATACTTTAATTCTAAGACTCTAAACAAAACCTTAGTCCATCAAGCTCAAATTCAAGAATCTACATTCAAAGTGAAATCAAAAGAACTAAAGCTAAAGATCATATTCAAAGAAATCTAATTCAGTGTGTGATCTGAAAATAAAGGATCCTAATCAAGAATCTATAATCATTGTGGAATGTTGGTGCATATTTTGGATGTCCGCTGCTGTTCGAATAGATTTGAATTGTATTTGCTTATTTGTAATCACTTGTATGTATTTGTAAGTTCTCAGTCTGGAAACTGAGTTGTTCGCAGGAGCATCTGCGAATGGATATTATGTAAAGGGGTTCATTCGGCGAATGAGTGGCCGAATGGCTCCATTCGGCCGAATGGGTCACAGCCCCTATAAATACCAGTTTTCCAGATTTTAGGGTTTAAGGTTTTGTGTGTGTTCTTGGGTTTGAGCACGAGAGGGGGAGAGATCATGCTCGATCTCTCCCCGGCAACACTATGTTCTTTTATGATGTGGATTCAATCATGTAATCATTCGATTCTATCAATATATCATATGATTTTGTTCATCATCTTCATGTTCGTCGTGTGTCGAAACCCTAACCTTCCGTCCAAAGTGAAATCGCCGGTCCTATCACTTTTTTACATGGAATCATGGAAATCATAGATGTGTGTGAATCATTGAAATAATGAAATCATTAAGATCTAATGAAATCATTAATACTTGAGTTAAGGTGGATGTTAGTTGTATAGAAATCAAGACCACATGTAACACACATAAAGTCCCGGCATAAATAGTAGACTCTTGTAGTCAAGCTATATGGGCAATAACGTGAACTATCAAATGAAATCAAGATCAAAATCAAGAGAATCAAAGAAGATCAAGAATCAAAGGATATCCTTAAAGTCCAGGCATGTACTGTAGACCAGTGGGTCAAGCTGATATGGGCATTATTAGAGTCCTGACACACACAGGTAGACTCCTTGTGGGTCATGCCTGATATGGGCCACGTTTGAGAGGGTACAACTTGGACAACCACCAACAACTAAGTCTAATTGATTGAGTCAAATAAGGCCCAATCATCATGTATTAGTTGTAATTATATGCTTAATTATTAGTTTAATTAAACATTTAATACTATATTTCTATTAGTGTTTTGGGTAATCATGAATACATGGTGACCCTAGAGATCACAGGTAAATCTATTTATGGATATCAGAATCAAAATTGAAGATGAATGGAGTGAAACGCTTAATTATCATTAACAACAATATGCTAAGCAGTCCGGTATGTGGTGGGATGTTGGTTGGGGCTTGTTTCCCTACATATGCCCTATATATAAGCATATTTGATTGGATAGCATAGGTGGTTGTTGATGAGGTTAAGGTTGTCATTTTGGGGAATTAAGGTAAACATTTTCAGGATAATCAAATGCTAAGAATCAAGGGTTATGGGATCAAAAATATGGGATGAAATGCTTAATTATCACTTGGAACAATATATTATGTGGTTTGGTATGTGGTGGGATGTTGGCTGGGGCTTGTTCCCCTACATATGCCCTATATATAAGCATATTGAATTGGATGGTATAGGTGGTTAATGGTGAGGTTAAGGTTGTCATTCAGGTTATTCAAACTCATTTTTATAAAACTATATGAACTCACCAACCATGTGTTGACTTTATTTTTGCATGACTTATCAGGTGACGAACATGTCAACTGAAGAGTTATTTCTTTTGGACTAGGTTACGTGATAGAGGACCTAGCTTTTTGGACCTGCATATTTTGAAGCATCATTTTACAGATTTATTTTGTATATCTTATGCAGATACAAGATAGAAGATTTATAATGTGATAGTAGATTTACATTGTTAAATTATAAACTTAACTTATGTAATTTAACTTTGTTATTCTATTTTATATTAGCAGTTTCTCATTTATATATCATGTGCAATGTAACAATCTGATCATTCTGATTATCCCTCACGATATCGCGCCCTGGGAACCTTCCGCCCGACAGGGACTCCGATCCAATCCCGCTGGCTCGGGGCGTCACATACAAACTCAAATTCCATTGTTGAATTAGTAATGCAAGTTTGCTTTTTAGATGCCCAACTAATAGGTCCTCCTCCAAGAAGAAATACCCATCCACTTGTGGAAGAATGATCTTCCATATTAGTTATCCAACTTGCATCAGAGTATCCTTCTAAAATTAAAGGAAATCTAGTATAATTCAAACCATAATTCATGGTTCCTTTCAAGTACCTAAGTACTCAGTTTAATGCTTGCCAATGATTTGAACTAGGATTACTAGTATATCTACTTAGTTTTCCAACAGTAAAAGCTATATCCGGCCTAGTGCTAATCATGGCATACATGAGAGAACCAATAACCCTTGAATATTCAAGTTGTGATACTGCAACACCTTTATTAGGTAACAACTTAATATTAGGATCCATTGGATTACTTGATGAAAAACAATCTTGAAAATTAAACTTTTTCAATATTTTCTCAATATAATGAGATTGAGTAATACAAATTCCATTGTTTTCACGCTTGATTCTAATACCAAGAATCACCTCAGCTTCTCCCATGTCTTTCATATAAAATTTAGATGACAAAAATTGTTTTGTTTTATCAACCTGATCTTGGCTTGTACCAAATATCAACATGTCATCTACATACAAACAAATTATAACTCCTTTACCAGGATTATCGAATTTGTTGTATACACATTTTTCAGATTGGTTAAGCACATAACCACTTGACAACACAACATCATCAAACTTTTGATGCCATTTTTTAGATGCTCGTTTTAAACCATACAATGACTTAACAAGTTTACACACCTTATGCTCATTACCAGGCAAAACAAAACCTTCAGGTTATTTCATATATATCTCCTCATCCAAATCACCATTCAAGAAAGCAGTTTTTACATCTATTTGATGGATCACTAGATTGTGTATAGATCCTAAAGCAATCAACAATCTAATAGTGGATATCCTTGCTACTAGAGCATATGTATCAAAATAGTCAATACCTTTGTTTTGTCTAAAGCCTTGAATGACCAATCTAGCTTTAAACTTATCAATGGTACCATCCACTTTCATCTTTTTCTTGAATATCCATTTACAACCTAATGTTTTACAACCAGGAGGTAAATATGTCAATTTCCAAGTATTATTTTGCATAATAAAGTCCATCTCATAATTAATTGGATCTTTCCAGAAAGCAACATCTCGAGATGCCATAGCCTCATTATAAGTTTTTGGATCTTCCTCAATATTGAAACAATATTCATATTTAGCTTGAATCTCATCTCTAGATCCTTCAACTAAATATAGCTGAAAATCAGAACCAAAATCTTTGGTTATTCTTGCTCTTTTACTTCTTCTTGGTTCAGTTGAAGTAGAAGAAATTTCTTTATAACTACTTTTTTCAGAGTTGAACTCACAATCATATCCTTTGGTCTAGATATTGATGAAAATCTCTCCTAATCAAATACTGCATGTAACATCTGTGCCGGAAACGTCGCCGGAACAGTGAGCTGAACAGTAAACACACAGTAACTCAGGTACAAACTATGCAACCTATTGATATACTATCAACTACGTAATGCTTAACAGTAAACTATTATGCTATTGTTTCTGTAATCTGATTAAACTTAACAGTTTAACAGTTAGAAACACCTCAGAAAACATTGAATGGTGATGCAAATATTTATTTATGTGATATTATGTGTAAACGAATGCGAGGTTAAACAAAACAAGACGATAACGGTTGTTGTTGCGGAATTACTGAACCGACGAATTATTCGTAGAGGTGACGATCTGTACGAATAAATTTGAAAGTTTAATATTCTGAAACAATGACTGGAAAGTAGAAAACAAAAGTCGGAAAGCAAAACCATCGTCGTGTTAGTTCGAATGACTATTCGAACGAATACGCGCGATGGCGACGCGATCTGACGAAACGAAAACGAAAACGAATACGACACGAACGATCATAAATTCAAGGAAATAAAATATTTCCTATTTTACAATTTTGAAACTCATCATAAATAAAAATAAAAGAAACTGTTTAAATAAATCGCGAACAAATAAACTAAACGCGTAAAAATATTAAATTCAATAAATAAATTTATACAACGATATTTAAAATGATTTCTAACAATAATTGTATTTTAAATAGCCTAAAATAATCCTTTTATTTAAATGATGAAAACTACGCGTTACGTTCCGGGAACGTAACGAAAACGCGAACCGAGCAACTAAAACGAACCCCAAACCTCTCGGGGTATAAATACCCTAAATGAGGGTATTTTTCCTCACTTTATCTTCTTCTTCTCTCCTTTGAAACCCTAATCCCAGTTTTGGTTCCCACACCAAGATTCAAACTTCAAATCATCATATCTCTTCCATTTCTTGATGAAATCGAGTGGTTCTTGAACCTAAACGAAGATCTTGACCCCCTCTACCTGAAAGTACAGCTGATCTGGAGCCAAAGCCATCGAAATTAGGTAAGGAGCTATGAAAAACTCAAAAATTAGGGTTTTGTACACCCTTCTTCAACCTAGAACTCTAACCAGGTCCCAACCTGTTCCTCTTCGATCCTCACCTCTCGAAACCTATTTTTTTTGCATATTACTAAACATAAGACACCATCACTTAGCTGGACTAACCACTGCTTCGAAACCCTAGGCGCGTCTGTGCGGCTACCCACCGAATGGCTCATTCGGCCGAAAGGAGGGGCGAGTATGAGCTTGGCGACCGACTGACTCTATTCGATCCCCATATTCATAAGGTCAAGCGCCTCATTTGGCTAATCTATGGCTCTTTCGCCCTGGCCCATTCGGTTAAACTCATTCGCCCCTACCCAGCTGACCATCAACATCATTCGACCAGTGGACCATTCGCCAATCACCTACATTCGGTCAACACAGCCGACTGAGCCTACTAGGCCTACCTACTCGACCACCCCTCCTTCTGTCGGCTAAACACTCATTCGATTGGTCCCACTCGCCCAAGCTAAACCGCATTCGGCAGAAGGCCATGTGGCTAGTCAGTCGCTTAGATATTCCACCGATGGACTAGCTTCCATTCGACCAACATACCATTTGTTCTTGATGACCATTCGGCCCAGTAACTTTAAGCAGGCCCAATAGCATATTTTGGCCCAGTATCATTATTATTCTTTCGGTGATGTTTCATTCGACCAACTGGTGCCATTCGACTGAAGTCAAGCAGGCCACACATAACCAGGCCCATACCTCATTCGGCCTAACAGCGTCACTATGACCCAACTTCATGAGATTTGGCCCAAGGCCACTATCTTGGCCCAACAGCATGTACTGGCCCAGAAGGTCCTTTCGGCCCAGTGCATTCGGCCCACATGTGATCAACCTGGCCCAGATACACACATTCGGCCCAATAATTGTTTGGCCCACACAACCATTTTCGGCCCAATGAATTTCGGTCCACAAGATTCACGAGCTAATCTAGTATTTTAAACAAACTTACTATTAATAAATGCATGGAATCACCAATCTAATTTACTACAAAAGTGACAATAATTTGGTGTTTAGTGTCATAAAGCTTAAAAACGTTGTGTTTTGGGGTTAATGTATTTTACATCCCATAAAAACCTAAGTTTTACAAAGTTGTCACACAATTATCTTGTAATAAGGTGGAAATCGTTTTAAGGTTAACAATGGCATCATATGTGATCTTAAATTATAAACCTAAGTTTATATTTAGGTTAAATTACAAGATTCCTAACTACACAACTAACCATCATATTATAACAATATGTTGGGTTCTCAATAATGATCATAAGCTAAATTTAAGTGATAAATACTAAGTTAATTATCACAACTATAAGGTTAGGTTAAACTCAACCTAAATGAATTAAGGGTTGTAAAACCCATGACAATTGCACAAGGGTCGAATAACAACCGAGACTTACGAGTGCTAGCCAATTTCATGGCTAACACATACACACACACGAAACTCAACAATTTATGCTTACAAGTTGCAAACAATGTGAAATCAATACAGGATCGTGAATACAACAACGAATTTCAACAAAGAGCGCACGTGCATTCTTGTTTAGGTTAAGTCAACTACCACAACTACAAGGTGAGTTCATTGTCCCTTTTTCAAATTATTTTGATTTTAAACCGGGACTGAGAAGCATGTTATACATTTTAAAACAAATGTTTTAAATTTAACAAAATGCTTTTATATGATTCTTGTATACAAACGTTGATGCTATATGGTTATGCCAAGTGCTAAAGGCATAAGTTCACAGTGAATACTAATGCTACATGATTATGCCAAGTGCTAAAGGCATAAGCTAAATTGCTAACACTAAAGCTATGTGTTAATACCAAGTGCTAAGGGTATTTACTATCTGATGATGCTATTGTGAATGCGAAAGCTACGGGTTATGCTAAATGCTAATGCTACTGGTTGATGCTATAAACAAATGCTACGAGTTATGCTAAATGCTAATGCTACGGGTTATCTAAATGCTAATACAACGAGTTATGCTAAATGTAAATGCTACGGGTTATGCTAAACACTAATGCTACGGGGTTATGCTATATGCTAATGCTATGGGTTTATGCTAGATACTAATGTTACACTAAATGCTATTGATGCTATGATGCTATAAGGATGCTAAATACATACATACATACATACATACATATTGAATACTCGAAGCTATGGATACTATAAACTCTTGAATGTTATATGATTGCCATGCTAAAACAACGGTCTGGCCTCTCAGTGCTTGCCTTATCGGTTGTGAAGCTAGTACTTGTGCACAAGTTACGTAAATGCTGGAACATTGAATGCTATAAACTTGTATGCTAAAGCTATTGGCTATGGAAGAATAATAGTTGGTCTCTCAGTGCTTGCCTTCATGTGTTCTTCCTAGTCGGGACTTGAAGAACAATAGTTGGTCTCTCAGTGCTTACCTTCATGTGTTCTTCACGGTCGGGACTAGAAGGCATCTACTATGGTCTCTCAGTGCTTGCCATAGGGTGTCCTTCATGGTCTGAAACGAGGAAACTGGCTGATGGCCTCTCAGTGCTTGCCATGCAGTGTTTCCCACAACTACTTACGCGGGTGATCAGTAACTAGGACGATATTGGTGATCCTTAGTTGACTTTGTGTCATCATGGGAATCCTCTATCTCCCCCTAAGTTGATAATGACACCTAGTGCTGGTATGGATTGATACTGGATTCCTTCGGGTATTCAGTTGTCTACTCTGGTGACTCTCAAACTAAACTCACGGATGCTATGGGTAAACTTACATACTGAATGCTAAAACTATATTGGGGAAACGAGATTGAAGGGTCGGTAAAATGCTTAATTATTATTAACGACAGTGTCATATGCGGATTAGTATGTGGCGGGATGGCGTCTGGGCGGGTCGTAGGCTCGACTCAGGGGTATGCCCTATATATAAGCATACCGATTTGGATATTACATGTGGAGTTAATAAGATTAAGGTTTTACCGAAAGGAGTTTTGTTAAAGCTATTTAAACTTATACACTACATGAACTCACCAACCATTGTGTTGACTTTGTTTTCTTACATGCTTTCTCAGGTGATGGACAGGTTTAAGCTTAAGCTGTTGGATTGCATGCTAGGCGGCCTAGATAGAGGACCTAGTGATTTTGGAAGCACATATTTTGTTAATCATACGAATCATTTTAGATGTCTTGTACAGATTACAAGATAGAATACATTGATTCTTTTGTTAGGTTTACCGAGTTAAATTATCAAACGTTGACATTGTAATTTAACTTTGTAATCCTATTTAAATGCTTTATTGTGCTTTAGATATTCTTAACATTGA
Organism: Mikania micrantha; assembly: GCA_009363875.1. NCBI lineage: Eukaryota > Viridiplantae > Streptophyta > Magnoliopsida > Asterales > Asteraceae > Mikania > Mikania micrantha. The sequence continues at coordinate 42,028,049 of CM018691.1, read as the reverse complement.
TGCTTTGTAAACAATCTGATCAACACGATTATCACCCACGATATCACGCCCCGGGAACCTTCCGCCCGACGGGGACTCCGATCCAACCCCGCCGGCTCAGGGTGTGACATTGCATCTCTTGACTCAACAACAGTATTTACTGAAACATAATCATTAAGTTCTATAACATAGAACCTATATGCCTTGGAATGTTCTGCATATCCAATAAAGATGCAATCTATACCTCTTTCTCCCAAATTTTTCCTTTTGGGTTCATTAAGCCTTACTACAGCTCTGCAACCCCAAATTCTTAAATAGTTCAAATTTGAAGGCTTGCCATACCAAAGTTTATATGGGGTTATCTTGTTCCTTTTATTTGGAACTCTATTCAATAAATAACATGTTGTTAACATAGCCTCACCTAGAATCCTTCACTTACACTAGAATATGATAGCATAGAATTAACCATTTCTTTTAAAACTCTATTTTTTTCATTCAGACACTCCATTTTGCTGTGGAGTGTAAGGAGCAGTGGTTTGATATATAATCCCCACTGATTGAAAATAACTTGGATCAAAATATTCACCTCCCCTATCAGTGCGTAATGACTTTATGAATTCATTTCTTTGCAACTCTACTTCAGTTTTATATATTTTAAATTTATCTAATGCTTCATTTTTAGAGTATAAAAGATATACATAGCAAAATCTAGAAGCATCATCAATAAATATAACCCTATATTTTTCATTTCCTATAGATGGAGTTGCATGAAAATCACATAAGTCACTATGTATCAATTCTAACGCCTTAGATTCTCTTTGAACATCAGTGAACGGTAATTTAGTTATCTTTGTTAGCTTCCCCCGGACCCCCGCCAACGGGGCGTTACCCCCTTGGAACCCCCTTGATTTATAAAACATTAAACAAGCGTGCACCTCACACTCAACTTATTTAATGAATTTTATAATTCGTATTGATCGATAAAATTAATCCCAATTACACTAAAATATCTAACATTTGAGACATAACATCATTGTAAGTTTTTTCCTTGCAGTGATTATATATATATATATATATATATATATATATATATCATACATTGCACACATATATATCTTTAAATCTTTTCCCGCCTTTTTTACATTATTACCGTTTATACCCTAAAACTTAGAAAATTAAATACACTTTCTTAATGTGAGTGTATATATATGTGTATATAATTATATACAGGGTGAAGTTAATATCCAAAGTGTTAGTTTTATAAAAATTGTAAAAAAACAAAGTGCTATTATCGATGTTATTAAACCCGGACCGGCCCGGTCGGTTTAACCGGTAACCGGCTAAAGTCCCGGTTCGGTTGCACACAGTTGGACCGCTTCTGGTCAAACCGGGCGGCTAGTGATCAAACCAGGTTAGACCGGAACTGTTGGACCGTATGGACCGGATGTAAGTTTCGCTGGCTGGGTTTCTATATATATATATATGTGAAGATAGGATGCATATTTGGTTGTGGGTCTATGTGGGATAAATGTGGAGAGAATATAAGATTTCAAAATAATAATTGCTTGCCTGTGTATCGAACTTAAGACCTCAAAGACAAAACAAGATGTTATTACCAGCTAGGCTAGGCAAGAGTTTATTGAAAGTATTTTTATTTTAGAGATTTAAAAAGAAACTATAACTCTGAACTATTTTTACCATCTTTGATTTAGTCATTCTATTAACTCGCCAATTATATTTCTTCTACTAATTTTTAGTTTAACTAAATAAAATAATATAAAAGATTTTGATATATGTATTTTTCTATCTGCTTATTTGTTTTTACGTAAGATTTTAAATTCTATCTATTAAATTTAGACTAATGTATTAGATAGATATATAATATTTTGGAAAATATGATTATAATATTATCCGGTTCTTTAATCCGGTCCGACCGCTCCGACCGGTCCAACCAGTGAACCGGTAACACATCCGGTTCGACGTCCGGTCCGGTTATGAAAACATTGGCTATTATAATATTAACAAAGTGTTAGACTTGTTATATACCAAGGTAAGCGAACAAACTGTAATGCGAGATCATAAACGCATGAATTTTGTCATTTGTTTTTTTATAAATATTTTTATATGCAGACCGTTGAAGACGTAATTGATGAAGGAGAAGAGCCATTCGAGCATATAATTTTTGAAAATGTGATTGATGAAGATCAGTCCGAGGAAGATGGTGACGCTATGGAAACTAAATGTAGAAGACAATGAAGAACACGAAGCAATGAATCAGTAATGTTAGTGATGATGACATTGAAGGAAGTGATGGCATGGTTGACTATTAGTGTCGGGTCAAAGGGTTTGACCTTGGACCTGATTTTAGTCACCTTCAATATACCATTTCATTCATAGATATAAAATGGAACCCTAGTTGAAATCAAACTATATTGTATGATAATCAGCTCAAAATTTGTGTTAGGATTAGATTTTAAATGGTCTATGTCAGATGAGCGTATTTTTAATATTTTATAACTTGCCAAAGTTTTTTATTTAAAGAAATATTCATGTAACATTTTTAACTTTATTTAAATTTTAAAAGTTAAAGAAAAATAGAGAAAGAAAGGCGTTTGTTTTTATGTTTGAAGCATACTATGCACATTTTTTAAACGGTCATTTAATTTCCCTTTCTTATCATGTCACTAACCTATAAATATGGTTGTAATCGAGTCAAGTCGAATCGAGTCAGGCCTGGCTCCAGCTCGGCTCGTGAATTTTCGAGCCGAGCCGAAATTTCATTCGAGACAAAAATCCTGGCTCCAGCTCGGCTCGTAATCGTTTTTTTCTTCTTTTTTCCTCCACTTTATATTATATATATATAGGGAAGGGTATAAAAAATAACCCTCATCTTTTGCTACAACTACATAACACATTTCAACCAATCATAAACTTACACATAAGCTTTTCATTAAAATATTAAAAAGGGCATCCTAGTCATTTTACCTTTATAAGTTTTTCCCCCCATCTTTTTTAAACATTAATAAATTTTTTATAATATATTATTTTTAAAAAAAATTGCACCATTATATTCGTCTCATTTTTCTCTTTAATTCCGTTATAGTATCGACTAATTTTTTTTACTTTTTTTAGATGCCCTATATTTACATTATTGTAACGAGCTTAAATATAACAAATTTATTTGAAACTTTTTTAAAAATGATAAATTACAGTGATGTAATTTACATTGACGTAATTTATAGTGATGTAATTTACATTGACGTAAAATTTGGTTTCGGTTTTTTCGGTTAGTTTGGTTCCGGTTCGGTTTTTTCGGTTAATTCGGTTTCGGTTCGTTTTTTTTTTGGCTTTTTGCTCATCCCTAATTTGTAACGAGCCTAAATACAACAAATTAGTTTGAATTGTTTTCGAACAATGATAAATTACATCACTATAATTATCATTGTTAGAGAAAAAAAATCAAAATAATGTGTTATATTACATCACTGTAATTTATCATTGTTAGAGAAAAAGTAAAATAATGTGTTATATTAATTACATCACTGTAATTTATCATTGTTAGAAAAAAATTCAAAATAATGTGTATATTTATGCTCGTTATATCGATGTTAATAATGGGCAATGAGAAAAAAAATTAAAAAAACTAGTCAACATTATAACGTGAATTAAAGAGAAAATTACATCACTGTAAATAATGTGTTACGTCACCGTTAATTATGTCATTGTAAATTACTTCATTTTGTGTTACATTACTTTATTTTGTGTTACATTACTGTAATTTACCATTGTTAGAAAAAATTTCTAATTAATTTGCTATCGTTAAGCTCGTTACAATGATGTAAATACATGACATCAAAAAAATAAAAAAAATAAAAACTAGTCGAGACTATAACAAAATTAAAGAGAAAAATGAGACGAGTATAATGGTGCAATTTTTTTAAAAAAATAATATAGTATAAAAAAGTTATGAATGTTTAAAAAAAAGGGGTAAACTTTATATAAATGACAAATGTCCTAAATGCCCTTCATACTAAAGACAAAGGAATTGACACGTGTCACGATCCTATACAGTTACCTTTTTCAAGTAACCATTGAATGATGGTTAATGGATTGTAACAAAAGATGAGGGTTATCAAAAATTCCATGCCCTATATATATATAATCTAATATATATAAAATCCAATATATATGTATATATATAATTATATATAAAATCTAATATATACATATATATTATACATGTATATACATACATGCATATATATTATACATGGGCAAGGTATAAAAAATAACTTTCTTTTTTTGCTACAACTACATAACTCATTTAAGCCAATAACAAAGCGACACATAAGCTTTACATTAAAATATTAAAAAAGGCATGATAGTCAATTAACCATATGTAAGTTTACCCCCCATCTTTTTTAAACATTCATAACTTTTTTATAATATATTATTTTTTAATAAAAAATTGCACCATTATATTCGTCTCATTTTTCTCTTTAATTCCGTTATAGTCTCGACCATTTTTTTAAAAAAAATTTTAGATGCCTATATTTACATCATTGTAACGAGTTTAAAAATAACAACTTTATTTGAAATTTTTTCTAACAATAATAAATTACAGTGATGTAATTTACAGTGATGTAACTTATTATTTACATTATTTACAGTGATGTAACACATTATTTTACAGAGATGTAACTTATTTTTTACATTATTTACAGTGATGTAACACTTTAATTTACCGTTGCTAGAAAAAAAATTTAAATAATTTTTTATGTTATTTTTGTTATTTACAGTGATGTAAAGCGAGATATTTGAAAAAAAAAATTAAAAAACCAGTTTAGATTAAAACGGAATAAAAGAAAAAATTACATCACTGTAATTTATCATTGTTAGAAAAAATTTCAAATAAATTTGTAATCTTTATCCTACTTACAATGATGTAAATATAGGGCATCTAAAAAAAGTAAAAAAAATATAGTCGAGAATATAACGGAATTAAAGAGAAAAATAAGACGAATATAATGGTGAAATTTTTTTTAAAAAATAATATATTATAAAAAAGTTAATAATGTTTTAAAAAGATGGGGGGTAAACTTACACAGGTAAAATGACTATCATGTCATTTTCTCATTCAAACCAAATAAAAAATATTTTTTAATGTGTTAATAATATCAACCATTAGATCAAAAGTTAGATTGAATGAGATGGAGTTAATGGGTTGTAACAATATTTAAGGGTTATCAAAAATTCCACTCCCTATTATACATAATATGTATATTTATATAAATATGTGTATAAATATTGTATATATATTATGTATAATATATATATATGTGTGTAATATAATATATATGTGTGTGTGCATAATTTAATATATATATATATATTAAAAATCGAGCCGAGCCAACGAGCCGAGCCAACCCTGGCTCCGGCTTGGCTCGTTTTTAACGAGCTATTTTTCGAGCCGAGCCTTTTCGAGCCGGGCTTTTTCGAGCTTTTTTCGAATGAGCTTCGAGCCGAGCCGTGAGCTTTTTGAACAACCTTACCTATAAACAATTAAATACTTACTTTCCAATTGTGTTAGTTATTATTGTTGTAATTCGTAATTTTAGCTAGTGTGATTCGACTTCGTTGAAACGTAAAATAATATGAATTTATATTGAAAATAAAAATGTAGTGTATTCGATTTATTTTCTAACAAAATTTATGCGAAACTATAGACCAGCTAAAAACATAAATCTTACTATACTAATAAAAGAAAATAAATTTTGTCACTTGTCATAATATTAGAGCGCTAATGACAAATGTTAATTTCCTATTAAATTTATTTAATTATCTCCTATTAAATAATTATATATTTTCTCTTTCTAATTAAATAATTATAATACTACTAACTAATAATATAATTTATCTTTTTATTTCAAAAACATTTACAACAATATAAGATATGAAATTTTTTAATATTAATTTTCTTTTGAAATAAGAAAAAAAATTATTTTTAGAATATCAAAGTTATATAAGAAACAATTTTTCTATAAAAATGATTTTTTTATATAAAAAATAAAATAAACTATAACACAGATTTTTTGATAATAAAATATTTATAATCCAATGTCATTTTTTTATTTATTTAAAAAACCAAAGTAAAAAAATGATAGACAAAGTTACGATTGTTGTCCTTATGTTTAACGCTATTTTTTAATTCAGTCGTTTAAATTTTAATAATTAAATAAATTTTATTATACCTTATTTATTTATAAAAGTTAGTCTTTGATAGAACACATGATGAAGTTTATTATCAGTTAGTTTAAATATATAACTGTTAAAAATCAAAAGATTACATATCGTTTGTATAGTTACTAAATTTTTTAATTATTGTTTTATTAGTTAAATTATTCATTAATATGTAAATTAATCATTTTATCTTAAAATATTCTTTTACAATTTTTAAATTTTTATTAATAATTATTTAATATTTTATATTAAATCCGTGTAATACACGGGGTAAAAATCTAGTAAAATATGTATGAAAATGTATTATATTTAACCTTACTTGAATTAACCTGGCCTCTTAAATTAAATTTTATATTCCGACAACATGAATTATCATCATTAAATTTTCACTAAAACAACCATTCATGAAACTGTCAAAAAAGAAAAAAAAACTTTATGAAAGCTCGTCTTCGGCCATCAAGCAAAATTAGGTGCAAAATGTTAAACTAGATGTCTTTAAAACATTAAAATATTTAAAAACGTTTGTACCTAATTTAATATTTAGAAACGTTTAAAATGTTTGTATCTAATTTAATATTAATAAAAGTTTGTTCAAACAATTTTAAAAAATTCTTATAAATTTTTAAAAAATTTTGCATATTATTTAATATTTATAAACCTTTATTCTTAAAATTTTTTAAACAATTATTAAATAAATTTAAAACATTTGTATCTAATTTAAATTTTTGTAAACGTTTGTTCATAAAATTTTTTAAACAATTCTTGTAAATATTTAAAAACAATGGTATCTAATTTAAATAGTTAAACGATTGTAATTAAAATTTTTTAAGCAATTCTTAAAAATATTTGAAAACATTTGTATCTAATTTTATATGTATAAACGTTTGAAATTAAAATTTTTAAACAATTCTTAAAATTATTTAAAAACTTTGTATGTAATTTAATTTTTTTAAAAAGTTTTGTTATAAATTTATTCTTATGAATATTTCTTATGGTGATACACATCAACGATATTATCTCATATAATATCTACGTTAGCGATATTTTGACAAATGAAGCTTTCTGATTGGCTAAATGGGAGAAAAAAATCGAAAATTATTGGCTAAAATGTCATTTTGACCGGTCAAAGTGGCTATATTGATGATTTTCCCTTTTTAAATGGTTGTCTAGTTTCCCTTTCTTATCCCGTCACTAACCTATAAATAATTAAATACTTACTTTCCAATTGTGTTAGTTATTATTGTTTTAATTAGAAATTTTACCTACCGTGTGATGCGACTTCGTTGAAACGTAAACTAATTTGAATTTAAATTGAAAATAAAAATGTAGTATATTTGATTTATCTAACAAAATTTAAGTTTAACTATAGACCAACTGAAAACATTAATAAAATATGTATGAAAACGTATTATATTTAACCTTACTTAAATCAACATGACTCTGAAATTAAAATATATATTCTGGCAAGTCATGAATTATCGTCATTAAATTTTCACTAAAACAACCATTCAAGAAACAGTCAAAAAATAAAAAACTTTATGAAAGCTCTAAGTATCCATCAAGCAAAATTAGGTGCAAAATGTTAAAACTAGTTGTTTAATAAATTAATAAAAGTCTAATAAAATGATAAAAAAAGACATGAAAAAAGAAAAAAGAGAAGAATTGTAAAATTACACGTTAGCTCTTGTAATTAATTATAAAAGGTATAATCAACTTCTTTACGTCGACTCAGTCGTTAGTGTAAAAAGGCTAGTTGTTACAAATAAAAAGTTCAATTGTTATTTTCCAATTATTCAAACTAGGTTTAATCTCACCCGCGCGTTGCGGCAGGTTATCACAGTACACTTTCAATAACGGGTATTATATATCATTTGCAAAATCATAAGTTACATAGAAAAATCAAATCTCTCATCACAAACTCTATACAATTATATATATAAACATAAAATTATACAAAATCGAAAAAACAAAATTTAAAAGTTTTAGTGGCCAAAATTAAATAAACAAAACTTTATATTATATAAAAGTTTTAGTGACTAAAATCGCAAAAACAAAACTTTACTATTAAGTTTTAGTGGTCAAAATCAAAAAAACAAAACTTTATATTATAAAAGTTTTCGTGGTCAAAATCGAAAAAATAAAATTTTTAAAAGTTTTAGTGGCCAAAATAGAACAAACAAAACTTTATATTATATTAAAGTTTTAGTGGCCAAAATCGAAAAAACAAAACTTTAAAAAGTTTTAGTGGCCAAAATAGAACAAACAAAACTTTATATTAAATTAAAGTTTTAGTGGCAAAAATCAAAAAACAAAACTTTAAAAGTTTTTGTGACCAAAATCGAAAAAATAAAACTTTATATTATATAAAAGTTTTATTGGCCAAAATCGAAAAAACAAAACTTTAAAAAGTTTTAGTGGGCAAAATCAAATAAACAAAACCTTATAATATAAAAGTTTTACTGGCAAAAATTGAAAAAGCAATACTTTAAAAGTTTTAGTGGCTAGAATCGAAAAAAGAAAACTTTATATTATATAAAAGTTTTGGTGAACAAAATCAAAAAATCAAAACGTTATTATTCCTTTCAGTTGGTTTTTAATATATATAATAATTTAAAATACATGGATATTTAAACCAGAGTCTCCAGAATAAAGTAGAATATTTGATGGAAGAACGGGGGATTCTTTTGAACAACCTGTTATAATAGGAAAGCCTTATATCTTGAAATTAATTCATCATGTTATTGATAAAATCCATGGACGTTCCAGTGGGTGTTATTCACGTCTTACACAACAATCCTTTAAAAGAAGGGCCAAGAGGGGGGGGGGGGGGGGGGACACGGCTAGGAGAAATGGATGTTTGGGCTTTAGAAGGCCAGAAGGTTTTTGGCGTTGCTTATATTTACAACAAATGCTTACTTATAAATCAAATCATTTTAGAGCTCGTCAGGAAGTACTTGGTAATATAATCTTTGGAGGAAGAATACTGACTCCTAAGGTTGCTCCTGAATCTTTTCGGTTGTTCGTTCGAGAACGACGATCTTTAGCTCTGGAACTGAATCATTTTCTTGTATCTGAGAAGACTTTCAAGCTTAATAGGAAGGAAGCTTAATCGAAATGAAGTTGAAGTTTTCTTCTATGATCGATCGCTATACACATCAACAACTCCAAATTAGATTAGCTTCTCCTCAACAAATAAGTACTTGGTCCAAAAAAAATCCAGCCTAATGGCGAGATAGTTGGAGAGGCGACAAAACCTTATACCTTTCATTACAAAACCAATAAAACAGAAAAAGATGGATTTTTTGTGAAAGAATTTTTGGGCCTGTCATGTAACATCGTAGGCAAATCCCACATCGGCCGTGAACAGGAGAGATTCATGTCTCATAAGTAAGGATCCGCCTCTCATATCACCAACGCGTGTTCGGCTTAGCTGACTGTGGGACACATAAAAACTCCACAGTTAAGTGTGCTCGGGTTGCAGCAATCCAGGGATGGATGACCTCCCTAGGAAGTTTTCACCCGGGCAGGCAAAACAGTGAGCTCCGAGTGAACGATGAGGAGTCGAGTCTTGGATACGAAGATATCGAATGGGCTACATCAAACTCGCATACCCCGTAATGCATGTGTGGTGTTTGAAACGTCTTCCTAGTTATATTGTGGATCTTTTAGATAAATCTCTTAACGAATTAGAAGACCTAGCATACTGCGGTGTGTAAGTTGATCGAAATTCAGATTTTATAGATTCGAAATGAGAAACTGTCATCCCATTTAATCCAATCGGGATGCCCTTACCTGACATGTTTCTTGGTAGGAGTAACATGAAGCTTATAATTAGGAATTTATTCAAGACGCTCCCCAAAAAGAGAATTTATCTATGGTCGATTTCATAACAATTTATAGTTATACCTCGTAAAAAAAAACTTTTTCTTTTGTGAAACATAAACATAAAAGCTATTTTCATAACAATTTATAGTTATACCTCGTAAAGAAGCTGGTTGTTACAAATGAAAAGTTCAATTGTTATATTGTAATTATTGAAATTTAAAGAAACAACCTAATCCACAAACATGAAAGCTAATTGCATAATTTTCTACATATATGTATTTGTTTAAAAAAATCAAAGTCCGAAATCAAAATCATATACGAACCGAAAAACAGATCCGAATACTTATTCTAATGGTTTTATATCAAAAAACCATTTTTTTATTTTGAACGTCCTATATGTAAAAAAAAAATTTTTTGAATCAAATATCTAAATTAAACTCGAATAAACAAAAAAAATTGTTTATTAATATATATATATTAAAAACCAACTTGAAAGGAATTGTAAAGTTTTGCTTTTTCGATTTTGGCCACTAAAACTTTAAAGTTTTGTTGTTTTGATTTTTCCACTAAAACTTTTATATAATATAAAGTTTTGTTTTTTCGATTTTGGCACTAAAACTTTTTAAAGTTTTGTTTTTTCGATTTCGACCACTAATTTTTATATAATATAAAGTTTTGTTTTTCGATTTTAGCCACTAAAAGTAAAGTTTTGTTTTTTCGATTTTAGTCGGTAAAACTTTTATATATTATAAAGTTTTATTTTTCAATTTTGGCCACAAAAACTTTTAAAGTTTTGTTTTTTCGATTTTTGCCACTAAAATTTTTATATAATATAAACTTTTGTTTTTTCGATTTTGGCTTTCGATTTTGGCCACTAAAACTTTGAAGTTTTGTTTTTTCGAATTTTCCACTAAAACTTTTATATAATATAAAGTTTTGTTTTTTCGATTTTGGCCACTAAAACTTTTTAAAGTTTTGTTTTTTCGATTTTAGCCACTAAAAGTTTTATATAATATAAAGTTTTGTTTTTCGATTTTAGCCACTAAAAGTAAAGTTTTGTTTTTTCGATTTTAGTCGCTAAAACTTTTATATAATATAAAGATTTTTTCAATTTTGGCCACATAAACTTTTAAACTTTTGTTTTTTCGATTTTTGCCACTCAAACTTTTATATAATATAAAGTTTTCTTTTTTCGATTTTGGCCACTCAAACTTTTATATAATATAAAGTTTTCTTTTTTCGATTTTGGCCACTAGAACTTAATAGTAAAGTTTTGTTTTTTCGATTTTGGTCACGAAAACTTTTATATAATATAAATTTTTGTTTTTTTGATTTTGGCCACTAAAACTTTTAAAGTTTTGTTTTTTCAATTTTGGTCACTAAAACTTTTATATTAGTACAGTTTTGTTTTTTCCATTTTTGTCACTAAAACTTTTATATAATATAAAGTTTTGTTTTTCCGATTTTGGCCACTAAAACTTTTAAAGTTTTGTTTTTTCGATTTTTGCCACTAAATCTTTTATATAATATAAAATTTTGTTTTTCGATTTTGGCCACTAAAACTTTTTAAAGTTTTGTTTTTTGTATTTTAGCCACTAAAACTTTTATATAATATAAAGTTCTCTTTTTTCGATTTTGGCCACTAAAACTTAATAGTAAATTTTTCTTTTTCGATTTTTGTCACTAAAACTTTTATATAATATAATGTTTTGTTTTTTTGATTTTGGCCACTAAAACTTTTAAAGTTTTGTTTTTTCGATCGTGGCCACTAAAAGTTTTATATAATATAAAGTTTTGTTTTTTCGATTTTGGCCACTAAAACTTTTTAAAGTTTTGTTTTTTCGAATTTGGCCACTAAAACTTTTATATAATATAAAGCTTTGTTTTTTTTATTTTGCCCACTAAAACTTTTATATAATATTAATAATAATTAAATAATAATATTATTAATATTTACCCTTAAACCCTAATCTGGGCCGTCTATTTGAAATATTGAAAATAAATATGTGGTCCATACTAACCCACATTAAAATTTATTTGTTTATTCAAAACCTAATTTTTTTATTCAGGTTTAATGTAGGTGTCTGTTTCATGTGGTGACGTTTTAATAAATTAGATTTGGACCACCAGAATTTTTTTTGACTTTTAAAAGCAGTAAACAAAGATGAGGATACTAAATTTGAGAGATTTGCTTGGAAATTTAGGTTTTTATTAAATTTGAGAGATTTGCTTAAAGATTTGAATTTTTGCTTAAATTTAAAAGATTGGTTGTCGATAAGAAAGATTTTGTAAGTAATTTTGTCTAATATTTTTGTAACATATTTGTTAAGATTTTGTATAATTTTATATTTTTATGAAAAATTGTACAGAGTTTGTGATTATATATTTGATTTTGCTATGTAACTTATACTTTTGCAAATGATATACAACACTCGTTCTCGGGAGTGTACTGTGATAACCCGCCGCAACACGCGGGTGGGATTAAACCTAGTTTGAATAAAAAGTCTTCTTATTTAAGTTATTTGGATAAACTATCTGATACATAGAATCAAATTTTAGCCGTCAGTTTGTGTTTGTTTTTTTTTTAAATTATAAGTGAACAAATGTTATTGGAGTCTGTGTTTCTTGGAAGCAGTTCAAGCAGTAAGACTATTAGGTAGAGGTGCACAAATCGGTTAACCGGTCCAAACCGGTTTTTGGATTACCCGAACCGGTTAACCGGTACAAATGGTTTACCGGTTTTTCCTAAAAACCGGTTCGGTTAATAACCGGTTATTTTAATCTAAAATCTGTAACCTATGGAACCGAACCGGTTATAAACCGGACCGGTTAACCGGCCAAACCGGTTCAAAAACCGGTTTTTGATGTTTTTTTTTTCCGTTAATTCGTTTGATCCATCCGTTAGACTTAAAGTGTTGAACCGTAAGTCCGTAACCGTATTGAACCGTTTTCTTTTTTATACGTTTTCAACCTTAAAGTTAAATTAATAAAATCATAATAAAAAACTTAACAAAATCAAATCTAAAACTAATAAAGTAATAAATAATAATTACTAAACCCGACCTTAAACTAATCAAACTAATATTAAACTAATAACTAATAAACCTTAAAACCTTAAACTAATAATTACTAAACCCTAATAAAACCTTAAACTAATCAAACTAATATTAAACTAATAACTAATAAACCTTAAAACCTTAAACTAATAGGACAAGGTATAAAAAATAACCTCATCTTTTACTACAACTACATAACACATTTCAACCAATCATAAGCTTACAAGTAAGCATTTCATTAAAATATTAAAAAGGGCATCATAGTCATTTTACCTCTTATAAGTTTTCCCCCCTCTATTTTAAACATTAATAACTTTTTTATAATATATTATTTTTTTAAAAAAATTGCACCATTATATTCGTCTCATTTTTCTCTTTAATTCCGTTATAGTCTCGACTATTTTTTTTTCTTTTTTTAAATGTCCTATATTTACATCATTGTAACGAGCTTAAATATAACAAATTTATTTGAAATTTTTTTTAAAATGATAAATTACAGTGATGTAATTTACATTGACGTAATTTATCGCGATGTAATTTACATTGACGTAAAATTCGATTTCGGGTTTTTTCGGTGAATTTGGTTTAAATTACAGTGATGTAATTTACATTGACAACAAATTAGTTTAATTTTTTTTCAAACAATGAAAAATTACATCACTATAATTATCATTGTGAGAGAAAAAAATCAAAATAATGTGTTCTATTACATCACTGTAATTTATCATTGTAATTATCATTGTTAGAGGAAAAAAATAAAATAATGTGTTACGTCACCGTTAATTATGTCATTGTAAATTACTTCATTTTGTGTTACATTACTTCATTTTTTGTTACATTACTGTAATATACCATTGCTATAATTTTTTTTAATTAATTTGTTATTTTTAAGCTCGTTACAATAATGTAAATACGTGACATCAAAAAAATTAAAAAAAAAAAACTAGTCGAGACTATAACGAAATTAAAGAGAAAAATGTGACGAATATAATGGTGCAATTTTTTTAAAAAATAATATAGTATTAAAAAGTTATGAATGTTTAAAAAATATGGGGTAAACTTTACTTAAATAACAAATGTCTTAAATACCCTTTATATTAAAAAAAGAAAAAAAAAGGAATCTGACACGTGTCACGATCCTACACACTTACCTTTTTCAACTAACCATTGGATGATGGTTAATGGGTTGTAACAAAAGATGAGGGTTATCAAAAATTCCATCCCCTAAACTAATAATTACTAAACCCTAATAAAACCTTAAACTAATCAAACTAATATTAAACTAATAACTAATAAACCTTAAAACCTTAAACTAATAATTACTAAACCCTAATAAAACCTTAAACTAATCAAACTAATATTAAACTAATAACTAATAAACCTTAAAACCTTAAACTAATAATTACTAAACCCTAATAAACCTTAAACATGAGTTGATTATTTTAAGGTTTATTAGTTATTAGATTAATATAAGTTTGATTAGTTTAAGGTTTTATTAAGGTTTAGTAATTATGAGTTGATTATTTTAAGGTTTATTAGTTATTAGATTAA